>NW_020716944.1:69852-86625 GCF_900518725.1 Notechis scutatus | reverse complement strand
CTCCTCCTCCTCCTCCTCCTCCTCCTCCTCCTCCTCCTCCTCCTCCTGATGTTTTGGGTTGCTGTAGTGTGTTTGTGCTCAGCTGAATAATGTTCTTGCACAGGTCCTCTTGTGGAAGGTTAGGTTGTTAGTTTGGTAATGCAACACTTGGTTAATGTGGGTGGTTGTTGTTTTTTTTGTTTTTTTGTTGATAGGGTTGTGTTTCTAATTTGCTGCCATTTCCTCTTCTGCTGAGGATATCCAGGAAGGGCCGTGTGGCCTAGTTTCCTTCTACCCTTGTGAATTTTATTCCTTTGAAAACATTACTGATTCTTTATGTTTCTTCTCTAAATGTTCCTTTTTTGTTTGTTATGACAAAAATGTCATCTACCCATCAGATCCATATTTTGGGCTACGCGTGGGAGAGCTACACGTGTGGGAATTTCTTCTTCAGCCTCTTGGATAGATTTAATAGATTTAGGGTGTTCCAAGTGAAGAGGAATTCTCACTTTTATATAAGTATGTAAGATAGAAACGCCCCTTCTGTTTTGCAACTGGTCATTGATGGGATCAGTTTCAGGAAAGCAGCCTGGAACGGTGAAAGTAAACTTTATTCTTCTGCTACTGGATGCGTCCGGGAGGGAGGGAGGGAAGGAGGCCTCAGGCAAGTGCATCCCACCACACAGGCCACAGGTGAAGCTTCTTCTATTTTATCTATAAGTTCCAAAAGCAGACATTAAAATACAAACTAACATAAAGAGGAAAAAGGGGACAGGAGAGGTTAAAAAGTGAATAAAAATACATCAAGCAATTATGTAACAAAACTGACCTCCAACTACTTCAGCACAGAGATAATAATACAACAAATATCTAATTTAAATGAATAACTGATATTTAAAGCATCTTAAAATGCTACTAATAAGCACTCCAATAAATCAATATTTATATCTTTTTCTCTTAATTTTAAATTGTCAAATATGAATAACTGTGTATTTAAAAAACACATTTCTCTAGTCAAATCAGACCCAATCCTCAAATCTCAAAGCCAGCCACAGATTTTTCTTCTTATCTTGTAAGAAACTTAACCGCAGTCTCCAAGTGGGAAGAAATTGAGGCCGCTTATTGTCTCCTCACTTCCTCTGTTTCTTTTCTAGCTTCACCTGTTGAATTGTCACATGAGTATTGGGCCCAGGCAGAGCAAGGAGCCCAAATGGGGGCCACCTCCTCCTCCTCCTCTTCCTCACCTTCCTTCCAAGAAGGACCCCAAATGACAGCAAATGGACGGGAGGCACTTTGGCCGGCCAGGAGTTCCTGCCGGACAATTAACTGGCACCAGCAGCTGAAACTTTATTAAAACAGCCGTTTTATCCTGGCAGGAAAGAGCCCCCAATGGCAGCTTTGCCTGAGGTTCCTCATTCCAAGCCTCGGGATGGATGAATTGTGTCCCTTTCTAGCCCAGGAGGGAGAGCTCCAGGGGTTTTGTGCCTGGACTCTGTCCCCAGCAACTCCACAATCCTGGACTCATCTTGAGAGCCATAAATCATCTATCCATCTCCCCCCCCCCCCCCCCCCTCCTTTACACTATATTGGGAGCTTTGGGAAAGCATGGAAGGTGCATTTTCATTCTAAAAGTTCAGTTGCCTTTAGGCTGCCTATCCAGGAGGAGGAGGAGGAGGAAGGTGGCCTAATGGGGGGGCCTGTTTGCACTAATGCCATGCCACAGGAAACCTTTGGCTGGAGGTTACACGCGCCTCCCGTGAGAGAGAGAGAGGCAGGGGTGGGGTTGGGGGCGAATAGAGGCCGTCTTTTCACGTGAGGAAGCTTCCTTTTGTAATGCCCTCCTTCCAAGGGGCACCTGGCTTGGGAAGAGAGGGGCCTCGTCTCGGCTGTCAGGTTGCCTGCCCGCTTCCTTTCCGCCTTAGCCCGGACCATCTCCCTGCTGTCTTCCTTCTAATTTGCAAATAACTGGGAAGTACAAGCAGGGAGTGTGTGTGTGTGTGTGTGTGTGTGTTTGTGTGTGTGCGTGTGTGTGTGTGTGTGTGTGCGTGTGTGTGCAGAGGCTGTCACGGAGAAGAGGGGCTCAGCCTCTCCTCCACACCTGGAGGCCGATCAAAGAGAGACCCAACCCAGAATTAAGGAGACATTTCCTGACAATGAGAAGAACTACTCAATGGAGTGGTTGGCCTGGCTGGGAATTCTGGGAGTTGAAGTCTGCAAGTCTTAAAATGGCCAAAGTTGGACAGCCCTGCTGCAGACCAGACTGGCTCTCTTCAGTGGCTGATACGGCCTGGCAAAAAGGACACGATGACAAGGTCTTTATTCCACCCCAACTCTTTGACCCAAAAGTTTGACTGCCACAACCTCATTCGGCCCATTTCTGGGAATGAGAAAGTGGTTGTTTTGCAGTAAATGAAAGTGATCTCCTGCATCTGCGTGAAACGTTCGGTATTTTTGTAATAGATCATTGGGGAATTTCCATGAGCATTGCTGTTATCCAACAGATTAGGAAATGTGAGTTGAGGCCGTCTCTGAATGAAGAAGCTCTTTGCTTAAAGCACTTTTGTATTCTGTGTTTTAAATATGCCTCTTTGTGAACTAGAATGAGAACCATAACGTCGCTTTCAATGTATAAAACAAGCAGGTGTCAGGATTGAAAGCAGTATCAGTAATGATAAAAAATTAGGTATTGTTGATTACACAGAATTTGCACAAAAGACCAATTATCTAGGAAAGGACACCAGTGGAATAATGAATTATTTTATTTGTTTGTTTGTTTGTTTGTTTATTCATTTATTCATTTATTTATTCATTTATTTGGTTTGACAATCTCTTACAAGATAATAGGTATAAGGATAATAAGATATATATAAGAAAAATAAAAAGAAACAACGTTGGTGCGCTTATGCACAGCCACTGCAGACCTCTTAGGAAAGGTCAATAGTAGAAACTCTAAGGTTACAGTTTTTGGGGTTTGGGGAAGAAACCACAGAGTCAGGTAGAGGATTCCAGACATTGACCACTCTGTGGCTGAAGTCGTATTTCCTGACATCAAGTTTGGTGTGAAGAGCTATAGTTCATGATTGCATTAAATCCTTTTTCTAATAAATGCACTAAACATTCATGCTTGATTTATAGTGAATTATATCTAAATAGAATACCCAATAACGAAGTTGGAAGGGACCTTAGAGGTCTTCTAGTCCAACCCTTGCTCAAGCAGGAGACCCCGTCTCGTTCCGGTCTCCTCTGAAGCAGAGTGGGTCAGGGCCAGTGATTGGGGGGAAGTGTCCTGCCACATCTCCAGGACTGCCGACTGTGTGTCCCAGGGGACCCAACTGCAAAGGGAGAGGCTGAGGTCCCCTTCCCTGAGAGGAGGGTGAGCCGTCCGTATTGGACGCTTCAGCATGGATTCCAGCAGCCTAAATATTAGTGCCCTCCAACCTAGGATTCTGTACAATAATGAAGAACAACTTTTAGGAGGAGAATATGAGATGCTTCCAATGCCCACTCGTGCTGGAGAAACCATCCCTCGTAAAGCTTCTGTTGCTCTTAGATGCTTATATAAATTAGGTTCCGGGCCTCGTATTGTTTCTGGACCTCCTGTTCCTCCAAACTTCACCTCTTGGTAGAATTGGGGAGGCTGAAATTGGTCCACCCTCGGTGTCCCATATGAACAGACCGAAATGTTTCTGCCAAAAAAATTCCCCAAATAAGATCCTTCAGCAGAAACTAGCATCCACATATCAAAGCCTATATGACCTGCAAGAATAGTATCAGTCTGTAGAGTTTTCTTCTAATTTGATTTATTTCCACTGAATTTCTGTAGAACTTAGTTGGAGGCATCAGAGATAAATGATCCAGCTACGATGCTGTGGTTCCCGTGAGGATTTCTAAGTCTACAACATGAGACCTGAAATCTGGCAAGAAATTCCTTCAACTGTGAGAAGTCTTGGCAGGAGGCATGTAAAAGAAATGTACCATAGGATGATGAGCTGTCCACAGGGCTCAGAGTTGGAGTATGTGGCATATAAATGTCTAAATAAATAACTCTATTTGGCAACCCACCTTCTCAAATTCATAGGAAGACTTGGCTTGTCTAAGCTCATCAGCAGAAGCACAACTTTCATCTGAGAAGCTTCACAGTTGCAGAAACATTTCAAGGGAGTTTATATTGATGCTCTTCCCATATAGCACCGTTGGCAAGTGCACCAGAAAACCTCCTTTCCTGCAGCACAGGAGGAGCCCAAACGCAAAACAGCTGCAGCCAAAGGGAAAGAAAAGACTAGGGAAAAAGAGGCTGACTTCTCTTCTTGCTCTTCTCTTTCCAGACTGCTTGGTTTTGGGTCTCTGTGCAAAACAAGCTGGTCCAACTAACACGACAGATGCCCCCCCCCCCCCCCCCCCCCCCCGGATTAGAGGAAAAGACGAGGTGCTCCCAGCCAAGCAGCGCTTCCCGAGGGCCCCCCCCCAGCCTCCTGCGCCACAAGCCAAGCGAGGACCTGATTGTTCTTAGGGGCTTCCTTTATGCCCCCCTCACACCTCCTTAGGTGAGGGTTCTAGTCCTCCCGTCCATGGAATCCGTTTCCTGGTCGTGTCTGCTGAGGAAGAAACGCAGGAAGGGATACAGGGGTCCTCAGCTTACAACGTCCTGGGTTCTGCCAGGGGCCACTTCCTTGCAGGTGGGCCTAGAGCAGGAGCCTCCTGCTGGATCTCCTGGTGATGAGGCCACCAGGGAGAGGCGCGTTCCCAAAACGAACTTGGCCCCAAGTCACGAAGGACTTTAAAGGCAAATTTCAATTTGGTTGAAGTCAACCTTTGATTGCTTCCCAATAACTTTGACCTTTTGGCCCAAACAATCAGGCCGAGAATAATGTTCTAATGGAGGAAGCCCCAAGGAGGAAGTCACTCCTCCAACCGCACTGGCAGGGCTGTAAGCGGCTGTGTGTCAGCAGGGAGCAAACCCCACGCACTCACTCCCACTCTCTGTCGGTGCCACCTAGTCGAGCAAAGAAGCATCTGCAAGCAGGCAACCAAGTTCCCCGAGCCCCAAAAACCCCAGACTTCAATTTTGAGCTCTGGCCCTTCCATGATATCCTCACCGGCCGATGGATGAATCTGGAGCTAAAATTCTGCAGCTTGTCTGGACACTGATTTGAAACAGTGAGTTTAAAAACAATCCAACACACAAACTTAGATCGGCTGAAAGATTTAAGTCCCATCTCCACCCGGCTTATCTGGAAGATCAGTTCCCGTTGCCACCTTCCTTGCTATGACTTACTCATGGGAGGACTCTGATCCTCCTGGAGTGCCTCTCTGGCTGAGCCATTTTAAGGTGTATGGCCTGAGCAGCCTCCGTGGCAGGTTTCCTGAAGTGAGTTAGGACCCTTGAGCAGGTGATACCCTCTGGGCCGATCCCTTCCTTTTAGTCTGGGCAGTAAATTGGGATCGATCGATGCACAGAATCCCAGCGTGGGGTCTGTTCTGCGCATGCAAGCCAGGAATATTTGAGCATTTGGTTTTTCTTTCCTAAGAGAAGAATTCTGCATTCTCTGTGAAATTTCATTTTGTAACACTGAGCTGTCAAAGTGGCTTTGAGTGGGAAGGGAAAGGTGAATTTTGCAATTCACCTCACAGGTGCAAACTTGCTTCAAAAATTATGCTGGTAGAAGAGTTCTGGTTTCTGGGACGATGGTTTCAGTCTCCCAAACGAAGTTGTGCAGCTCTGAACATACGGAGCCGTTTTCTTCTCTCCTCGCTCCCTGTTTGTCTGAAGGCACCTTTAAAAAGCCTGTAAGAGTGAGCAAGACGCCTCCCCCACATGGACCAAACCACGAACCGTTACCCGAAACCACCAAAGCTCCTCTTCCAATTGGCCCAGGCTCCCGAGAAGACGGATTAATGCTTCTCGGAGATGTTTGGCCAAAGAGCCCAAAAGGAGACCTATTTGTACAGCAGGCCAGCTGACAAGATTTGCACGTTGCTTTCAGGAAGGCAGCCATGGGTGGGTGAGAAGCAAATTGCAAATCGACGGCTGGGCCCCCAAACCAGCGCAAATGTTTATTGACAAGATTGTTCAGGGTGCAGGCTCAGCAGCTCTTCCCCCATTGGAAGAGCAGGCCATCCGTCTCTCAACGCCCCAAAGTGGACCGCAGCCCACACACCCCGAGGGCAGGGATTTCTCACTCCAAGTTTTCCCATCACAATCCCAGGTGCTCTTCCCCCCATCTTTCCCAATTTGGGCCTGTGGACGTTAGGAGCGGATGCAGGAGCCAGCAGAGTGCGTTGAGCTAGGCCGCACCGTCTCCGACTTCCTTTATTACAGCTAGTTTTGCTCTGAAAAAGTTTGCTCTCCCATTTGCTGAGAAAAAAACAGGTTGCAGGGAACTGTTGCCAATCCATAAGGATAGAAGATTACTAAACCTTCTCCATCCCTTTCCCCCTTCCTTTGATGCCAGTCATTCCCACAGTGCCCAAGCAAGTCATAGCCATCTGGGAACCAGGTTCTGCCTGGCCAGATTGTTCTTCTTAATGGCTTGTATAACAATTGTCTGAGGCTGGATTAATTACCAATAAATGAGAAAATTTGTTGCTTGGAGATGCTCTCTGAGCTTGGTTGTTTTCTTGCAGATGTTTCATTACCAAACTAGGTAACATCATCAGTGCTGGAAGGAAGGGGGGGTGTTGCTCTCATTGTATATACCAGTGGCTTGCCCTGTCAGTATTGGTAGGAGTGTTCTTGGTTGTTCCTGGATTAGGTTGCTGTTTGCTGTTATCTTGTGTGTCTTTGTTAACAGTTCCTGGATTGGGGTATTGTTTACTTCTTCATTATTAATCTAGTGATAAACTTGGTATTAATTTCTGGTCATGCGGGTGTTGATTGCTGACGAAAAGATGTTTCGGTGTTTTTGTTTCCTTGGGGCTTTTTGATTGTCTCTTTTGAATAGTGTGCAGATGTTGTTTATCTCTATGTGCCGGTGTGCCAGTTGATGTCTGATTTGTGTGAGTGCCAGGCCTCCAGGAATTCTCTGGTGGTTTTGAACTTGGCTCCACCTCAGGTGCTCAGGGTTTTCCAGTTGAAAGTATGGTCCATGTCTTGTGATCTCCTTAATGTCACACCAGAGACTCTTTCTGGTATTGTGGTGACCAGAACTAGATGCCGTATTCCTAATAGGGCCTGACCAGTTGTGGTATAGACCAGTATTATTCCCCCCCCCCCGATCCTGACGCCATCCCTCTGTTGATGCAGCCCATATGGGGGAAAGATCTGAAATAAACCCACGTGCAAAAGGCTGACCGCATCCCGGAGTGGAGAACGGGGGGGGGGGGGGGGGGCTCTCATGAACACCGAACCAATTGTTAAGAAGCCGTTGCTGACTTTGAGAAATCGTACCACAAACCTCAGCAGGACAGCTTTTTATAAACGGTGAAGGCCACGAAACAAGGACAGGGATGGAGTAAACTTCCTGTGAGGAAACAAAGGCCTGGCAATCAGGTACTTTGCTAAAAGCGTTGAAACAATGAGACCGGAATGACCTCAGGACTCCAGAATGCGCTTTCCTAATTCACATCTTACCGTTTCAAGCCGTAGGTTCCAAAGTCTCTAAATCTGAATGTCTCTAAGGAATTGTTTTTATGGAGACCATTCCTATATGTCATAAAAGAAATACAACATTGTGTCATATTTTCAGTCCATAATTGCCCATTCTTAGCATTAAAAATCATTTTAGAATGTAAACATCTCTCCTGCTCGCAGGAGGCTTGGAATAATAGTCCTCTGGAACGCCAAACAGGCAAAATTGTGGGCACAATGAGTGGATGTGCAGAACCGCGTATGGGGCTGATTGGGAACACGGGGGCAAGGGGACGAGAAATGCCCCCCTTCTCCGGCCCCTTGCCCAGGGGATGGGGGACTTCACTGGGCAAAAGTCAGAAATGACGCAAATAAAAAGGGGCCGGCGTGTGCACATCTAACTCCGATGCACAAACATAAACCCAGAAAGTTCACTGAAATGTATGCACAGTAGGGGAGAACTCATAGGGGGATGTATGGACCACATCTAGAAGCAGAACAATGTACTTGAAAAGGAGTTCATTAATTTGAAATTTAACTAGTCCCATTCCTAATTGCACTCCCCCAATAATTGCACTCCCCCATCCTGGCTTATTACCCCTCAGTCACCTTCCATGACGACTTGGGTCACAGTGGGAACAAACAAAATGGTCCCCTTCGCACATGTGTGCTAAACCCTTGGATTGTACTGCACACCCTAACCCAGTCCAGGATTCCAGGAAAAGGAAAAGCTGTATCCATTTCTGTCTGTCTGTCTGTCTGTCTGTCTCTCTATCATTATTCCCTAGAGAATACTATGTATCACCAATCCACAATCTCCCATCTCCACAACTGTCAAGATGACACCAATTCATATTCTGCTGATGTACATTTTTACCCCTTACTGTAATTTCCACTCCACTCTACAAGGTCACTTGTTCCTATTACCTCCTTCTCTTTTAGTTTCACTTTTTCCCCTTTCGCTGTATTTATTAGTTTATATACTTTCAGTCCAGGTCAGAGTCTTTGCCTACTGACGGCTCTTGACTCCCGGCTCCTGTCTCCTGGCCCCTTGGGTCAACCAAGGCTTTCCCCTTCTTCTTTCTTGGGAAGTTAAACCAGACTAGAACAGGCTGCCTGATTTAATGATTTATTTAAGGCCGCTTGCTGCATTTTCTGCTAACTATAAGGACACCATCCCGCTCAAGTTGGGCATGTTAAATCAGGATGCCAGGATGCCCTTCCCTAACCATTAATCCCCTGTTAAATCTGGCCCCTGAAATCCAGGCTCCATCCCACCTTTACTCCATTATAAAAGGCAGCTAATATCCCACTTATTTCACGGATGCCAAATGAATGTCCTTTTTTCAGATTTGGAAGCAGTGAGCGGTGCTTGGCTCTGAGCACCTGGGCACGGCCTGCATCTCAGGGATCACACCCGGATGCCAACGTTTCCACAGTCCCTCTCAACATTTGCCCAGGTTGCGTTTCGGTCTCCTCAGGTGATTTATCCATGGAATGTAAAGGAGAGGAGAATCCCCGCAAACTACAATGAATTAAAAACCACAATGGTGCATCATTAGCTGAGCTTCAGGGGTATTTCTGTTTTTCAGAGTTTGAACATGTCCTTGTTCTCCTTGCAGCAGAATCCCTGGCCAGGTGGCCCTCAGCTCCACGGCCGGTGTGTGTACTTTGACACTGGGGGGGGGGGGGGTGAAGGGGGAGGGGCTGCTGCCGTCCCTTGCCAAGGAAAGCACGTGGGGCCCTTTCCCAATCGCTGCCCTTCCTGGAAAAACCAGCAAAGCCCCTTTCTCTAGAACAGCCTTTCCCAACCTTGGCAGCTGTAAGATGCCTGGACTTCGACTCCCCAAATTCCTCGGCCATAATTAAACGATTGTGTTAGATGATTAAATTAGATGCTGGCTGGGGAATTCTGGGAGCTGAAGTCCACACGTGTGGATGTTGCCAAGATTGGGAAATCCTGCTCTGGACTGGCTATGTGGCATGGCCTGCGGGGAGGCGCTGCTGCACGGGGAAGGCCCAGCATCCAAGCCGCCAAGGAACGGGGCCCGCGGTTGCTGCGTTTTTGTCTTTTAAAAAAAGAACCTCCTCTGTTTACTTAAAGTGTCCCAGTGCTGCCGCCTTTCCTAGCTCCGTGCATTGTTTTGCTTTCCTTCCCCTGCATTTGTGAAAAGCCTGATGGGGAAGGGGAGCCCTCGTCCCCAGGGGGATTCGTGGGGGCTCTTGAGTACTTCCTTCTGCACCCTGCCCTGGGGAGGCGGCACGGATCTTGCCAGCTGGATCCTGAGGGACCCACTCTTGGAGAAAGTTGGAGATCTTCTCTCCCTCACTTCCGCTGCCAAAAATCAGCGTTGATGGGATTTCCCTTCCTTCCCTGCCCGTAAACAAGAAGAAGAACAAGAAGAAGAAACCCTAAAATCTGTCTTGGTGACAATCTGTTTCTTCCCTCAGAAGGATCGCTCACCCTGGAATCCCCCAGAAGGGGAAAGCAGGGAGGATGAAGTCCCTCAGGAGGCCGAGTTCTTCTGCCCTCTGATGGGTCCCTCGGAGAGGCTTGGCTGCCTCCTGGTCAAGCGTCCAGCAGCTTCGTGCTGGGGTGGAACATTCCGCGGTTGGGTGGGATTGGTAGGTGTTGGCGGTGGGGAGTGAATGCTGGTGCTATGCTGGGGGGCTTAAAGGTACTTGATTGGCAGCTCAGGCCAGTGAAGTGAAACTGAACCCCTCCGTCCGAATGACTTGGTCTGTTCTGAGCTGGGTTCTCAGGGGAAGAGGATCACGTGGGGTTGTTACCTGGGAGCTGCTGCTCGATCACATCGCCCTTCTGGGCTCCAGCACCCAAACTCCGGCCCTCTCCACACCGCACACTGGAAAACTGCCCCTGAAGAGCCTCCTGGCTGTCCCGGGTCTCCTTTGGCGAAAGGCGGCCGAAGGCGGATGGACCCCGGAGCATTCCGGGAAAGGGGTTCCACCTAGAGGCCTTTGCTATGGACTGATGAATCGATCCGCAGGGTGTAATCATTTAAATAACCACAATTTGGGACTTTGGGCTTCGCTTAGTGGCCATCCAATAGACATTCTTTGTAAATGAGTTCCAAATGTACAAGGAGGCCACATGGCCGTGCTAGGCAGGCGCACAGCAGGCGTTAATCTGTTTACAGATTTGGGGGTTTTTCCTACCCTACGGAGCAGGTTGACTTTGACTGGCACTTGATGGGCCTCAAAGCTTCTTCTCCACTACCGTTTGTATCCCCTGCGCACACACGAATAGAGAGGGAGGAGCTGCCAAGGTCCCCTTCCTGCGTCCTTGTTCTTCTGATATGACCAGACCTGAGGACAGGTCGCTCCACCCTGCAGAGGAAGAGGGGCAAATCCCCCAAGGGAAACCTGTTTGTTCTCCCCAAGGAGGGACACCTGCAGGCTTCCTTCACCGAAGGAGGGAAGGAGGAGGGGAGAGGAATGGAGGAGGGGGAGGCCAGGCGGGTGGGGGAGCCTGGTGGCCTGGCCACCTCTGGCTGCTGCTCACCAGGCGACCCCAGACGGGATCCAGAAGGAGGCCCCCCCCCCCGCAGCAAGATGGAGGCTCCCGTTGTCATGGCAAAGCAGCTCGGCCGAGTGAAGTGATGGGCCTGCTTCGTGTTAAAGAAGGTTTGGGAAAGGCTCCCCCAGCGAAGCAGAAGAGCCTCCTCCTCCTCCTCCTCCATCCCAAAAGGACGGGAAGGTTCAGCACCGGGGAAAGGGGGCCAGCGATGGGAAAGGCAGCGGGGCTGGAGGTCAGAGGAGGAGAAGGGGCTGCTGGGGGCTCCAGGCTGCCTTTCCTTGGAGAGGCTCCGGCTTCTCGTAGCCCTCCAGGCAGGGGAGCTTTGAGGAAGCAGGGCTGGAGGAGGATTCCATGCTTTTGCATTTGGTTGGGAGGAGATTCCTGAGAGTAAAAGCAACGAAGGCGTCACCCAAACACTCCAGGAGCAACTGACTGACTCTAAGGAGCTTTCAACTTAGGATCCTTTGAAGTTATGACGGACCTCCCCCCCACAGCAACTTACAACCTATTTTCAAAGTTACCATAATGGCAACCTCCCCCTCCCCCGTGTGACAGGTGGCTCACCTTTCCAGCTCCTTGCAGCCTTCTGTGCTCACCTGACTCCGGTTTGCTATTTTATTTTATTTTTCTGGCATTTGCTTCCTATTTCTGGTTAAAAAAAAAAACAACCACCACTGGAGAAAATGGATTTCCTTCATGATAAATGGTGTTTGCTTTACTGCAAAAAAATGTCCAAAAGCATCAGGTCCATTCAGGTGAGTCCTCTGCTTGCAACCGCAATGACTTCCAGGCTCAGCTCCAATTGCAAGTGGAGGACTGCCTGCATGGAAGAGCTGACTTCTCCAGAGGAGGAAAAGGGGGAGGGGAGGGAAGAGGAGGGGGAGGAAGAACAGCTGAGGGGCTCCGTGAGAGCAGCAAGGAGGGCTCCCTCGGAAGGACCGAAGAGACAGGCGGCCCCGGAGAAGCCCTGCTGGTGTGGCCTCCCAGAGTCAACGCCAGCTTGATGGCACATAAGCTCCACCTGTTGGATGCCTGGCTGCCTGCATTGCCCTTCCCTGCCATGTGGACGGCAGGAGGCCGTGTTGAGGTGGCTTGCAGCCTCCCAGCCCCTCCGCTCATAGCCCAGCCGGGTCTGACAGAGGACGAGCTCAGAGCCTTCAAAGGATGAATGGGTCCATTCCTCCTTGCCCGTTAATCCTTGTCACGTTGATTGTTCCCGAACTGGAATCCGAGAGAAATCACCAGACCGGCTTCTTGCTTCCATTTCCACCCTGAGTGAATCACTGTGTGGGAATGGAGGCTGAATCTCCCTCTTGAGAGCTTTGCCTATAAAAAGCTGTGGGGCCCTGAACGTAAAACGACTCCTCTGTGCTTTCATTCGGTCTCATGCTACTTTACTCTTTCTCTGTTGAACACATTAGATTCGTGCTTTCTTGATGGATTTTGAAATGGTGCATTTTTATTTCACACTGTCTTCCCTGCATTCTCTCTCTCTGGAGTCTTCTGCGTAATTGCATAATAAAGGAGCAAACCTTCCCTTTTTTGCATTTTGATGCACAATCCTAGCAACTTTCTGTCCTTGTGCAAGAAATAAATATTTACACTTCTTTAAGCCCAATCGATGTTTTATCTCCAAGCTGTTCCAAACGCCAAATATGGAGAAGGCTCATTTTCGGATCTCTGCGGAGCCAAGTCCCTTTCTACGCATTTACAGCTGCTGAGCTTTTGCCAACATGATGTTGATGCATTTTTCCTCACTCAGCTGCTGTTATTGTTCATGTTTTAAAGCTAATTCTCCCCGATGTGCCCATTACTCTTTATCAGAGTCTTATGAATCTGCCAGAAAGCTTCATTTTGGAGTGTTTATCTTCGTTCCGCTGCTGTTCTCCTTTTGCTTAGCTCGGAGCAAAAAAACCCCATCATATGCAAAACCCATTACATTCGCCATACATCAACAAGGGACTGGATTTTCTTACGTTGATGCATTGTAAAGGAGCCACATTCATTGTCTAACTTATTATATTGAGTGTATTTATTACATTGAACAAATATATTTATTATATTTTGAACGTGGTTCCAAAAGGCCAACACCAGATGTTTTGGTGTTGATTCCACCAGCCAACAGGCCAGGAAAGGGGAGGCCGGATTGAGGCCGGCTTTGCTAATTACTCACAACTCCCGGCCACGTTGTGGGCCGCAAAGTGCTAAAGTGGCAAAGGCACCAGCGGCAGAGAGCAAATCCAGGCAGAGCTCAAGAGGCGGCAAACGCTGGGATGGCCTGAGGGGGCTTTTCCCATGCAGACACGGGGAGGGGCTCCTGGCATTGCGGGGGGGGGGGGTCCCAAAGCACGCAGACTGGAGGCCACCAGTCCCTTGGTGGAAATGGTCAGCCCCCAACGGGAAGGGATCCTGGCCACAGAGGGACCGCAGCCTCTCCCTAAAGCGGGTAAGCCTGAGGCAGTTTGGTGTGGGATTAAACTGAAATGGAAGGTTTAGAATTCATACGTTTGCTTTCCGGCCTCAGTGCTTGCTCATTGCCCCGCTGCCCATTATTCTTTCTTGAGGAACTTGGCCTGTCTTCCTGCCTGGGCGTGGCCACTCCTTCCTGGGTCTGGGTGCGCTTGTCAGTGTTGACACCTGGTGGCTATCTATCTGGACCGGTTCCTGCAGTTTTCTTGGCAAGATTTTCAGAAGATTTAGGAAACGGTGATTTCACGCAAAGTGGGAAGAACGGAGCCCCAAAGCGGCCTGAGCAAAATATAACCTGCCACCTTCATGGGGTTCACAGCTCCAGGCCAGGTAAAGGAGGAAGCCGCTGGTGGTCGGAAGGCTATTTCTTACCTTTAAGAGCCCCTGCAGAACAACCGGCGGCCTGGTTTTTATGGCCCTGGTCGCCATAATTCATCCTCCTCTTAGCCTGATGGAGCAGAGCTGAGGCTGAGGGGCAGCCAAGACAAATAGGTAGGGAGCCCCTGAGATTGATAGCCACTTACTGGTCTCCAGTTCAGAGCTGGGTCATTCCCAGAGCTTAAGGCAACAGGCTAGATAGACTAAAGAAGCAATTACGATAGGCGTTCTTTTGGCTTTTTTATAGAAAGTATTCGGTGTACCTTTTTTCCTCTCCTTTCCGTTACATTTTAATAACTTTTGCACTTTTTTTCCTGTTTCATATTCTGGAAAGAGAAATTAAATACAAGAATATCAGAATTATTTTGGCCCAGTATTTTCCAGCAAAAAAAAACAACCCCTAGGTGTAGCATGAGAAACACACGAAGGAGATGAAGCTGGAGGTTGACAGAAAACACAGCCAGGGATCTTTCCTCCGAATGAGTGTAAAAACCCAGGACCAACTGGATCCCGTTCTAGGAAAGGGAAGAGAGTAGCTGATCTTTACACACTTGCCGATTTACTCTTGCCTTCGGTTTACAGAGGGGCCGTTTCTGAGGCTGCTACTTCAGAAGACTCTAGAATCGATCCTAAAGGAAGAGTTCTGCACACACGTTGGAAAGAAAAAGGGGCATTTACCAGAGATCGACAGGGGCCTGTCAGGAACACATTTTCCAGACTACTTTGAGTTTTTCCCCCCAATGGCCAAGTTGAGCAGATAGTATGGGAATGTTGAAGACATCTTCACTGGTTTATTTGTTAAATTTATTTGCTGCCTATCTCGCCATAGGCAGCTTACAATAATGAAAAGGAAGAAAAACGAAAGATGTGTGTGTATACACTGTAGATACATAATACATACATACAGAATGAAAATGAGAATAGAGCTGGAAGGGACCTTGGAGGTCATCTAGTCCACCCCCCCTCGCCCAAGCAGGAGACCCTACACCCTTTCAGACAAATGGCTCTCCAGTCTCTTCTTAAAAGCCTCCAGGGATGAAGCAGCCACAACTTCTGAAGGCAACTTCTGTTCCATCGGTGGATTGTCCTCCCTGTCAGGAAGTTTCCGCTTAGTTTCCCTCTGTTGCTTTCCCTCAGGGGCTTTGGAGGGTAGCTTGACACACACACCCCTCTTATTTGGGGCAGCCCCTCAAATGCTGGAACTCTGCTATCATGCCCCCCCCCCCGACCTTCTTTTCAATAGATTAGCCAAACCCAAATCCTCCAACCATTTGTGTGTCTGTGTCTGTGTGTGTGTGCAGTTCATCAAACCGCCATGTAGTTAGAAGCCAGTTAAATTAGGCTGAATGGCCTGATAACGAAGTGCTGGACTGGGAAGTTGTATCTGAAGATGGCGATACTTGTTTCCTCTGCAGGTTATTTATCTATTCATTGGATTTGTATTGATGGCACAGGATTGCTATATCAGTGGAAAGGGGGCCATTCCTGAACTCCCCTCGAAAACTCCCTTGGACCACTTATGCATCAAGTGGGGACGGGGCTTGGGCCCAAAGGCTTCAGCGGCCCCTTCTATGACCCCCCCCCCAGGTGCATTCCCAGGTGCAGGCCAGGTCCCCCGTGGGCTCCAGAAGGAAGCTCCGAGGCCCACCAGGTTGATGCTTGTCCTTTGTGCCCCTGACTGGTGCTTGTGGAGGCTCTGCTGGACCTGGGTAGCAGCGTCAGAGCGTAACACCCAGGCACATGAGGCACATGAGGCACATGAGGCAGGGCGCAAAGAGTTCCAAGCAAAACAAAAATTTAGAGTTACTTGATTTCAGGGATGGGGGGAAGGTGGCAGCAGGGGGAAAATGTGTAGAGTCATTTCAAAATTTCCACAGAGGAAATGAATTCCAGCTGAGTAAGCATCACCCAAAAGCTTATATTTCACACCCTTCTTGGATTTTACCCCTCTAGGCATCCATGTCGGAGGGGCTTCACGGAGGGATCCGAAATGCAGCGGGAGAGGGGAAGATCCCGGGCCTTTCTCCTCAGCAAGGAGAAATCGCATTGAAGAGCTCTGGTCCGGCTGGCGCTGCATTGTCAATCGCCAGGGCTCTCCGGGAGGGAGGAGAGGGAGAGCCTTGGCCCTAAGGAACAGGGCAGCCCAGCCGTTTGGCAAGGCCCGCTCGGGTTTTGCAGGGAAGGAATGGGGAGTCAGCGAAGCCCACAGGCGGCTCCCTGCCCACTGGGGAGGAGGATGACCGGTTCCTACCCCGTGGGCAGAGACGGTAGCTGGGCCCAAGGAAGCCGGATCCAGAGAGCAAACCCACCCAGGGCCCCGGAAGAGTTCGTGGCAGTTTGCCTGGGGTGTTTGGTGGGAGAGATTAGGCAGGGGCCTCGAATGTTCTCCTTCTCAATTACACCTTTACATTCAGTTAGCTGGACAGGCCAGCGGAAAGAGAAGAAATGCAAGCTTGTCTACTGGGGGTGCCCTGAAAAGCAAATGTGCCAATGAACAGATAACAGCTGGCTCTTCCACCCTGGCAGTGCTTACCATGCGGTGGATTTCCTGCCTAGGAACAGCCTCACAAACACTCAATAAGTGCCAAGTCCTTAGATTTATCTTTTTTTAAAATCACCCTTTCAGAGCAAGGAGTGTCCATTCTTCAGCTAACCGCAAAGGATGGAGATTTTTCAGCTGAAAGAAGAAAGAAAGAAAGAAAGAAAGAAAGAAAGAAAGAAAGAAAGAAAGAAAGAAAGAAAGAAAGAAAGAAGGAAGGAAGGAAGGAAGGAAGGAAGGAAGGAAGGAAGGAAGGAAGAAAGAAAGAAAGAAAGAAAGAAAGAAAGAAAGAAAGAAAGAAAG
>NW_020716944.1:44730-69842 GCF_900518725.1 Notechis scutatus | reverse complement strand
AAGAAAGAAAGAAAGAAAGAAAGAAAGAAAGAAAGAAAGAAAGAAAGCCAGCCAATCCAGACTGGCAGCCACTCTCGGTGGGGGAGGGACTCGCACAGATGACCCAGCCAGAGTGGGCGAGGGGACCGTTGTGAAACAGATGGACCCAATCAGACTATTTCAGCTGCTGTGATTTAAAACCACAGCAACAGGGCTATTCCTCTCCAGAAGGATGCATTTCACAGGGTGGAAATATGTGATTTTGTAGTAATTCCCAGAAAACTGTACAATTCAGGCAGGAAGTGGGAAGATGGGAAATCTTTTCTACTAAGGAGATTAGGAAAGGAGGCAAACTCTGTTTAAAAACTGGAAAGTGACCGTGAGCAGTTCAAACAAGAGGAGGGGGAATCCTTATGGCAGGGAAGGATTTAGCCTTTTTGTCCCCCTGGGGTCCCGGGATAGGTAGGTGGGTTGGTGGTCTTGAAGGTCTCGTGGCAGGAGGTCAGCCGTTCCCAGGAAAGCTGCCTTTTGCAATTGACGGGTGTGGATTTGCCAAAGCCAATCATGTTCAAGAGGCGCTCCAGATGTTTGGAGGTGATTGGACCCGAGGTGGGCGATCTCTTCGCTTTCTTTTGCCACAGTCATTTGCAGAATTTTGCACTTTGGAGGTTTTCTCCAGTCCTTTCCCTTCTATTCCGCCCTGCCATCTCCACTATCCAGATGTTTTTGTCTTTCTTACTATGGTTATTATCATTTATGGTCAAAAAGAGGCACCTGGCATGACAATAAGAATCTTTCTAATGACATCCAAAGCAGAACTACAACTGGATGAGCTGCTAGATGGCAAAGGGATCCAAACTTTACTTTACAGAGAAAGAGAATTAATTCTTTGCATCTGGCTTTCCTGATGAAGGTAGAGGACGGATACCTGAGCCACTATTGTCTTTGGTAGGGAAGGAATGGGAAAGAACTATGGGAAATTGGAGCTCCAGGACGTCTCCAGAGACAGGATCCTTTGGCCTGGGTGGCATCTGCTCAGGAACTGTCCAAGAACTCAAAGGTGAGCTTGGGTCGCCTCCAGCTACAAGACGCAGCTGGCCAATCACGTCAGGCTGGGTGCCAGAGGATGGGAGGGGAGCCAGCATGACATCAGTGCTTCAGAAGGGACCAGGGGAGATCCAGAAAGAACCCCCCTCCCTCCCCCCCAAAAAGCATCCAGGCAAAGGGATGCTAATCAGAGGAAGAATAATTGGGCACCCGGAGGAATCGGCAGGGCCAAAGAGAAACCAGGGCGGGCTTTGCAAAGAGAATTTCTGCCTCCCCAGACAATCGGTCGGGCAGAGCAGGCGAGGGAAGACCTGCTGATCCTGGAGTTTCAAAAAGGGTTGGCAGATCCCCTCGTCAAAGCCTCCGGAGGAATTGGTGGGTTGTGGGATAAGGAACCTTCTTTATTTATTTATTTACTTATTTTTATTTGTCAATTGCTTACAAGATAATAGGTATAAGTAAAAACATAGTTATGAATACATGGATACATAGAAGAAAAATATAAAAGAAACCATAGGACAGGGACGGTAGGTACGTTGGTGCGCTTATGCAGGCCTCTGAGGAAAGGGGGGAGGTCAATCGTAGACTTTTGCATGGAGCAAGGACCGGTTAAAAACCAGAAGGCAGCGGAGGGAAGCAGGCCAGGCTGCCCGTCCTTCAGTGCTGTGACCAGGGCCTTTTAAACGAGGGCATAAACCAGGGCCCCCCAAACTTGACCACTTTAAGACTTGTAGACTTCAAGACAGCAAGCTGGCTGGAGAATTCTGGGAGTTGAAGTCCACAAGTCTTGTAGTGGTCAAGTTTGGAGACCTCTGGCCTAAACCATCTTGACTTCGGAGTATGCAGTGAGTTGGTTTACAGATAATCCTAAACTATTCCAGATGGTACTAAAAACCAAACAGTTTAGGAGAGTCCCAGGATGCCCTCTTGACGCTGGATGAAGGAAATGGCTACTCTCAGAGACTCTCAATAAACTGTGTGATGCTTCCGGGGGCAGAACGGCCTAATTCCATAGGCTACGAAAATGATCCTCGGGTCAGAGCAGAAGAGGCTGACTCTGGGCAGCGGCTATGAAAAGGCGGATCTGCCCCTCGGAAAGACTTCAGGAAGAGGCCTGAAAACATCACAGCGAGCGCTGCAAGGCCCTCCTACGAATGCAAACTGTCAGAGACACACAGAAATTTGTCCCGTTTTATGTTACCTTATCAGGCCACAGAAGCAGCTCATGGATTAAAGACAAGACCTGAATGCTGTTCAGGAAAGGGCAACATTCATAGATGCAAAAGTTTTTCAAACTATTCCTTTCTCATCCTGGGGCAAAAAAAAACCTCAGGGTTTGAGGGGGGTGGGGGGGGGGGGGAGTTGGGGGTGGCTACAGATGCAGAGGGATTGTCATCTGCCAGCTTCCTTTGATTTTAAATGGAAGCTTCTAGTCCTCTGGATGTCCCACATCATCTTTCGCCCCCTTTATTACTATGCCAGTACGGAGCCTGGAGGAGGAGGAGGGTTTCGCAACAAGCACAGTGGGGAATGTTGTTCTCTGTGCCTCCTTTATCCACTCACAGACAAAACCACCCACGCACCAGATGAATTACAAGAAATCCAATATATAAAAAAGGGAAGAGTCACTACCAAACTGGCAGGTTGCCTTCGAATTCCAATTAAATGGTATTTTTTTGTCTCAAACGGAGATCCATTTCGCAGCAGCTCAGAGGGTTTGTTTATTTGCCTTGACACACTCAGGCACAACCTTGCTTTGTACATAATGATCCTTTGTCTTTGTCACCCTGGATGGCAACTTCCCACTGGGTCCCCAGTCCCTTTTCAATCTCAGATCCAAGTTCATGAAGAAGGGAGTCGTCTCTTGAGGCCAGCTGGAGGCCCGGTGTTTTCATGGAGACGTTCAAGATGTTTGCTTCGTGGGAAAGGCAGGAGAATCTGGCCACCAGCCTCTCGGAAAACATTTGCTGGATTTCCCAGTTCCGTCTGTTTCTCTGGGGTTTCCTGGGTGTCTCTTATCCAAGGATTCACCGGTCTGGCCTCCTTGTCTTTCTAGATCAGCTTCTCAACTGTGGCAGCTTGATATCCATTCTTTGGTTCTAGATCATTCAAAGGTGGCTAGATGCTGCCACCTGCAGGGCCGATTTGAAATTACGCTACCTTATTTCAGAACTTTCTCTTTTGATCTGATCTACATTATCTGTATCCCCTTCTCCATTCATCCATCACCCCTCCATCCTCCCCAATCTACAAATGGAAAAATATTTGTTTGCTTGCTTTTTAATCTTTTCTGTCCCAATCAACCAGCTGTTTAACTTTCCCCTAGAGTGGTTCTGCACAGATGGGCTTATCTGGCTCTGCAAAATCTCTGGCCGTCCTCTGAGGAGGCTGGATTCTGTCAGGACCTGCAGGGCCCCTCCCCCACTCCTGACCCTCCGTGCCACAGACGTGGCCATGAAAAGGGCAGGGGAGGATTCCTGCCAGCTCCGTGGCTCCCTCCGCCCCCAGGGGACCACTGGGCTACCCAGATGCCTCCCTTGGCAAGCGTGCCCATGTGAGGTCCCACTGAGGTGGCAGTGTTTGTAAAGCAGGGGTGGGTGGCCGAAAGAGGCTGCTCTGCCCAGACAAAATGTCTCTGCCAGAGCTTGCAGTCAGGAAGCCCTTGCGAGTCTGTAAATAGCCAGGGGTCAGTCCAGAGGTCTCACAAACAGCCCACATATAAACAGAAGCCAGGAGTAAGTCAGAGAGCCCGGCCCCATATGGGATAATCCCAGATTCCCAGAACTAATCTGGGAATCCCAGATTCCCAGAACAGAGATAGCAGAATGACAGGAATGAAAACCAGGATGATGGATCTCAGCATCCTCTGAAATCTTGCCCTCCCCCCCCTTTCTGGGGTTCTGATTGGAGCAGAGAAGGGCGAGGAAGCCAGATCCCTCCCCGGGTCTGGGAAGAGGGAGGCAGAGCCCACCGGCCATCTCAACCACGCTCTGCTTCTCCTCCCCTGCCAGGAACCCTTGGAGGGACGGCATTCCCAAGAGAGCGGCTGCTGCGCCCCTCCTCCTCTTCCTCACTCCCACTTCCTCAAGGGTGGCTGGGGGGCCTGGTTTCTCAGGACCCGGGCAGCCCCCCCCTTCCCCAGTCTTCCCCTCTGGAAGGGCTGGCAGCAGAACCAAGGGGGGGGGGGCAGCCAAGATGGAAGTGGCTGTCACGGGGGGGGGGGCATCTTTGCCTGGCCCAGGGTCCCCCCTTCACCTTGGCTGGGGAGGGAGAGTTGGGGGCTGGGAGAGCCCGCCTTTGGGGTGGGCCTTTGCTGGGCCCTCAAAGTGTTCGTTTCCTCTCTCCTCCTGAACCGGGTCCTTCTCTTCCCCGGTTTTTATTCTTTGTGGGGATTGGAGGAGACTTCATGGGCTGGAAGGAGAAAAGGGGCTCAGAGGTCTGACGCAGCCCAGCTGACGGAGGCCGCTCACCTGGGGGAAGGTGGGGGCCGTTGCAGGGAGGCCAGCAGAGGCAGGAAGGAAACCCCAGGAGAAGCAAAATTGGCAGCGGTGCAGGTGCACACCCCCACGCAGAGACCGAGGCTGCCAGTTACGAAGGCCGCCGCGTCCCTCTCAGGAAAGGGGAGTTTCCCAGGAGATAAAAATAATGTGGCTGGATTCTATCCCTCATTTTCTTCTCCTTGTGAGTGGCGGTAGGATCCCTTTGCTTCGGCAGAGCCAGGAAGGCGTAGCTAAGACAGGTGGCAGGAATGCCCGGAGGAGGCCCAGCTGACAACAGGCTCCCTCTCCTCTTGTACCTGACTGGCGGGAGAAGGTGGTCAGCTGGCCACAAGGATGGGCAACCGCGGCCCCTTTACGGCCTCTGGACTTCCACTCTCCGCATTCTGTGCTGGCTCAGGAATTCTGGGAGTGGAAGGGCCCACAGTTGCTCACCTCTGTGGCTCTCAGCTGGTTCTCCTGAACGTGCCCTGCTACGGCTTGCCATAGTGGTGGCCCCCAGGTGGTCCAGCCCTTCCTCAGGGAAGGGCGCTGTGTGTAACATGCTTCCTAACTGGGAAAAGGAAATATATCCAGAGTTTCAGCCGAGGAGGAGCCACGATCACATTTCCACAGCCTGAGAGGAGGCGAAAGCCTTGGACCTCCTTGCTTCAGCACCATTGGCCACATGCTCACCAGTCAATGCCCGTCTTCCGTCAGGATTTATAAGACCTTGGAGGAACGGTGGCAGAAGGTCCCTGGCTAAGCACAAGGCCGTCTTTCCTTAAAAAGTGGGCTTTAAAAGGAACCGGTTTTCAGGATGCGCTTCGTGAGGGCCTGGGAATTTAGAGGCATTAAAAGGAGGAGGGTTGCCTTCCCCTTCCCTGTTGCAAACAGCCACCGAGACGGCCTTGGAGAAAGGATAGGATTGCAGTCAGCAAAACATGACTTCAGTCCAGGGCAGGAAGAAAACATTAGAAAGAAACTCAATCTAGCTCTGCCTTAACTCCCAGGGATGGAAGGAGGGAGGGAGGGAGGGAAAAGGCCGCCGGGCTCTCAAGGTTACACCAAGCAGAGTTCCAGGATTGCCTGTGGATTCCCTGTTCCCTGACCTGAGCTACTTTGAATGGCTGACCCCTTGTCAGCTTTGACTTCTTCAGACACCTTCTGGTCTTCCTCCCAAGCACTGAACCTCTGACTCACCACCCGGCTCCTTATCTCCTAAGCAGGGGGGGGGGGGGGGGGGGGCATGGAGTATCATAAGTATCAGCGACCAAGAGGGAGAATATATAACTTTGCATGATATTAATGGGAGAATCCCTACCAGGAAGACCTACTAGGTGCAAAGGCTAAGGGCCAAGGACAAGCAGGGCCCTTCTAGGAATGGAGTCCTCCAGTTGGGCAGAGATAGACTTGAATGATAGACTTGATGGGCCAGACAGCCCCCACCGGGGATGGACAGTGTCCGTGTCCTCCTTCTCCACAAGGGCACAATGTGATGCGGAGAGTCCTTCTGCCAAGGACAAGGGCTGCCATTGTGGGAGGGTGTTGAAGGAAGAAACAGGCTGGCCTTTCTTGTCTGTTAGTAAGAACTTTTCTCTCTCCTTCCTAACTTTACGATCTGCCACATGAATGGAATTCTTTCTTTCAAAAGGAGTAGTTCTTATTTGTTTCAACAGAGAATAAATGCATTGATATCTAGGACTATTTTAATGAAATCTCAATGATCTGAATTCCTGCTGCAATCACACATTTTTTATAATGTTCACGACTATCACCAGAGCACATAATTCTTTGTAAAAGTTCTCAAGTTGGCCTTCTCTCTGGCCAAGAAGAGACTCATTGTTTGCCCATCTGTGAAAACTTCAGCATTGATGTCAAAAACTTCGAGACTCTTTAGTTCCATAGCTGTATCCCACAGACAAGGGACCGAAAGTGTCACACACATGCAGCATGGAAACACTTGTGTAAACAGAATCCTATTTGATAAAACTGGAAGCACATCCAGAGTCACTTTTAGAAAAACAAAGAAAAAGAAGTAAATTAATCCAAAAATTCTTATATTCCCCTTTGGCAACCTTTAATTAACCTTTGACGTTAATTGCTTTGCCTCTTCCAGCAAACATTTCAGAGGACCTGCTCGCACATAATATGCTGCGTAGGTGACTATTTTCTCCATCCTTGGGGCTGTTTCTGGGGTCATGGACAGAAATAAAACACAATTTTGAGGAGAAAGGAGTTGCGGTTATTCTCAGCAGCGAAAGCAATTCCATAGATAACGACTGTGGTCTTTATCTAGGTGTGAGTTGAACTTCGGTTGCTTAATTCCCACAGGGATGAGAGAGAGTTCCACAAGGCGTGGTAGAGAAACCTCAAGATGGTACCAGTAACGGTCTAATCAGAGACCCACCTATTTGTAAGGTGTGTTGCGCGTGCCTGACCAAAATTCCAAGCAGAACTTTGCTTGCTGCATCACAACCAATTCTTGAGGGGTTTTTAAATCACCCTCTGTGGACCTCAAATGTTTCTCCAAAATGGCCCAGATTCCCCGGAAGAACATGGTCTCCTCTGCTTGTTTTGTCCACCATGTCACCATCCTTGAGCAGGTTGGACTAGAAGGCCTCCAGGATCCCTTCCAACTCCTGTTCTTCCCTCATGCAGAATGTGTTTTACTAGAAAGATTCTTTCTCCCTGGAGAAATTAGAGGAACAAACCGGAAGAAGGCTCCTCCGTGAAAGTCAAAGACCTCCACCTGCATCCTGGAGACGTGCACTGAATTCTGTTGGGCAACAGAAAGCGACTGCATCCTCCTGGTGTGTGGGGGGGGTGACCCCTCTTTTGGAAGGCCCCCCCCCCCCCGCGCATAGGATTAGCCCCGTCTCTGCTGGCTTCGGAAAGGCTGCCCAGGCCAGGCTCTTCCTCCCGGCTGTGATGGATTGGGTTGACCTTTTATTATTTGATTGATTGTTTTATTATCATTTACTGGTTTATGTTCCATGGGTTTTGTAATCTTTTTGTCAGGTCTTGTTTAATTTTCTGAAGCCTCCCACAATTCTCTTGTTCCCTGGTTGAACTGGGTGGCCAATTTGTTTTAAATAAATAGACAGATAGATGATGCCAGGAAAGTCTGTCTGTCGGTGTGTCTGTCTCTCTGTTTTACTCTCTCTCTCTCTCTCTCTTAATGCCATCGTCATCAGAGGGTTGTCTGAGTTCAGATAGATAACTGGCTACCCATCTGAACTGAACTTGGAATAAACGGGCACCCAGGGGCTCCTTTAGGATCCATCCACTCACAGGGAGGCGGAGTTAGCGGCTTCGCTTCCTTTGTAGGATCTCCTATGTGGCCTTGAGCTGCTGGTCCCCCGTTAGAATGGTCTGGAGATGAACCCAGATGAAAATCCACCCTAACCCAGAGGCATCCAGATTTCAATCCTGGTTCAACTTTCGTGGCCCTGCTGACCGGCCATGGCTCCAAGTTGGCCGATTTCCATTTCTTCCTCCCTCCTCGTGTTCCGGGAAAGGAGTCCCGGTTCTTTCCCTCGCCATGCCTGGGTCTCTCTGAGGACAGGTGGCTCCCACTGAAGGTTGGACGTGGTTTCCTCCTGCACGGACTCTGCCCTAGTGACATCCCTTGTCCAGCACGCCCAAAATCGGACTTGGTGGGGTGGGGGAAAAAGAAACAGAGGGAAGCGCATAATTTTCATCTGCTGGAGGAAGAGCCAGTCAACTTCTTGTAGGGTTTCAAGGAAGAACTTGGCAAAGAAAACTCCAACTTTTCAGTGCTCCACCAAAACATCTGCAGAAAAAAAAAGCCCAAAAGAGGCCCAGAGTTGTATGGGTCCATTCACAGAGGGACAGGCAGTCCAGCGGCAGCCCAGGATGATGTGGCTGCGGGGACAGTGACTGGTGGCATTCCTGCCACTACACACCTGGAGCAGGGCATTTGCCTACAACAATACGGAACATCGCACTGCAGGCATACTCCATGGCACTATTTGCACTGGTAGAAATGGGAAATTGTTGCTTTTTACAGGGAGCAAGAAAATACGGAGGAAGTAAGTTGCTCCCCCCCTCCCCGAGTCTTCCTTACTAGCCCACCTACCCAGGCAGTGGGTGGATGGTGACTTTCGGGACCAGTGGTGTCAGGTTCTCAAGGCAAGAGGCCATTGTTACTCAACTTTGGCCACTTTAAGATGTGTGGACTTCAGCTCCCAGATTTCCCTCAGCCAGCATGTGGTTGAGAAACCCAGGGGATAATGGAGTACCTCCACTACCGCAATAGCCAAACCAGCTGGAAGTAGGAAGTCCAGCAGAAGTCTAATGCCCTTGCTGACAATGATTTTTCAGAAAGCGGAAGAAGAACCAAGTTGACCCGAATTATCCTTCAGAGGGAGAGTCAAGCACCTTGGATGGAAGTGCCTGTGATTTATTAGAACTAAAAGAACTGGAGGAGAGCGGACAGCGTACCTTAGATCAGATGCTGGCCAGAGAATTCTGGGGAGTTGATGGCTGCCCATCTAAATGTTGCCAAGATTGGGAACGCAGATACCAGGGAGGTGGGAAGGAGCCTTTCTCTGTAACTCTCCGGCTAGGCAGACTAAAGGGTGCTTGGAGATTCCTCCTGACTGGGGGCAGCTGAGGGCAGCCTTCCCCCAAGGATGCTCGGTAGACAAGAGCGGTGCCAGGGAGGTTTCCATGGCCAGCCTCTCATCTGGCAATGCTCAGCCTCTTCCTTCCACTTTGAAGGGGAAAGTTGTCAGTAGGAGAAGTGGAGAACTTTCTGGAATGGCTGCGCTTGGCAGTTTGTCTCCCAACAGATGTCGGCATAATTGAAGTCCCCAATCTCTTCAGGCCTCTTTGAGAGATCTCGTATTTGCTTTTGGAAAGGTTCGTCCACTTCTCCTTGGGTGGGCGGGCGAAAGCAAAAATCAACACCATTTGTTTTTCTGCTTATTTTAACCCAGATGTTCTCCACACCACTGCCAAGTTCATTCTGTTGGGTTTCCAAGCAGGTGTGGAGACTTTGAACGCAGGCTGCCAGCCCTCCTCCCTTCGTCTCCCGTCTGTTCCTTTTGAACAAGCTGTGTACATGGATTGTCATGTTCCATTCATGGAAACCATCCCAGGGGGCCTCGGCCACACCGGTTCGGTCCTATTTCCATTCCTGCTCTGAGAGTCCAGGCCCACCTAGGTTTATTTCCCAGGCTCGGAGCGGTGCTGTACAGGTAACAGCGGCAGTGAACTTTACGAGCCGATGTTTTCCCCGATTTTTCTATGGAGTGGTTCAGTCGGACTCATTACAGCAACACCCCCAACAGTGTGAAGTCCTTTCCTCTCCAACCTGCACACCGGATTCAGTTTGAAGTCCCCTCGTTCAAATTGACCATGTTTTAACCAAGCACCTCTCACTGTCCTTATGAGCCCTTCTCTCCATTCTCACATGCCGATATTCCCTCATCCAGGCAACTCAATGGTAGAACTGAAGCCTCTTTCAAAGACCCCATTTCGGGAGTCAACTATTTATTTTCAGTTTCCTTCTTTTCCTTTCTGGAACGCTGACAGTCGCCTCTATGGGCTAGAAGGATGGATGAAAACAACCCTAACACTGCTTATTCTCAAAAGGCATGGGAACTATTTCAACCTTTCCAAGGATATAGAATAACCTCTTCCTCCAAAACGGAGTTCAGCTGTTCCCTACCCAAAACTCATTGTGTATATATAGAAGTTTGATATAAGTTGGCAAAAAGTTATATCGCCATAAATTTCTCTCCTTCCACTGCTGATCTCTGTCCACGTTGCCTCTTTTTCCATTTACTGAATCACCTGACTGGCTTCCAAAGTAATAAATCCTGTTTTTATGAATCTTGAAGTTGCCCTTGAAATACGGTGGGAAAATGCTACTTCCGTGCTGGTACAGCTCAGGATGAAGGGCATCTGACTGAGCTGAGGACAAAGTGAAGGGGGGCGGGGGGGAATGTCACTTCTTTGTGCTGTATTTAGCAGCTATGTTCCTACGCAATAAGGAATTAACAACAACTACCACAAACCACAATAAAGAGGAGCCCACCCGCTGTCTCTGGCTCCTCTTTCCCACCGTCATGCTCCCTCCGATGCTCCTCTTGAGGGAGAATTCTGCCGGTTCCCATCCAAAGGTCTCCTTTGGATGATCTGATGCCCTTTCAGGCCCATTTCATGAGCTGGAGAATGGAGGTTCCGTCCTCTGGTCACCTCTTTGGTTTAGGTGCCAATGCGAGCTTAGAGCTTAGAGCTCACCGCCCTTTCGGGGCTATTGCCCATTATTCAAACTGCTTCAAGTGATTTTCTTTTTCTTTTCCCACTAATTCAGAAAACAAACCCCCTTTTCCAAATCCTGATGATATTAGATTTGTATAAGTGGGATCACTAAAGGGCATTCAAGGCAGCCATTTGTCCAGAATGGCATAAGGGCTCCTGCTTGAGCAAGGGGTTGGACTAGAAGACCTCCAGGATCCCTTCCAATTCTGTGATTCTGTAAGAGACGGTTGTTGTAGCAGGTAGCTAGATATGAGCACTATTATATAGATTGATATAATTCATTAAGTAGATAGCAATAGCAAAAGAGGCAGGTGGAGCTTTCTGTTTATATTCTTGAGTCTTCCATGTTAGCTAGCTCTGAAATTCAAAGGTTTTGCTTTCTCAGGATACAATTTCTCACATAATGGCAGGCATTTCATGCCAAATCCAAAACTGTATCAGAGCCAGAGGCAAAAAGAACAAGCAAGTAAGCAATAACCCAATCAAGAAACAGCCAAACAGCCCTACCAATGAATCCCCAAGACACCCAGACAGACAGACAGGCAGGCAAGACACCGGAATATAAACTGACAGTAAACCTCACTCCCTTCTAGCACTGATGCTGTTACCTAGTTGGGTAATGAAATGTCTGCAAGGAAACAAGCAGGCTCAGAGAACACCGAGGGCCCCTCATTTCAACCCTGAGCTACAAATATTCTCCTGTATTGGTAGCCAATATTTTCTACATATCCACCTATAACACTAAGATGTCTTATCAAATACACCTTCTGCTCAGTGGTCATTGGTCCACAGGATAAATACTTAACTTTCAACAGTAGCTTTATCAGGGTAGCTGATAAAATAGCAATTACATATTTGCTGTTTGCAAGTGTCAAAACTCCATTAGCTCACAGATGCTTTTCATGCTTAGATCAATGAAGAATCTTATCGCTTTCCCATATTCTCCCTTAACTTTAAATCTTCCTTGGTTACCATGCAGTCTGGCTGCTGGTTACCGTGTGAATCAAGGCTGCTCCTCATATTTCAGCTTTTCTCTCCTCTAAAGTTGTATTGTGAAGAAAACATTTTAAAGACTTAAATTAGGGAAGGATGAATATTCAGATAAAGTAAGGGAAAGGTCAGCGGTTGCCTTAGTGAAACACATGCTATTCATTTCACGTTATGAATTTCAGATGTTTCTTTTGTGATCCACCAAAGAGCTGTTAGGAAGGCTGGAAGCCCCACACAGGGAGACTCCAGGCATCTACACTCTGGGCAACCCAGAATGGAAAGGCAGGAGCAGCCAGCTAACAATCTCTCTTCTCTTAAAACAAAACAAAACAAAGGCTGAATAATTACAATCACATAAAATAACAGCCAAAAGTGAGAGTCAGCCCAAACAAAGCGAGCATTAAGAAGCCCAGAGATGCACAAATGGGCTAGAACTCCACCGCGAAGGAATTCTTCTGTGGCCCTTTAACACTTTTGTACAATTCAGCGTCTTCCTCTCACAAATTAGACTTCTGTGGCTGCGGCTCCCTTGTTAACGCTGCCCTTGTGCTGAGCATGGCAGGATGGAGTTTGAAGAGCTGTTACGGTTGCAGGATTTAAAGATGTTGGGATCTATTCTCCCCCCACCCCCAAATGGAACAAATGAAAAGGTGAAATTCCTTGTACGTTAGAAGGATTTCGGAGCGTTCCTGCGTTTTTCTGAGGATCAGGTAGAATTAAAAGGCTTTGTTCCAGAAATCCAGGATGGGAAACACACACACACACACACACACCCTTATAAAGGCAACCCTTGGACCTCAGGGTGAGCCTAAGAGGATGTCGTATAGATCGGTGCTTCTCCATCCCAGCAACTTTAACGTGTGTGGACTTCAACTCCCAGAATCCCCCAACCAGCCTGGGGAGGGGAGGCTGGCAGACCTTAGAGTGCCAGGGGTCCCCGGCATCGGCGGCAATGAGCCCTGGCGAAGAGGGTCCGGTGGTTCTGGTTCGGGTCTGAGGAGGGCTGCTGTTTAAACCCGTGGTCAGATTTTAGTATTTCCATGTATTTTTACTTAATTGCTTATTTACTTTTTACTTATTACCTTGTTTAAAAGGCAGATTGGTGCAATGCAAGAGAAGCCTGCTGACATTGCAATAATTGATTCAGCTCTCAGGTAAAAGGTGACAACACTCTAGGACGGCCACAGCTGGGCCGAGACACCTGCCGGCTTCACTGGGCTTTAGCCGAGGGGGGGCATGTAAAAGGGCCAACAACGGAGGGCTTTAATCCTTGGGATACCCGAGTTAATCCTTATTCCGTGGTCTGAGAACATTTTAACTCATTCCACCCAAGCTGGCTGCAAGGGTAGTGCAAGCTTTGACACACTCCAGAGCTCTTTATTGGGTGAGACAGAAAAAGAAAGGGGGGGGGAGGGGGAGAATGAGAAAGCAGCCAAAAATTGGAAGAATGAAGACCTCAAAATGAAAATCCCAGACTGAAGGCATTAGTCACCCTCGGCCTATATTTAGCTTCCCAAGACAACCTCCTGCGATAGGAGGCCGCCTCTCATCCAAACAGGCTGAGCTGCGGTTGGAAGCCTTAATTCAGCCTAAGTCTCCCCTGAAGAGGCTTCGATACGTTTCGCCCCTCAATCCCCCCCCCTTGGCTCCTCACAATTGGCGGGTGCCACACAAGCCTCTTTGCTGCCCTTCGGAGCTCTGGGGTTTCCAGCACCACCGGTTCCTACCTGCCGTTCTGGGCTCCCCAGGTAAATGATGCCAAATAACCTTACAACAGAGATCAAAAGAGACGAGTTACCTGCTCCTTTGTGGATTTTTAAAGTTCTAGTATTCGGTCACCAATTAATATATTCTCTCCGCTACAATTATAACCCCAAGGCTGCCACTGCTGCTTTGTTGGTCCGGGAGAGCTATGAAGCAATAAAACTGTCTAGAACTAAAACATGACATTTACACGACCTTGTGTTCCGTTTACATCCCGTGTTCCAAGTGCGCAGGCTTTTGTTTGTGTGGAAAGAGAAATGTTAAGAGTCTCCTCCAGTTTTGCAATCCTTCTTTCTAAGGGGAGCTTGCCTTCCCTCACAATGACACAACCTATCTGTCCTCGTCCCCATCACCCATGAACCGAAGAAGCAGCTTCTTGGAGCAGAGGGGAAACACTTCCAAAGGAAAAACCCAAGGAAGTCCAGCTGCCTTGTGGAAAAACACCTGTGGGACAATAAACTCCGTCCTGCTTCTGCAGGGGGTTGATCTAGAAGACCTCTGAGGTCCACATGTTCTGATTGGCTTGGACAGGTTGAGAACCCGTTGAATCCACTCCTTGTAAAACTCCTTTCAATGAAGACTTGGACTTAGTGGGTTGCAGAAAAGAAGAATGTTAGTTAAAATGGATTACTCTGTAACTACTGTTAGAAAATGGGGGGGGGGACCTTTGTATTTCCTATTTGAAATACTTAGAGCAAATATACTGTAATTTCCGTCATTTTTTAAAAAAATGTCCATCTGGAGCAGCTCATCCTCGTAGGAGAGAAAAGGGAATTCTTTGGTACTTAGGTTCTGGGAAGTGCCAAATGATAACCAGCTCAATTTTGTCTTCAATAAAACATTTGCTAAAAATAATGGGCCGGTCATCCTTGGCAGAAGAATTCCTGTCTGATGCCTCACTCCGATTCTACCTCCTGAGACAGTTTGGGACAAGCTGCTGCCTCCCAGCTTCTGGAACCCCAGAAAGAGGTCCAGAGCGGAAGGGCAGCTGGTCGCTTTCAGGAAAATGGGTTTAAGGACGCTCGCAGGGGGCCACCAGCTCCTCCGTTCAGAAGACCCAAAGGCTCCTTCAGAAAAGGTAGGGAAAGTGGACTTCCGGTTTGAAGGGCTTCGGCGACAGACAGAAATCCGCGATCGTGCGCGGTTTCTGTCTGGGCTCGCCGCTGGAGTGCCCCGAGCTGGCTGGTTTCGGGGCTAAGCCACCCTGTAGAGGTGGTGAAGAGGGGGGAGACCACCAGCAGGGTTGAGGAGAGCCACATCTCTCCTCCTCAGCTGGACATTACTCCCTTTCCCGAAGGCGGTTGCAGCGGTGGTCAGAAATGGCCACCACAAAGGAGAACTCGACCGGAAAAGAATGTGCAGGAGGAAGATAAGAAGTGAAAGTTTTGGCTGACCGGGTTAAATTGTAAAAGCAACAACTAAGGTACCCTGGAATTTAAACTTACAAAAAATAACATCGCTCCCAAAGAAGAGTCGGAAGCAGCGAAGGAGAGTGAAAAGGGAAAGGTTTGGCTTTTTTCTTCTTCTCTGTCCTTCCCTATACTGACAACTAAGAGACTTAAATAAGAAATCGGAAAAATCCGCTTTGACATCAATAGGCAGTTAAGCTGAAAATAAAACAAAATGCCAAAGGGATAATAAAGATTTCTGGACATTAAAAATTTTCTTTTTCATAAGCAGGAAGGGAGAGAAAAAGAATAAGGGCAGGATCTGGAAGAGGGAGGAGACTGCCTGGAATTAAAAAGAATCTACAGTAAAACTTCAACAAGACTTCTAAAAGATACATTTTAACTGAAACTTTACAACTAAATAGTAACCCCAGGAAGAGAAAGTGGGAGGGGGGAGCAAAAAAGAAACAGCTTGCGTGTATTTGGATTATTTGGTGATCTTTGGATTCTTGGTTATTATATTTGAATGACTAAAATCAATCGGGTGGTTGTTTAAAAATTTATACAATGGCACCACTTCTGGATGAATTGAAAATGGAACTTAAAAAGTACAAGGAAGATGCACAAGAAGGGAAGGGGTTTTTTGGCTTCATTTTTCAATTCTTAGAAATGGAGATTTGGAACTATGAGAAACAACAAGAAACGACTGCAAAACAAGAAGACTGGGACAAAGAAGAAGCCATCTTTAATGAACAAGCAATTTTATGTGGGGAAGAAAAAGGAAAGGGGGGAAAGAGAATGGAGAATTTAAGATTTAAAAAAACAACCAAAGAAAAGAAAAATAATTCAAAAAATAAGTATAATACTGGAAAGCAACAGAAAAGGGGAACACAGAAGAGAAAAATAGAGGTAGAGAGACAAGGGGGTAAAAAGGGGAGAGAGAAGAAGAGAGGGAAGAAGGAAAGGAAAAGAAGTTACAAAGGACTGGAGCAAGATATAGAGAAACAGGACCTATTTAGAGATAATGGGTGAAAATCTAACTGGAAAAGGGATTCTGTAAAGGTACATAAGATTGTATTGTTATATTAGTAATAGAAATAACTTTAGAAAATTGGAAACAACGTATGATTAAAATGAGGGATAAAATAGTTAGTGTAATTTAGTGAAATGTTTGTGAATAAAATAAGTGAAATAAAATAAATGAGAAAATTGAATTAGGAAGGAACAGGAACATTTTAATTAGTTAATGTTTTATAAAATATAAGTGAAGAGGGGGGGGGAATTAACTATGGAAAGCTTATAATTGTTCCCATAGAAGTATGATATTTAATTGAAAAGTAATGTTAAAGATGTTAAGACTTTAATGAATATTAATATTAATGATAGAATTGAATTGGAATGGAATGTTGTTTTAATTATATACATTTATAATTTTTTCTTTTTTTAAGAACACAGTGTGTATTTTAAGAATGTACCAAGCAGAATCTGAATGGAAGTTATGTATTATATTGAATGTTACAACTTTAGGGAAAAGATATAAAGGCGTCATACTCCAATCAGTAACCACAGGAGAAATTTTGTTTAATGAGAAAAGATAAGAGATAATTGAAACAGGACAGACAAAAAATATAAATACAATGATTTGAATTGAGATGAGATAATTAAAATAAAATTGAGAAAATTAAAAGAGGGGAGAAGCTATGCAGAAAATGTAAAATAGTAATAAGATATGGAATAGAATATAAAAACGAGCATGAACCTGAATTTGTGTCTGTACGAAGAAATGTAACCCGGGATTACGCTACTTTCAAAAAAGATGTTTTATTTGTATTTTTTTTCTCTTTGTGTAAACTCAAATAAAATTTACAAAAAGAAAAAAGAAAGAAAAGGTAGGGAAAGTAACTCCAACACTCAGGTGTAAGACTTTCTCCTTGAACAAGGCCTTGACTGTGTTTAGAACTAATATGGCACAGAGAAAATCCTGGACGGACCTTCAAGATTCTGTTACTCTGTTCGTTCATTCATTCCTATCTAGGTAGCTGCCCATCTCTTACCTGTGGCTCTGGGCAACGTACAGTAGAAGCAGACCACAAAAACAGTTGTAATTACAATAGTGAACTATTGCAAAAATAATAAAAGCATTAATGTTAGTTTAAAAGGCTAGGAGCTATTAACCCGGCGCTTCCTTTGACTTTGCCACTTTCTCCAAGTTCCTACATTTGCCTTACATCTGAATTCTTTAGGCAGCTCCCCATCCTCGGTCAATTCCCTCTGCTTTTCTTCCAGGTTGTATTTTGTGAAATTCTCCCTTGTTTTTAGAAAAGCTCCCCAGCTTCCTGCACTTTGCCCCGCTTCTATTTCTGCTAATGGAACATGATCCAGTAACCTTCTTCCTGGGAGGCTCTGAACCAGAACCTGGGCAGGAGCAGGGGGTGTGTGTGTGTGAGAACAATAACAACCAGGAGCCTGCTGGCCCAGTCAGCTCACCCAGCAGATTGAATTTTAACTCCCAAAACGTCCCCTTGAATTCATTAGTCAACTCCACCCAGTCAGCTGTGCAACAGGAAACGCTAATAATGGGCTAATTAATATTCACTCTCCCAGCTAGTCCAGTATAATCCCAAATATCCAGCGCCAAACTTTCAAGGCTCCGTATCTCTGGAGGTCTGCCGTGGGGTGCCATGTCCTGCAATGCAAGAGGTGACAAAAATAAACACATCAATGAATTCAAGAGAAAAGAAGCACACACACACACACACACAAAACACTCACGGGACAGATTCGATGGGCCTCCGGGTCTTTTTCTGCTATGAAAACTGCACAGATAGGGTGGGGGAGGGGCCACCCCCTTCTCTTTCTCTGAGGGTGCTGATTCACATCTAAGCAAAGTGGATTCCACCCCCACCCCCCACCCCCCAAATTGTGGTTCAAAAAGGAGAAGAGGAAGGGAGAGTCTCAATCCCTTTGCAACAGGGAGACCTGCCCTTAGCAAAATTAGAATCCCAGAATCCCAGGGCTGGAAGGGCCACCACAGAGGTCTTCTAATCCAACCCCTTGCTCAAGACAGGAGAGGCCTTATAATAACATCCTGGGCAAATGGATGTCCAATCTTTTCTTGATAAGCTTTTATTTTTTAAAAAAATTACCTTTTATGAATCTAGGCTGTGCCTAACTGTATTTCTCACACATCTTTTTCTATATATCCACAAATGCTCTATTTCCTAGGATCCTCAAGGCAGTACAGTCCTTCCACCCTTTTTCTCCTTCCCTACCCATAAGAATCGGGTCTAGATTCTCTTTTCCACCCTTCCCCCTTCTGGAGGATGAAATTAGCAGGCAGAGCAGCAGCTATTCAGAAATCTGCTTGGATTAGAAAGGTTTTCATAAATCACTTACTTCAAAGTTACAATAATAACCTGTGCTTGATCAGAGATGCAGCTTACAACTGAGAGGAGGCCACCATCTAGTGGTAAACATACATGGTGCACTTATACATATTAGGTGGGACTTAAGTTAGCGCTCAGGTTCACATTCTACAGAAAAGGGCACTTGTGAATGTTACCTGAGACATTGAATGTTAATCTGAAACTACCTTGGAAACTACCCGCACATGGAGTTTAACCCTGATGCTGCTGACCCCTTTCTTCCCACATCTGTCTGGACAGCCATTGTCTGGAATGGCATAGGGTCTTCTGCCTGATCAGGGGTTGGACTAGAAAACCCCTGGGGTCCCTTCCAACTCTGTTATTCTATGTTCTATGCTCTACTTGCTCTTCCCGTGTCCCCAGAAGGGAGACGGGTGTTCTCGTAGGCTGTTTTCCAAGTACTGAGAAGATGCTACATCTTCATAGCATGGCCCAGCCTTCCCCGGAACTGTATAACGCTTGTTCATGTTATTGATATTTTGGCACAACTCTGGTTGAATGTTGGTGCTCGAAGACGGTGCGTGGGGAAATGACCATGTCGCATCCCTTGAGGCTAAATGCAACGTAGAAGAGAAATTCCTGGTACAGTACGAACTATCACAGTGAAAGCAAAGCAAACATCTGGACGTATTCATCTGATAAACACTCACAGCAGATTCTGACCGAAATTGGACATCTTCAGGTGTGCCACTTCAGGCTGCAGATGATGAGAATCATATGTAATAAATAGGTTTTTACAAAGTATATAAACAATCGTATTCCTGTAGCATAAAATATTGAAATTTTATTGATGTGGTGCTTCTAATTTCACATATATCTCCACTGATTTGCTAGGTTATTTGAAATTTCTATTCTCTTGCATCTCTGCCAAACAGATTTATAGTTGAGGAATATTATAGCCATTCGCATTTCTCTCCCTCTCCCTTCCTTATTAGTACCATCCTCTGCATTTACTAATCAGAATGGGGACTTTCGTAAACGGGCTCAGGATTACCTTGTGAATCTCAGAAAGAGCTTAGAAAGTGAAGGGACTAATTAGAGGGGGTTATAAGAGAAGTTAGGAAGATAAAATATCTCCAGTTTATTTGAACCTGCCAATTGCCAGGTCACTTGTTGAGACCAGGGCAGTAGACAGGGGTCCCCCAAAACCATAAGGCCACCCATCCACTCAGCAGTCCCGGACTGAAGGAAGGGGGTGATAAATTGGCTTTTTGGATACACACAATGGATTGAAACCCTTTTGTGTCAGTTTTGTTTTAATCATTTGGGTTTGCTCCAACAAATTTAATAATTTTACTTTCTTTCTTTGTTTCCTAGGAAACCACATTGAGTTATGGCTGAAGGAGAAAAGAAATGGAAAGAATTCCCCCTGAAGAATTTTGTCTTCATCTGCAAATATTATTAAAGAAGAGATGCATGTGCAAAGAAATATATCACCCCCGAGATACCAGCGTTACATCTGCATAAACCATCTGAAGAACTTGGTGTTGCCAGGCAGAATGAAACTTTTTACTCCTGGAGCTTCAGTCCATATTTGCACCTCACCAGAACATAAGCGGACCCCCTTTTCCAGCCGTGTCATTACGTTGCCTTCATCTCATCCCCGATTCCCCTAAAGCGGTGAACTCTAGCAGTTCCCGTGCTAAAATAGTTCCCCCTTAGGCAAGGAACAAGAAGGGGCAACCGTTAGGTTGCGTTTCGTGTCATCTTAGGATCTCTGGGGCTATTTTAGGCTGACGTGGGCAGGCTCCGCTCCTTCCACCCTCAGACCCTTCAATCTGTCTGGAAAGTGCCTCAAAGAGCAGGCCAAGAGCAGGCCAGGGCCGGAGGAGAAACGGGGCATCCCATGATCTTGGATCCATGGTGGCTATTGGGAAGCGGATCATTGTCCTTTGTACAAAATGGGGTTTTTGTACGTATATCCCTGCATTCCCATCCAATATGTTGATTAGGAGAGAGAGGTAAAGGATAGTCTTAATCTGGATGGAAATGCTACTCCCCCCCCCCCCCCCCAGGTGAGTTGATTGATGTCTATCCTGGAGGAACATCTGCTGTTGCTGTGTTCCCAACAGTTTACTCCTTTGGCTAGTGGGTGGATCAAAAATGATCCAAATTAATTAATATTAGGTATGGTGGGCTTATTTGTAAGCAGTAGGATGTATGTGAACGTTTGGTGAAGGAATCGTGAGGAAATGCCATTCGATTTCACTGCGGTTGGGACCTTCAGTGAGCCAAACAGGTTCTGAGAAACTTGTTCTGTTACTGCTGGATGTTGACAGCCAGGCGCTTCATATTACATCTTGCATTTTTAGCTGCCTTGCACCTCCTTCTCCATTACTTGATGCAGATCTGCCTTCAGAGTTGATCAGGGCTGTAATTAAGAGGTTTATAGTAAGCCTCTAAAACCTGGAATTCATATTAGTGAACTACTGCTTTTTCCTGTTATGTTTACCTCATGATTATAGCAGAACTGTAGCCTATGTCCTTTGGGATCATCTGAAAGGGATGGTGAATTTGTGCCGGTTTAATGAAATACTAAGCAGTGGTGTGACGTCGTCCTTCAGGCCTTTACAGAATTCCATCATGTAAAGATAATCAAGGAAACTTACCTCCCTTATTATTTCCTCATTTAGTTGTGGTCAAAGGCCAAAATGATGCTTCCTTCATTTGGATTTACTTTGCACTTCTTAAATATTTAGATGTTCGCCACGACTGAAGCCGGGAACCGGTATGCTGGCTAGGCAATTGGACAACTCCCACCTGCTGCTACATACCGTAAAAGCTGACTCGTGACAGACGTCAGCGTTACAGATTAATCTTACTTACATATAAGTCTCATTTCCCCCTGAAGGTTTTGCAAGAGCATTTATTTCTGCTGTACCAGAGCAAAAGCACAGCAACTCTCCTGAGCATCGCATAGTGCAGACGCCATCTCTTCGGCCTCCCACATTAATTTCCTTCAAGTGATACCAAGGGGCCTATATGTTACCTTTACACAATCTCTTTGACAAAATTTTGGCTTTTATTTATAACCATTTGTGTAGAAAGTATCAGTTTGTGTTTGCTTGTACCTGTCGTGCAGGGAATTTCTTCACCACAGAGCACTTAAATGGCTCCTGCATCTGCAGTTGCTGAGGTTTCGGTTTCTGCCACAAATAAAATAGGCTGCTGCTATAAATAAAAGCTTTGCGTCCGAGGGGGAGGTTATGGAGGACCAGGGCCGGCTGGCAGGCAGGCAGGAGGCTGATCTCCTTGACTTAGAACAGCTTGCTTAGTGACCGTTTGAAACTGGAACATTGAAAACAGAGGCTTACGACCATTTCCCCCACTTATGACTGCTTATCCAACTGCGGATGCTGGGCAATGGCTTCCTACTTGTGACGGAGGCCAAGTCCTGGGGTCACGTGATCCCCCTTGGCGACCTCCTGGCCAGCAGAGTCAGTGGGGGAACCAGGTCCAGCTCACAGCTGTGTTGCGGATTGAACAACCGCAGCAGTTCCCTTAACAACGGTGGCAAGGAAAGTTGTAAAATGGGGCGAAACTCACTTAGCAAATGCCTCTCTTCGCAACCTAGACTTTGGGCCCAATGGTGGTCGTAAGTCGAGGACCACCTGTGTGTGACTAGAAGCCCCTTGCCTTGCTTCCCTTGTGGCCCCAGGCGCCTCTTGCGCTTGTTGATCCCTCTGCCCCTTCGAAGATGCTAGCCTGTTGCAGACGTTGGTGGGAGGACGCCGGGGGGGGGGGGGAGCCCAGTCGCCTTCGGCGGCAGCAGCAGAGCCTTAGCCAGGACCCCCCTCAGCCTTGCTCTGTGCCCGTCCACGGGCTGCCTCCTTTCCCCCAGTCATGCTGGGGGGGCGTCCATGACACTGTCCGAAAGGATCCCGGGGGTGACACCAGGTCCCCAGGCCCGGAGCTCTGTCAGATGCAACAGTCATGCATTAGGGTGACCCAAAAGAAACAACTCCAGGTGGAAATTAAGAAAACTGACAAAGAAGAGCAGAACTCCACTAGATGAGGCTGGAAGGAAGGCGGCTTGTCTGGAGATCCTCCGTGGGGTTTTATATTGGCTGGGCTTACATAAACTCTCCAGCTGTTCTGAAATGGCAGGCCTGTTTTTAAAAACTTTTCTTTCTTCTATATTTCTGACATTTTCAAGCCATCTCCTATTCTGTGACACTTTAATTATTGAGAACATCAGGATTCTGACAGTGAAACATGCTATCTATTCTCTGTTCGCTCGTTCATTAGTTTTAATTAAACTCTTTAATTTTATTTATGCTGCCACAGACTGATTAACAACTTGCCAGCACAAATCAGGAAGTCTTAAAAAGCACCTTGAGAAATCTTCCTTTCTCTAAGCAAAAAATCCACGGTAATAATGCCGAGATCTGCAGGGTTCCATAAGCCCCGGCTCAGAAATCCTGCCAGCAGCCCCCACAACAAGTTTAACTGTTTCAGGAAAACGACCTAGGCTCGGTTTCCCCTACAGAAGCATTTCCCACCACCCTGAGTGCAACAGTCCGGATGGCAAAGGCCAAAGCCCGCTTCAGTTTTGCCCTGCCCTGCCCCCTTGGGGAAAACAAGGCTCTGCTGGCCCAGCTCTCCTGTCCAGGAGGCAGATTGCATGACCTCTAAGACCTCCCTCTAAGTCATGTAAGGGGAACATACCCTGCTAACCCTTCTTGAAGGGCAGATCTTCAGGGCGTTGCCTTTATCTTTCCCCAGCCCAACAAAGAAGCAGCCCTTAGCTACTCCAGCCCAACGAGGAATGTCCTCTCTCTTCTCCCAACGCAGTCCTGGCCACGAATATGATCTAAGATGCTTCACCAAGAAGGTAGCTGATGACACTTTCTAGGACTGGGATCCATCCAGCTCTCCCTGGCCATTTCAGGTGCAGCTGCAAGCATTCTCCACTCCAAGCAAAGTTTTCTAGGGCTGCTGTGCTAATTGGCAGTAAAAGAATGGCTTAAAAAAACAACAACTTGGCCTTGTCTTGTACCTGCCAGATCCCTGCCCTCATGAAGACCATCCATGGCCTTTAGCTTCTCCCTTACGCTCCAGCCAATCCCAATCTGGCAGCAGACACCCAGGCGCTTGTGGCTTGAGGAGGTAACAAGAATAATCTAATAATCCAATTCTTTATCTGTTGAGTCCCATGGACTCAGGAAGGGCAGAGCACCTGCTGGCCAGCCACTAGAGCCAAGAGAGGATGTGGCAGGAGGGTACATTATGCTGCAGGAATCTCAGTTCACCACACTGGCCATCCAATACTTTCTTCAGGCTACCTTAAATGTGGTTTTGTGGCTTTTCTGGAACAGTTCTAGACATGTGGCAAAAATAGCTTAGAAACAGTGTGGGGTGACTCCCTACTCCATATTGGCCACACTACAGGTAACGTATTGCATGCAGTTCAAGTTAATTATCCTCTTCATTAAAATTATGATACAGTTGAAACGTGTGTCTATGTCTAATCCATTAAAATCTTTATAAAATATGAAGGTTGGGCTACTTCTGTATTTTGCATGGCTTTTTCCAAAATCATAGCTGATACGACTTGATGTTTGTCACGTAAATCCAGAGGTCTTGGAGAATGAACAAGTGGCGTCACGCCTGCCTTTCGCTGGATGGATGGGCACCCATCATTTGCTGACCCAATTGCAATTTTAGGACATTGCAGCTACTGAGAAAAAACGTCAAGGGGCCCATAAGACAAACGCTTGGAGACCCTCGAGAGCAGAAACAGCCATTCCGTTGCTGGGTGCGGAGGGGGCTCAAAGCTGCCCGAGAAGGTCCTGCAGGCAGAAAGGCGGGCGGGAGGCTCCGGTCCTCGTGCGGCAGCAGATTCCCCCCCCCCTCCACCCAAGGACAGGAGGCCCCGCGGCTTCCCTCGCCCCTCCCCGCCCCCCACCGCAGACGGGGGTGGGGGGGCTCCGCCGCCGCCGCCCCGGGCGCCCTTTCCCCCCCCCCCCCCCCGCGAAGGCCCGGCCTTCCCTCCGGGATGAAAACCGGCGCGCTTATTCCGGGATGGCGCCGTTCGGGCTCTTTCGTGTCGCTCTGTCCGCTCGTATCCACGAGAAGGGTGGGTCACGTGACCCACTGGGATAAAAATCTAATCAACTAATAAACTCTAATGTTCCTCCACCTTGACAACTTTAAGACGGGCGGACTTCAACTCCCAGCATCCCCGGGCCTTCAAGGACCGCCCCGTCCCAGCCAATGGCCCACCCGCAGACCGGAAGACGGCGGCCTTCGCGCAGGCGCCCTGGGCGTTCCCTGGCCTGAGCGCCGGTCCCGCCGGAAGTAGAGGAGCCGAGGAGCGCATGCGCAGAGGCCTGCCGGGGGCTGCGGCAGGTTGAAAGCAGCCCCGGAGTAGCGGAGGGGGGCTGCCGGCGGCCTCGCCTCCTCCTCCTCCTCCCGAGCGGAGCGTCGTGGCCTCGGGGTGCACCGGGCCCGTGGAATCCCGGGGCTCCTCCGCCTCTCAGTAGGTGCCGCCTTCTCGGCCGCCTCGATCTTCGGCTCGCCTGCCGCTTCGGGGCCCGAGTGGCGGCCGCCCCAGCAGAGCTACCCTCGCCCGGCAGCCGCTGCCTGGCCCTGCGGCCGAGAGAGGGAGGAGGAGGAGGAGGGCAGGTGGCTCTAGGAAGCGAGCCCGGCTGCACCTGGGGCCCTGGAGTTGGACAGAGGGCTGGAAAGTGGCCGGTGGGCGCCTCCCCCGTTCAGGCCAGCCCACCTGGCAGGGCTGTTGTGCGGGG
>NW_020716944.1:9760-44630 GCF_900518725.1 Notechis scutatus | reverse complement strand
GGGGGGGGGGGAGCGGCGGCCTCTCCTTGAGCCCCCCAGAATCTCTCCATGGTCCCAGTCCGTTTACCTGTCAGGTGGGCAGCCTGCCCTCCGGACTGCCTGGGAAGGACGCTTCTCCCACAGGGGGACCCTTTTCTTAAGGGCTGATTTTTAATAACGACTTTTCATATAGAGATACATATAAATAAACCAATGTGCAAGGACGGCCACAGACTCTGGGCAACCTAGAGTTGAACTAAGTCAAGGTGGGATAAAAGCCTCCTCCTCCTCCTCCTTGAGGGAGGGAGGGAGGGAGCAGGAGGGAAGAAACCCAGGGAGGCTCCCGGTGCCATCCGGCCGCCAAGGGACCTGGGTGGACTCGCCCAGGCGGAGGCTCTCCTGCAGGGCGGGGGGGGGGGGGGGGGTTGGCTGCCCGGGCGGGGGGGGGGGAGGGGGGCCGGGGGGCCGGGGCCGCCTTCCGTCTAACTGTGGGGGGGGAAAGGGGGGGGGGGCAAGGGTGCCTCTCATTGTATCCTGGAGAGGTTCCTAAATAAACACTCACTTTGAAGGGTGACAGAAGAGGGAACAGCCTTTCCTAAGAGGAACCTTGTGGCTGATGATCCTTTCTGTGCATCTCTTCTTTGCAGGCGAAATGCAGAAATCACAGATACGGAGAGCTTGTTTCCCACATCAAAACTTCAGTCATTTGTGTACATTACGCTTATAATTCAGTTGGTAACAACATAAGCAGATTCTCATGCCAGGCCGAGCGCCTGAGGTTCATCTATTTCTTGAGCCAACTAGAGCATGAATAGGCAGCCTCATTTGCTCCCTAGAAAGTAATGTTTCTGGAGTTAATTGTGTATCGTGATATATTCTTAATTATTTAAAAATTAAACTAAATTGATGAGTTTTGTCCTTTACGTAAAATTTCCCATAATCCTTAGATGTGCAAATAATTTCACGCATCTTAATAAGCAAAATATTTAGTTATCGTAGCAGTTCTGAGAGCGGATGGTAGTGTGTTGGTCTTTAAGGTTGCAGAACAATCGAATATACCAAGACTGTAAACCTTCCCAATATGATGCTGTAGAGGCTGTTGAATATAATTGGAGACTAGATGAGATTTTGAAGTGTATTATCTTTACTGATTTTTGGCTTCATGGTTCCATGAAAATTCAAAATTAGAGCTGCTTGAAATGCAAAATCTTGAAATTCAGTGTCTGAAACGGCCTTTTCCTTTTGTGTTTGAACAGAAGATGCCTGCCCAGAAACTCCAGCCGGAAGGAAGGCTTCAAGCCCAGGAAATGGACGGCAGCGGCAGTAGCAATGCAAGTAGTAGCGGAGCAGATGAAACGAATAAGCCAGGGGACGACGGGATGCCCCGTGAATGTCGTATGGGGGACCACAGGGAGAGGCGGGCCTTGGGGAACAAAGCACCACCGGCGGAGGCTTCTTTGGGGACCCTCCGAAAGGGACCCACGGTGCTAATTGACCGGCAGCAGATTCGGTCCGTGGCCCCCCAGGACCAAGCGCTTGAGCTCAGAGGCCTGCTGGGAGTCGAGGTCTACGACCAGGAGGTCTTGGAGCACGGAGTCCTTCAGCAGATAGACAAGGCGATCGGTGAAGCCGCTGAAGGGCGTCCAGCCCATGATGCTGCTGAAACGGGCAGCCAAGCTGAATGGGAAGACGCGGGGTAAGTGAAAGGAGGTTTTTACGGTCTGCCTGGGGGACACTTTTGGACCTTTTCTGGACCCTTTTGAAAGGTCAGAATGGCTTGAAATAAAGCGGTTACGTCGGAGAGCAAAGTCTCTGCATCATCACTTGATAATTTCCTTTGAAGCTTTGCAAAAGGGGCCCGTGGTGCTTTTTGGCCTGTGGTGATTCCTGGCTTCATTTTAGCCATGGAGTGAAAAGCCTTTTCCACCCCACAGAAAATAATGGCTTCAAGCCATCAAATGTCCCCCTCCCTGACAAGCGAATACTAAGAACACAAGAAGTCCGGTTAGTTCACTTAACATTGTGAAAATATTAAGGTGAAACTGCTGATTTGGATAAGTTGCGTTGAATTCAGGATGATAATAAATACTTTGTGAACTGAAGTTTACAGTTCACCCTCCGGTCTTGCAGCTAGAGCTCTTATTATCAACATTGTAAAGCAGACTGCGGCTCCTCAGAAATAAAGGGGTGTTTGTAGTTCCTATTAATATAGTTATGATCCCCTTTTTTAATCCAATTATTTTAATGTAATTGAATTTTATTTTCAGACCATGTACATCCTCTCCAAAACCACTTGCTGCAAACCATCTGGAGCAAATTAGGCCTCAGACTGATGCTAACGAGTATATCGATAGAAAACTGGATTCTGCAAAAGAACAAAACTGCAACAAAGTAAGGGACGGTTACTACTTGTGTGTGACATTTGTTTTAATTGTTTCTGCTGTTTGGAATCATCCGTGTTTAATACTTGTTAAAATTCATTTGAAATTTTGATTTTGTATACATAGTGTTGCTTACTGGTAAATAATAGTTGGTTGCAGATTGTTACTACCTCTGAAATCCTCACAAAACCAGCTATTACTAAATCCTTACAACATGCCCTAATGAAAAGAAATGATAAAACCTTGTTCAGCTCATTCTTATTTTTCTCCATGGGGAAGTGATTTTTCCAAATGTTTCTTGTCCTAATTCTTCAGCCATTGTTCATGAAGTCCTTCACAAGTCATAGCACTGTAAAGTCAACCGTTGTGTCTTCATGAGATATGTAGGAATACTTAGCCAGCCTGTAGGTTAAAAAAATGGAACCCTCAGTCAAATATATCAAGCCAGATGCCGGTTCATGCTCAGAAGCTCCTAAAAGGGGTGAAAAAATTCAACATAGACAGAAATTTTAAAAAAGCAGCAATAGACAGCCTGGTGAGAAATTCTAAAGAACGGGTTTTATGTCTGTTAACTAAGGGGAGGTGAAGAGATAGTGAAACTGCTTATACTTTTCACAGTGAAGGTGGCAGTCACTTCCTTAGGTTTTCTTTCTTTCTTTCTTTCTTGACATTTTAATATATTTATTTTTCTTTTTAGCTTGTGTTACCGTGTTTCCCCGAAAATAAGACTTAACTGGAAAATAAGCCCTAATACGTCTTTTGGAGCAAAGATTAATATAAGACCAGGTCTTATTTTTGGAGAAACACAAGTAAGTTTTTTATTATTATAGTTAAAGCTTTTAATAAAAATATTATTTTAAAAAAAATCCTAAAGAGAGGGTGGCCGAGGAAGGATTTCTTGTGGCCTTAAAGTAAAAGTAGGAGTGACTTTCAGCTTCTAACATAGAATCCTTCTGATATCAAAATGTAAATATTCAGGTTTTATCTAATATGGTTTTGCATTGAACATTATATATATACATATGCATATATATGCGTATATATATGTGTGTGTGTGTGTATATAAAGTTTTCACGGGTATTTATATGTATGGTATTCAGCTTTGTTCGGGTATTTTCCCACGTCATTATAGTTGTGCTTTTAAAGTTGTAGCAACGTTTCAGCAGAATCTCATCTGCCATCATCAGGCTTCTGTATAGTGTTCATGGCCAAAGCACTAATTGCCAGAATCAAACTCCTGGCAGACAAGACACACATAAAGACTGAACTATGCACCCTGACTAAAGTACTGACAGCCAACGGCTTCCACAAAAGCAAAATCACTGGCTTGATCCACAAAAACACACTGAGACATAATGGAGACCTAGAAGATGAACAGACCTATGGAACAGCTGTCCTGCCCTACATAAGAGATACTACAGACAAAATCAGTAAGATACTACACGGGCATCACATCAAGACTGCCTTCAAAACAGACAGAAAAAATAGCAGCCATCCTAAGAAACACCAAAGATAAAATTGACCTGGAAAACCAAGGCATATATGAAGTCCCCTGTGCATCATGCCCTGCCACATACATTGGACAGACCGATAGAAGAATAAGTACCCGCCTAGATGAACACAAAAATGCAGTCAAAAAGCTGGAACACACTTCCTCACTAGTCCAACACATGAAAGCCACAGGTCATAGCATCGACTTCAATGGCACCAAAACCCTAGCCACTATAGAAAACCCCAGCCACAGAATTATCAAAGAAGCCATAGAGATTGAAAAAAGACCTGAAAGCATGAATAGAAGAGATGATTCCACCAGACTGTCAATTATTTGGAAGCCTGCACTCTCAAGCAAAAAAATCTCCACACCACAAGCCAGGCAAACACCTGGGCACAAACAGACTCCCCCTGATACCTCCAGCTCAAACACACCCCAACCAGGCACCCAGATAAAACCTAGCTTCCTAATAAATGATAGCCATCCATTTACTCGGAGCCAAGCCGCACTAAAAGCCTCCAATGCAGGAAACACAATGTTGCCAGCCAATCAAGACAAAAAAAGCCACAAAACAGACAGAAGATATTAGAAACACCAATCAAGCAGAACACAGCAAATTCCAAGACCAATAAACACAGACCAAGACTCCCAACCAATCAGGATGAAGAAAAAAAAACATTCTGGCACAGCAATAGGCTAGCCCCAAATTTAAAACTGAAACGGCTGTGAAAGTCTGACTCACAGACGAACACAATACAGAAGCCTGATGATGGCAGATGAGATTCTGCCGAAATGTTGCTACAACTTTAAAAGCACAACTATAATGTCGTGGGAAAATACCCGAACAAAGCTGAATACCATACATGTAAGTACCCGCGAAAACTTAAGAAAACACACACACACACATACACATGCATGCATGCATACATACATACATACATACATACATACATATATACATATGTGTTTTCTGAGGTTCTCGCGGGTATTTGTATGTGGATCTTTGGTTATTCGGGTTTGGTTATACTTCCAATCTTACGCGGGAGAAAACCCGAATAACCAAAGATCCATTTCACAGCCATTTGAAAACGTTGCCTGTAGCAGTGAATGAGGAACTCAATGTATTGAGTGAAGAACCTTGGAGAGCCTTGCCTTAGACCTGCATGTTGGGCCAGGAAGACAGAAAGGGTAGCTTTTCCCGCAATGTGACTGGATGTTTTCCATCGCTCAGGTACAAAACCTCGGCAGACTCGCCGTGCATAGAAAGAGACTTTCCCCCACTCAGCTCTTACTAACTTGTTTATATCATTTCAGGAGCAAGAGTTTAAAAAAATGAAAACGAAACAAAAGCACCTTCAAAATGCAGGTAAAGACGAAGATCCTGATGACGGGACGGTCCCTGCTGCCGTTGGAGGAGACAAAGCGAAGGAGTCCAGGGATGAGTTTGGAGGCCATTTTGGTATATGTTTGCTTCAAATGAAATTTTGGTACTTGAGTGCAAATGAAGCATGCTAATGTATTTCAGCGGATGGTTCTTTAGAGAGATTTGGCACTGTTTTAATTTTGCACACCTGCAAAATGGGATCTGTGAGTACCCGTGTGGGAATTTTTTCACAAATGAAAGTAAATCTTGGGATGGCTCCGAAGGGACGCCCGTCCCCTCGAGATCAGAACATTGGTCTTAATAAATTGCAAGTGTTAATCAAATGAACGGAGCTACAGAAAATGTTTAAGTTGACAAAGAGCATGATTGAAATATATTTTTCATTGCAATATTATCTGTCAGCAGTTAAAATTATGCGGAGTAGAATAACGTCGTTTTAATGGAGGGAGCTATCTTTTGAGTATTGGTGGTTGTATATGTATATTGAAACACTAAACACCCACTGGAGACTTCCAGAGAAAATATGACTTTGCCTTTTAACAGTTAAAATAAAGCGGAAGGCTTGAACAGCAGGAGGTTCGTTGGGGTGAACCATTTGTCTGAAAAACTTGGAATCCTTCAGTCCCAAAGGTCCGTTGGGGCCTCCTCCGCGACGCAGGGGTCCAGTTTGGAGTCCCCTTGAGAAGGGATTCGGGAGAGGAGGAAGGGGAAGTTTCTCTGGGGGGCTCCTTGCTCTTTTGAAACTTGTCTTCTCGGTGGAGCCTTTTTTAGTCATTTCGCTGGAGTTTGCCTTTCTGTAGCTCACACCCATCATTTCACAACCTGTTTCCTGGGACGGTAGAGAATAGTGCTTGGTCTGCTTCTAACAGCTTTCCCAACATGGACATATTACACGCATGGCTCTTACGCGCACTTGTTGTTGTTGTTGTTAGGAAAAGGACATTCTGCGTAGGCCTTTCCAGTGTGCTGAAGAGCACGGGTGTCTCTCTCTCTCTCTCTCTCAGCTCCCGGTCCTTCATCCCTCGGAAGAATGTTCATGTCGGTGCAGGAAGAGACCGAATGGGAGAAGCTCCTGCGAACTGGCCAGATGACTCCCTTTGGGACGAAAATGCTTCTGAAAGAAGAGAGGAAGCCCCGTCGGATCATGCTGAACGAAACGTCGGGTTTTGAAAAGCTTTTGGCAGATCAGGCGATGCTCCTGTTCGAGAGGAAGAGAACGCCGTTTCGTAGGGGGGGCCGGCAGAAAGCGCCCTCCCAGGGCAGCCGGGCCCAATCCCCGGCCTCCCTCACCAAAGGGGGCAAGAGGGGCAAAGGCCTCCGCCTGCAGGCCAAAGCCAAGCTCCCCCAGGATGGGGAGTCAGAGAAGGGGGGGCAGCAGGAGGGCGGGGAGGCCCCTGGATGCGAGGAGGAGGAGGAGGAGGAGTTTTTTCAAGAGGGTCGGGAGGGGAATCGTCCTGTGTCCTGGGAAGCCCCACTGAAGCCAGAAGATCAAGAGGACTCGGATGAGGATTTCTTCCCAAGCCCTTCTGAAGAAGAAGAAGACGACCAAGAAGAAGAAGTGGACATTACCAGGAAGCGGAGCACAAAGAGATACAAGGATGACGGCAATGAAGATTACTATAAGCAAAGGTTAAGGTCAGTGTGAAGCACATACCTGTACATTGGAAGGTCCAGATTATGGGGTTAAACCAGGTGAAATTGCAGGTAGCCCTTGTCTAGCAACCACAGTTGGGTCTGGCAATATAGTGGCTAAGTGGAAAATCATGAGAATGCAACTGTGCTTTTATTTTTGGTTCAGCTTTCCTTTTTCCCCATTCCCCTGTCCTGCGGAATCCTCTTCCCAGCCCTGGGATAATTGGCATAATAAGGGAATTAATGGTTTGCATTTACATTCACCGGAAAGGAAGGAACTACGGTGGGGAATACGGATTGAAGGAATGCCCTAGGACCTGGCGGGCCCCCTGCGTGGAATGAGCTGGGTAAACAGCCGCGGCTGGCCCCTTCCTTTCGATAGGTATTCTCCGTGCCTGTTTACTCTCTTGTAATCCTTTCCTCTCCAGTCTCTGCAGTGGGAGGGGTGGACGGTGGGAAAAAACCAGTGGGGCAGAGGAAAGGTGGCTTAAAGAGGTTGTGTGCCTGTTTACTCTCTTGTAATCCTTTCCTCTCCAATCTCTGATCTGAAATAGATTAGACCAGATATTTTTAGTGGCTGCTTCTGTCTCAAAAGTGTCATTAGTTCAACATTTGTAGTAAATGAAAAGGCAGAATTGTTACCTTGCAGATACAGATTTGATATTATTAAAGAACTGCTTGTCTTGGGTAGACAAAGCCTGCCATTTTTATGTGCCTTTCCCTTCTTGCCTTTACTTGCTCAGAAACTCCAAATTTCTTTGAATACTTGGATTATTTCAGTTGTGTAACTCCAGTTATTAGAAGGTTATTGGGGAATTTAAGTCCAGCTTGATAGATAATTGAGAAATTATGCTCTAGAACAGGGGCGTCAAGCTCAAGGCCCTCAGGCCGGATCCAGCACATGGGGCCGGCCTGGAAATATCGAGGGACCGACCTGCGGTGCCTCTGGCGGCCCAAACGGTCTGCGGGCAGCCCCTCCTCCCCCGTCTCCTTTTTCCCACCCTCCGTGGCCTCCTGCATCGCTCTGCTGGCCGAAAAACAGGCCCGAAAAACAGCTTAAGAAAACAGAAGTCTTTTTGAGAGATATTGCAAAGAATTAATGCATATGTTAAATGTAAAATATTTGTTATTTTCTTAAAAGTTAGCTTTTTTCATTAAGCTAGCTCAATATTAAATCATTTTAATTCAGTGTTTTCATCAAGAGTAATTTATTTTGATTGAAAGTTTTAATGTGATCCACATTTTAAATCCATTCCAGCAAGTTTTTTTAAAAAATCACCTTAAGACTGTGGCAATTCATCCTTTGTAAAGTTATATGTTTCCTGCAGTTGCCGAAGTTACCATAAAAGCCTAAATGAAGGTTAGAGACATGGCTAACTCTGATTGGCGGGGAAACGTTCCACCTGAAGTTGCCCAGGCACGTCTGTCGGCTGTTGAGGCTGTCAGGCGGCATCTGTGCACGCTGACGTTGCCGTACTCCCCCTCCCTCCCCAGGTGAGCTCCGTTAAGGGAAGCGCTCCTGGGAGATCAAAACCGGAGTGAAATTGCCAGCCAGACCTCATTTGCATTTCATTCCTTGAGGTTGATAGTTGATGGAAACAGGGTGGGCCTGCTTCCCGCGCCTGATACTCCAGGCTGCTCCTCCTGGGCTGCTGCCGGGTTGAGTGCTTGGCTGTGTGGGGAATCCCACTTCCTTCAAAAAAAGGAAAGGGAGGGAGGAAGAAAATGAATTTTTCTTCCCACAGAGAAGCCTTCAGGATTGTACTGGGGAGACGGTTCTTCATCATGATTAAAATATTACGATGTTGAAGCCTGACAGCCAGCTGGGGGTCTCCTCTGAACATCTGAAGCACCAGGCCAATTAAAAAAGGGGGATTCCAGGGAGAGACGGGTGGGAGGCGAGCCAGGAGGAGGAGGAGGAGGAGGAGGACTCCCCACAGGGGCCATTTGTCTGCAGCCGTGGCCAGGAGGTGAGGGGGCACGCGAGAGGACCAGATAGAGGGGGTCAGGGGCCCTTGGTTCTGTGGCTATTACGCATAAGGGCAGCTTCTGGCGTTGGCGGTAGGTCTGTTGTGGGCACTGCCTGCTTTATGATTTGCAAAATATCGAGTATAGAACCCTAGGACTGGAAGGGACCTCGGAGGTCCTCTAGCCCAACCTCCTGCCCAAGGCAGGGGACCTTACTCCGTCCTGGACAAAGAAACTCCCTTTGCCGTGTTGCCATGGTCAAGAGAGCCACGGAGGGGTTGGATGGACATAAGTTGGCTGTTTGGCTAAGCAGCCTTCCATTTTTGGAAGACGGTAGATGATGCCCAAAGCCTGTCCTGGTGGGAAGTAAAGCATCTTTTTTTAGTAGTAGGAAATTTGTATATTTAATAGGTACCCCAGTATCCCAGCCTCTACCCATAAAATACTATCATCTTTTTCAAATGCACCTCCTTTTGAAAGTCCTTTTGAACCTCTTTTAAAACAAACTCAGTGTTTCAAGAGGCATTTAAATGTTGCGTTTTAAGGACTGGGTAATCCAAAATACCAACAACTTCGTAAAACTCAGGACCGTATACTCTGAGTAGGAATCCAGATACAGCTTTCATTCCTAATTTTCAGTCAGTTTTTCTTTATTTGTTAAGGCGTGTAATTTTGATAGCATCATCCCAGCTGCCAAGGAAGCAGCAATTAGACCGACTTAGCACAAGTCGTAAACAGATCTGAAGAATAAATCGTTCTCTCGGTTTCCAAAATGATAACGATCATTAAGGGATTCTTGTCTTTTTGAAATAAAGAAGTATTGTCTTCTAGAAACATAAACTATATAAACCCAGCTTGATTCCTGGGTATATTTTGAAACATCAGCTGGTTCATCTTTCTCTTGTTCTCACAGTACATCAAAATATCATTTTGCTTAATGCTATCCTTTTATAGCAATTTGACTAAATAATATGCTTTTTCTTGTTTGTTACAAGGTGTCTAATCACATGAAAATAGACAGCTGTGGAAGTTAGACACTGGAGGTGATTATTGAAAGAATTACAAAGGAAGGAAGGAATCAGCTTCAGTAATGATTAATTACTTTTAATTGTGGTTTTGGAATTTTAAATTCCTGGCATATACATGATTGATTTATCGTGTATGGTTTTGGAACTTAATGTAGTTTAACTTAAATTGTGTACTTACACAATTGTATAGTGCTCAGTCAGTTGATTGCAGTGGCCGACGAGGCCAATAAATAAGTTTAAAACAGCCATTTTGAGTCCAAAGAAATCATCCATTATACTGATTGTGCTGTTCCATCTAGGAGCGTCCCAAGCTTAAACATGGAGCTGTTTCAACTTCTGGTTAGGTTTGGGAGAATTATTGAAACTAAAATGACATTTTGAGTTTAAAACCTTTTGTACACAATTATGAAGTATTTTACCGTTAAAAAAACCTATTGATTGAGGAGTATTCAACTTTGCCTGAATTAAATGCAGCAATTGTCGTATTATTTTCCACAAGAAAGGCTTGATTATTATTGAACAAAGCACTGTTTTTATAAGGTAAAAATTAGAAATAATAATAGAAATGTTAAATCCTATAAACAAGAACATGAAGTCAAAAATGATGCTTCTTTAACCAGAATTGAGACCCTGGTATGATACCCGGGGCGCGACACAAAAATAACCAAGACACAAAAATAGAAGAAAGTCCCTTTAATGCCTCCAACTTGGCCCCAATGTCCAATTATCCTCGGCAGGATATCAAACTCTTAAAGAAAACAGTTTACGGAGGGAGTAAATGCTGTCCACACCCAAAGCAAAGTTAATTCGAAATAAAAAACCCAACACACCGGCAGGCAAGGATGATCAATTGCAGACTTCTACCAGATAACAGCAGCAACCACAGTTGGGAGGAAGCCAAACCCCAGATAAGCTCAGACAAGAATGCATGCTTTGCTTCCAGCACCTTTGCCATGCACAGTTTGTCCTTTTAACCAGTCCTCCCAGCTGCAGCCCATGAAGGGGATCAGGGCCCCTTCCTCCCCCGTAGACTACGCCACTCACGTCTCTGCCTTATCCGCTCCTCCCTGCGTGCCCTAGGATGAAGAGGGGATGGGCCTGGGTCTTCCTCTGAATGCCCAGCCGGCCTGTGCCCTTCCCCAGTTTCCTCCACGACCACCAGAGCCAAACTCCCACTCCCTGTCAGCCCTTCCATCTCTCCCTGGAGGGGGATGGCACTGGGGCTTCAAACTTCTAAGATGTTACAAAGTGTGGAGTCCATAGTAAAAATAAAGGAATATATTAATTACCACCTAACTGACCTAACCATTTTATTTATTTATTTACACAGAGAAACAGTTTTTAAGCCAGTGGCTCAGGGGAGTCCTCCCCCCCCCCCAAAAAAATGCCCCTCCCCCCTGTTTTTGCTCTTGTTTTGACCATCGAGAACATGCCAGGATCTGAAATAAGTTCTGATGCTGCTTCTTAAACCCCTTGGAAAGCCCCCAGCCCCGCCAGGGAGCCGAAAGGATCCGGTTTCAGCCTCTGCGGTGGGGACAAAGACGTGTGCAGAGAGCAAAACGGCACCGGGGGCGGGGGGGGCGGGGGGGGCTGATGGCCGCAGTTGCGTCCCCGGTTAGTGTTGTGCTCATGGAGAAGGGGTTCAGCTCTTCTAAGTTAGGGAGGCTCAGGGAACACAGGGGTGCAAAACACCCAAATGTCATAACGTGAATTACTTTGTTTATGTGTTCATGCGCTACAACTCTGGGTGGCTCACAAAACCATGATAAAACCAAGCATCCCACAGCAAATCCCAGCCGTGTCCCCTGAAGCCCCAGCCGTAATGGCAAGCGGGGTCCCTGCGCTCCCAGGCCCCCTTCTCCCGGGGCTTGAGGGAGGGGCCCTGTTTTGAGAGGGGGGGGCATTGGCTTCCTTTCCTGCCATTTCCTTCCTTCGGGCCTTGGCCTCCCTGGGCGGTTCCTGGCTGGCTCCTCGGGGCTTCTTCCCTCAGAAAGACGGTCGCCTTCTCTGCAAGTACAGAGCTACGCTCGGGGCACGCGCAGGGAGGGGTGGGCATTGCCATCATGGCCTTTAAAAGGCGACAAACTTGTATTTTTTTTTAAAAAAACCCCGTAGGTTACATTTTCAGTCATTAAAAAAAAGGACTGAGGATTTCAAAGCAGAAGGCAGCCCCCCTGTTGCTCTTTGTCTTCCTTCTCACTTTTCTGCTTCTGTCTGGGGAGAGATTGCTGGGCGGTTTCTCTCTCCTTCTGCTGAAGAGCCAGTTCAGATGTGGAGCAGTGGGGGCTGAGTCCCTTACGCACCGGAGGGCACCACCCTCTATCCTCATCCTCTGGAGAGTGCAAAACTTGGTGTTTTTTTTTTAATTAGAATGAATCAAGCCATAAAATTAATCTGCTCTTTCACGAACTATCTAGTTTCCACATAGCAAAATAATTTGAATTTTTGTGAGAAACCATTTCTTGTTCCTCATATAAGTTCAAAACCCTCATACGCAGAGTACTTTTGTATTAGGAAACCATTCCGTTAATTCCGTTAATTCTCCCGGACGGCTCGCTTGGGGTATAATAGTGAAGGTGCTGGACCAGGAGGGGGGCAGCAGGAGTTTTAGTCCTGCTTTTGGGCACGGAAGCCAGCTAGGGCCAGTCACTTCCCTCGGCCCTAGGGAGAAGGCAATGGCCTGCCGCCATTCAACTGCATGGATTTGTCGCGTAGCTGCAAGGCTGAGTCAAGGCTGAGTCAAGGCGCACAGAGGGCGTGGACCCCCCCAGGACCCCCTTCTCTGGCTCCCCTGCCTAGGAGCTCCGGCCAGAATTTCCACAAGGATCCCTGCACGGTTCCCTTGAATGACCAGCCTGTGAGGTCGGGTCGAAGGAGTCACAGGATGCCTCGGGTATTGAGTTGGGATGAATTGGGGGGAGGGATGGAAGCGTTGTGGCCCCGATCTTAGGGTCTGGATGAGGATGGGGCAGGCTGCACCTGTGCATACAAACCCCCCTGCCCTTCGCCTCGCCTGGCTGAACGTGGAGGGAGGCAGAATCGTTAGCTCCAGTTCCCTTTCCTTCAAGGAAGAGAAGTCCTGGGAGGGAATGGATTCCCCTTTACTGGGCCTTGGGGTTAACCTCTAGGATGCTTAGGGTGGGCCTGGATATCGTAAACGTCGATTTGTTTGGCCTAAATTTTTGTCCCATTTCCAGAGTGACCTGGCTGTGCTCTGAGGAGGACGAGATGAGGCACGTAAAATATGCTTTTCACGTTTACTCTTTGTTCCCCGTGAGCTGCCTGAAGTATCGGGTTTTCTAACTTCAGTGATGTTGTGCTGATTCTTACCTTAATTTCAGGAGGTGGCACAGGCAGCAACTAACAGGCCAAAGGGGGTGTCGGAGCACGGCTGAAGAGTCTGACGAAAGCGATGCGGAATTTTTCGAGGGTTTTAAAGTTCCAGGTTCCCTCTTCAAGAAACTGTACAAGTAGGTATATGAAAAGATATACTAGCTCTCCTTCTTAAAAAGTTTTATTTTAAAAACCCCTCCCTCCCTCCCTCCCTTCCTTCCTTCCTTTCTTCCTCCCTTCCTTCCTTCCTTCCTTCCTTCCTTCCTTCCTTCCTTCCTTTGTGCAAGAATAGTTTTGGGAAAATGTTGAAAAGTGTATTGGGGAGTGAGAAAAAGTTACAGGAAGTCACAAGCAGACCACGTTAGCCATACATTTTGGAGTCCCTGGCCGGAGGGAGCGGCTGCAAATCCCTCCGCCTCTTCCGAGGACGGTGTCCTTCCGACCTCTCTTGACCGCCCCAGTCAGCCCTGAGGTGCAGTCATAGCAGTTGCCCTCTAGGGTGGTCAGATGAGGCTTTCGAAGGCCTCCTCCTTGTTCCCACCAATTGTTCCTGACCGGGGGGTGGGGGGGGGGCCGGATTGGGTGGGCCCCCCCCTTTCCCCCCGCCCCCCGCCCCCCCCCTGCTTTTGGTTGGGCCCCCCCCCCCCCCGGTCCTCGCTTGGAGGTGGCTGCTTCCCCTGGCCCCGCGAAGGCCTCCCTTTCCAGGTGGTCATTGTGAGAAACGTTACCTGACACACTGTGCTTGGCTCCCATCTTTCTCCCCTCCCCCCAGGGGGGGGCATGTGCTCTCGGTGTAGAGCCCGAGGGCCGAGACTGGCAGCACCACAGCCCCTTTTAACAGGAGAGCCACAAGGGGAGACCGTCTCTTGGATAAACACAAAAGTAGTGCTCCGTTTTCAAGCTGCAGTTGATTAATTGATAGCTTCGGTCATGGATTTGGAATTATTTATTTGCTTTAATCTGGAGAAGTGCCTCTAGTTGGTGAATTTTCCCTCATAATTTATTTACCAGGTAGGGGCCTCCTGCTTCTGCCTATTTTAATTCAGCTTAGTTGGCTTGGAACTTGTGTCAACACTCGTTTCAGTGCTCTTCTCACCCCCCAAGGAGACCCTCCAAGGAGAGGTTTCTGTGGTTTCATATAGTTTGGTAAACCCTGATTTCCTAACCATGATTGCTGAATAATCTACACTTGTCTGGAATTACACAGCATGTTACTCCCTAAACCATGGTTTCTATGCTGCAGAGCCTGGATGAAACCTTAGCTAAGGCCAAATAAACCACAGGATGACTTCGCAAAATGTGTGGATTCGATTTTATTCATAAACCATGGTTATTTGATGAGGTTATTGCACATGGTTGGACACTCTCAACTGTTTGTCAGTTTCCTGCCATTTTGAGGGAAGAACTGGGTAAAAGGGCTCTTATACAGTAAATTACTGCACCTAAAATAAGAAGATAATATTAATCCCCCCCCCCCCCCAAAAAAAAAAAACCACCGGAGGAAAAACAGAAATACTCAGCCTGATCTATGTAACCCCTTGCCATCCCTGCCACCTGTTTGCAACCCCCTTTCTTTCGATCCATCAAAAGTACGCTGTCTGTCTGGAACCCGGCCATCATCCTGCCACGGAAGTGCAATTAATAAAACATCACCTTAATTTGAAGAAAGCCTTTGGCTCTTTAAGGTCCCTGGGAACAGGCCCTTTGGTTACTAGGAAGCCGCTGTTGCGTTTCAACCTCTCCCCGCAACTTGCTAGGCTGCTAAGAGCCCCCCGGTCCCTGCGGATCCACCCGATGAAAGATGGGGACGGTCAACGGAGCAGCCCTCGTGTTGCGCATCGTGAGGGGCCCTTCGTGGAACTCAGAGCCCTTCTGACTGCAAAGTCCACGCGGGTGGGACGGTCGGAGGAGGAGGAGGAGGAGGCCGGGCGCGAGGCTCATGTGCTCCCTCCGCTCTCTTCGGCGGCTTCCCTCCCTCTTTGCAGGTACCAACAGACAGGTGTCAGGTGGCTGTGGGAGCTGCACTGCCAGCAGGTAGGAGGCATCCTGGGAGACGAGATGGGCCTGGGGAAGACCATCCAGATAATTGTCTTCTTGGCAGGCCTGAGTTACAGCAAGATCAGGACTCGCGGCACAAATTACAGGCAAGTGCTCTTCCGCAGACCCTCCGTCTGTGAAACGCGATGAATATTTCATGGGGTGTATTGCCATAGAGAAGAAACGCATTCATTATTAATGACATTTCAATTACAATATTTCTTTAATTCTTACTGGGGAACATCAAAGCATTTTTTTTATGAGACAGTGGAGCTGGAGGGCAGGAAAAATTAAACATGTCACACTCTTAATGAATTCCAGGCATCGGTGCTTCGTTTTGTAGCTGAGCCTCACCAGATACGGTGGGTCAGATCTGTTTGTCAGTCTGGGCAGCGCCACAAGGTTACTTGCAGTACTGATAGTTTACCTGCTACTCTAGTTTACAGTGTTGGTGATACTGGTGCACGTAGGTAGGCGTGCTCTGGGTGAGAAGGTAGGATATATTTGATCAGGGCCAGTTTGAATGATCACACCGTAAAGTATACTGTGAAACTTCCTGGAGGACTGACAGGGTCCCCTCTGTGGAGGTGCCCGAGTGAAATTCCTGGGCAGGGAAGGAAAACCAGGGCTCCTGTTTAGCCAGAGCCTTTCAGCTTGGATGAGAGATTTTAACTTTTTATCAGCTTAACGATTTGGGTTTTCCAGTAACCGGGCCTGGAGGCAGAGATGCGAATGCAAAATCAAGGGAGTAGTAATGAAATGCCCTCCAGAGCAATTCGCTGCTGGTCAGTCCCCTCCTGCTGGTGTCGTCGTCCCCCCCCCGCCTCCCCCCACTTCCATCCCCTTGAAGGGCAGGCACACCTGGAGACGCCCACATTAATCATTCAAGGAAGGGGATTTCCCAAAGGGGGTGGGGGGGGGGAGAGACTATAGAGTGTGCGTTGGGCACTGCAGACCAATGCAGTGTAGATAGTTAACCCACCTAAGTTTTCTGTGGTATCCTAGTCCGGTTTCTGGCCTTGTGACAAGAGCTGAGGAATTCTGGGAGTTGAAGTCCACAGGTCCTAAGAGACGCCGTAGTTGCCCATCCCCGTGCAAAAGGCGTTCCAGTTGCCTTTGGGAAAGGCCGGGGGACGTGAGACACTGTGGACGACCGAGAAAACCCAAGAACACCAAAGCAAAGTCTGTGCGCTTCATTGATGATATTGACAATAAACGGTAAAAACCCTGAAGATCAGTCCGGAGAAGGCTGGCTGTAACTTTTTGGTCTTCACCGTTTCCAATAAAAAGTAAAAAGATAAGAGACATTGAATTTCAGCTTTGCAGGGAGGCTCTTCCACGGTATTGATGCTGCTGCAGAAAAGTCCTGCAAAGAAATTAAATTTGGAAGTCTTGCGGGAGGATAGATAATGGCTTGATAAGCAAGTTGCAGTTGTGGGCCACAAACAGGACCTGATGTGACATGGATAAGAAGGAAAAAAGAGAGAGATTATAATTACAATTTGCATAAATAGAAGCCTTGTTCCCACCCAGGAGAAGAAATAGTGACTGTTGTGTCATAGTCTTAATTACGCATTTAGTACTTTGCCAAATTGCAAGCATCCTATCTTAGCGTGGAGTTTTAAAAAATTGCAGCAAGTTTTGAGAAGAGAAATTTGGCTTCGATGTCCTTCAGCTTTCATTCATGAAAAGGATCCCGAATCCCTGGCGGCCGAGAGATCCGCCCTCCGCATGAGGCGTGACCCCCGAGGCCCCCCCCCCCGGCTGCCAGTCCCAGGCGGGCCTTGTGACGAGGATGCTGGGCCGGAGCATTGCAGCCAGTGGCGGAGCAGCACAACGCGTCAAGGGTTGAGGCCTTTTCCCTTGGCCCAGGGGGAGGAGGATCCGGGCGGGCAGGCCGGGCTCTGGGGTTTTCCCCCTGGGTGCCCTGGACCCCTGGCCTGCCCTCCCTCTATCCGTGAGCTTGATTGGTTCTGGGCATTGAGCCGCTTGGTCCCTGGGTGCCTGTGGAGGCCCTCGGCCGTGCCGGTGACGGTTCTCTCGGGGGGGGGGGGCTTTTCATTCCCCCCCAAGGCAGCTGGGCTGTTTCGTTCCTTGAGGACGAAGAACGAGACGTGGCGTTTTTCCTCCGATGAAGCTTCTTGGGTGGGAAGCCAAAGGTTCGCCTCTTCCTCCTCGTGGGGAAAAACGGTCCAGCTGCCTTTGGGGGAATGAAAAGCCCCTTTGAGCGGATCGACCGTTGGGTGCGTCTGGGAGAGGCCTGGTGGGAAGAGCCTGCCGGACTTCCGTCTCTCTCCCAAGACCCAACTGGGCAGCCGCGCACTACAAGAGCAAGCTGCCATTTTGCTGAGCTCAGCCGCCGCTTTGCCTGCTGGACTGCCTGGTGCCCTTCGGTGGACGGTCCTTCCCCTAAAAGATTTCGTGGACAAAAAGGACGATGAGGACGCGCCTTGCCTCTGGTAAATTGGGCGCGGGGATGGCTTCCTCCTAGTAGGCAAGTGGTGATTCCGCCCTTCCTCCTGTCTGCCCCAGGCACAGCGGGCTGGGTCCCACGGTGATCGTGTGTCCAACCACCGTCATGCACCAGTGGGTGAAGGAGTTCCACGCCTGGTGGCCCCCGTTTAGAGTGGCCGTTTTACACGAGACGGGCTCTTACGCTGACCAAAAGGTACCTGCCCTTTTTCTCTCTTTTTCCTTCTTTCTTTCTCACGACTCCGTTAACGTCAGCCTTCCAAGCTCTCCGTGCATTTAGGAAATATCCCCATACAGGAGCAGTCCTGGTTATTTCAAATGATGTGTACTGCAGGCTGCTTGTGCACATTAACCCAAAGCAGTAATTTCACAGCCTTCAGAGCTCCACAGAAAGTTTGGGCCATTGTGCAGTGCCTTTCCAGAGTTTGGAAATTTGAAATCCCCTTTGCTCGGGCCATTCCTCTTTCAGGGTCCGTGAGGGCCCCTCCCCCTCCTCCCTTGGCCTCCCCCTCCCTGCCGTCCCTGGGTGGCTAAGTCCCTCTTGGCTGCCTTTCAGGTGTCCCGTGTGAAGAGGCACCTGTGTCGGAAGTGCAAGAACAGGATATTCAACAAAACGTCTCAAGTGTCCTGTTAGAACTAAATCGGGCCAAGAGAATAATATAGGGCCCAATTGTCAAGCAGGTGGACAGAGTATTTTAATTGGGATTATCTTGTAATGTTAGATTTTTGTAGGTTCAGAGGTCCAAATTATTCTTCCATTTCTTACGCATTTTATAGCTTTAGGCAGCCCTGTTGACAATGGTCCCTGAACATCCAATGTATTAATAATAGCCAGAATTTTAACGGTAGTCCTCGCTTAACAACCGGTCACTTAGTGGCTGTTCGAAGTTATGACAGATGTTGAAGGTTTGAGGGTCCTTCCCTTTTCCTTGGGACGGCCCTGCCCCCCTTCCCTCCGGTGGGCTGAGCGGGGGGGGGGGGCGCTTATTACGGCACCAGTCGTGGAGCAGTCTGGAAGGGAGGAGTGAGCCCGGCAGGAGAGGGGAGGGCAGAGGCCGGGGTCGCCTGGGGGAGCCCCTCCGGGGAGCCCCAAGGGCCCCCTTCCCTTCCAGGACTGAGAAGGGGCGTGGTGGGTTTCACCTCAGCTGAAGGGGAGAAGTGGCCGTGATGAATGGCCTGCCCGCCTTTTCCTTCCTTGTCAGCACAACCTCTGCTTTAATAAAGTTTTGGCTTGAAGGAAATTTTAATTAATTACAGCCTGGGTAAACCCCGGAGCCAGAGTGGGCCTGGGCTGTGCTGCGCCTGCCTGCCTGCCTGCCTGCCTGCCTGCCTGCCTTGTGAGTGGCTTTGCTGGGCCATCCTGGCTGCTCCTCCCTCCCTCCCTCCCTCCTCCTCCTCCTCCGCTGACAGTGTGATTTATGGATGCTGTTTCCTGCCTCTGCTTTGATTGCCCTCTAGGAGGGTTTGGTCTCCTGAGCCTCTGCCAGAGCAGCAGCCCTCCTCCCTCCCTCCCCTCCCTCCCTCCCCTCCCTTCCGCAGAGCATCTTTTAATGACAGTGGGGCAGCCCTCCTCCTCCTCCTCCTCCTCCTCCTCCTCCTTCTCCTTGGAGTCAGGATAATTGCAGACATACCCTATTAATTGCAAAATCTAGGAGAGGTTACGCGCTCTACAAGCTTTTAATTTGAAAGCGCCTCAGACAGTCTCTCCTCCTTGGGTCTGAGCAGAGACGTCAGCAGCTCCTGCCGGTGGGGGGGGGGGGGGGAAGCCCTTCCCTGGGCCAGGGGCCGCCTCGGAGGAGGCTGGCTGGAGGAGTCCGGGGGCCCCAGAGGCTCCCCACTGCCAGTGACCTGCCTGGGAGGGCACGCTCTGCAAATCCCACCCCCACCCACCCCGGTTGCCTTCAGGGGTGATAAGAGCAGGAGGTGCAGGCAGGGCATCTAAATGGCTGGACGGCCTTTTCTTAAGGATGACGTAGTAGTGGGTGCCGTCTCTGAGAGGGTCAGGCTAGATGGTCTCCAGACCAGCCCCTGCACGTAGTGGCACCTACGTTTTCAGCCATCTTTATGTTTAGTCCAGATAGTCCTTGACTTACAGATTGAGCCCAAGCTTTCTGCTGTTAAGGGCGTTTTGTCCCAATGGACGACCGTTCTTGCCACAGTTGTTAAGTGAAGCACACGTCATAATTATGAAGCAGAACTGCCAAGCGCCTGAATTTTGATCCTGTGACCCGGCGGGGCTGTGGGGGCTGCGAAATGGGAAAACAGCCACCGGTGCCTTTTGTCAGTGCCATGGCAACCTCCAACAGTCACTAAAGGAACCAAAAGTCGAGGACTACCTGTCGGGGCAGGGCGTGTCTAGTGCCTGAAGTCCTATTTCGTCTTGTCTCTTGCAACCTCACCTGCTAAGAGAGGAACCAACGGTGGGAAAGGAGGAATTTGGCGACGCAGAAGGAGCAACAAGGCAGCTTGGATTGACCTACGGAGGTGCTGGTTGTCTTTGGACCTCCCTGCTAACACGGCCAGAAAGTTTACAAGAGACCCAGAAGGCTTAAACCGTGGGGGCTGCACTTTTCTTGAAATGGGCTCCTCCTTGTAACCTGGGTGTTTCCAGAGTTGTAGAGGCGTTTGGAAGCCCGGCGGTTTCCCCGCAGCCCTGAATCCAAACGGTCGCCTAGGGACCCATTTTCCAGTTTTGCTTTCGGTGCTCTGCAGTGGAAGCTCCCATTGAGTTCTGTGGGGCGCAGCAAGCAAGAGCGATGAGAAGAGCTCTGCGAGGACACAAAACCCGCCCCAGCCTGTGACCAAAGCAATCCTTGGGCAAAGCTAATTCCCTTCTCCCAACATTTATGGCCCCGTTCACATAAGGGCAGCAGACACACAACATACGACAAAGGCAGCAGTCATTCGTGAAAAGCACTGTCCGTGTGTGCGTTGTGTACGTTTGTGTGTCCATAGAGGCAGAGATTTGTCTTTAACTGGCAAATAAGTGAATGCACATTTACGGCCGTCTTAAATTGGGCCTCACAAATGGATCATTTTCTGCTCCATTGGCAGCTCTGGTTTTCTTCTGTGCCTGAGAATGACTTGTAAATGGAGATTTCTGCTCTCCCAGAAGTCTTCCCTTGGTTGGCCACTCACAGGTCGCTTCTTCACCAGCCTCTGCCCCCCCCCCCACTCGATGGAGGAGTCGCACCCAGCTCAACAGCTGCAAAACGCCCCAGGCCTCACCTTGTGTGGCGTCCTCTTTCCTTCTCTTGCCGGCTTTTCCTTCTGCTTCTTTCAGGGGTGGCTTGAAAAGCAGCACGTAATTCATCACCCAGCCATAGTTGAATGTAACACGGGGGGGGGGGGGGGGGGGGAGGCTACGGGGGGGGGGGCTGCTGGGTGTCCCTCTTGAGCATCTCCCCTCCCCCCAGGAAATTTCCTCATCAGATTTGCAGATGACACTGGAGGGGGGGGAGGTGGGGGGATTGCCAACACTTTGGAAGGTAGGCCCCAGATTCAGGAGGGCCTTGAAAGGCTGGAGCATGGGCCCCCCACCCAGCCAGTGGTAGCCCAGTGGCGAGACGAGCGAGGCCCTGCACCTGGGCAGGAAAACCCCCTGTGCAGAGATAGCATAGGTGGCCCCTGGGCTCAGCAGCAGCCGCCATGAAGGGGGGTCTGGGAGTCCTAGGGGACCCCCGCTCTGATGCCTGAGCCTTTGGCAAAGGGCCACCTTGTTAAAGAATCCCCTCTGGCGTGCCTGCATTCTACCTTTCATTTAAGAAGTCGGTTTGTGTGACCTGATTCCTTGTGTGGCCGATTCCCTGTGGTTTACGGTCCACGTAATCACGCGGTGTCATCGCCACGCTGTCATCCTTATTATTCTTTAAGATCTCACTTTGTTTCTAATTTAATACAGGGCAACTGTTCAGTTTGTTTAGCTATGCAAGAAAATCATGGAGCCATTTAATAATCTTAAAATAATCTTTTTGCAGGTAAAACTGATTCGTGAAATTGTGGCCTGCAATGGAATCTTGATAACCTCCTATTCTTACATTCGCTTGTTGCAAGACAATCTTCAGAGGTACAACTGGCATTACGTGATTCTGGACGAGGGGCATAAAATTCGGAATCCCAAGGCTGCAGTTACCCTGGCTTGCAAACAGGTGGGATTCCTTAAAGAAAAAAGAAAAAAAGATGGGAAGCCTTGGATTGTTATTTGCCATCTGACAGCCGTCTTCCATTAAATACTATCCAAGCCAGGTCTGATATAATACCTGGATGTCTGTGTACATAATTCGGAGCCAAAGAACATGTAGAGTATAGATTATACGTAGCCCATATCCTTGGAGTTTTACGTGAAGTGGATGTGTTTATTTCCCTAGTGAGGTTAATGAGGGTAATGAATGAGTTCTATAATCTCTGCAACTAAAGTTTTGCAAAGGGCACTCAGCAACAACAGGATTTCCATCCTTATCTCTTCGCTACTTCTACAAAATCCTTTATGACGCTATTTCTTTGCGTTGAACAAATTTATTCCCCTGTTTAAAAAGAGGACGGTTGAGGGAGAAAAAGACTTTCCAAGCTTTTCCAAGAAATACTTTGCTTTATTCAGAGAGAATTCAGTGATAAACTCACTTTGTATCTTTTCACATGTTATATTTGAATTTTAGGAAATGGTTTCATTAAATAACATAAAAAATAATGCTTTGAATTTGGAAGGTCTAAATCTCAACCCTACTAATGCATAAAGAGTTTTATTTTTTTAAATCAGCTATAAATTAAGAGAAAATTATTCTCCATGTATGAAATTGCATAGGAGGCAGTGGAATTGAGAGTATTTGAAAAATAGAATCTCAGAAAGAATAATCACGTGGAGCAATTCTGCAAAGCTGTTGTGATGATTTTAGTTCATTTTAATCCCACACAGGTCGCCCTTTTGAAGAGACCGGGTCGCATGATTCCGGCAGAGTGGTGTCTTTGGTTTCAGTGGGAGCTGACCGTTCCTTTTCTTCCCCTTGCAGTTCTCCACTCCCCACCGGATCATCTTGTCTGGGTCCCCTCTGCAAAACCACCTCAAGGAGCTGTGGTCCCTCTTTGATTTTGTGTTCCCGGGGAAGTTGGGGACCCTCCCGGTCTTCCTGGAGCAGTTCTCGGTCCCCATAACCATGGGGGGATATTCCAATGCCTCTCCGGTCCAGGTAACGACCAGGAGGGTCCCCAAGCCCTCCAACCCCCCCCCCCCCCCCCCCCCCCCCCAAGGGGCCCCCCCCCCCCCCCCCCCCCCCCCCCCCCGGAACCCCCGCCCCCCCCTCCCTCGGCCCTTTGCTGGCAAGAGGCACAAGAAGGCCCTGCTGATTTCGGGGTTTGTTGGTTGAAGTGTTTTGTTTACGGGAAGAAGGGAGCTCTGCTAGGCCAGGCGGAGGGAGGGGTTGGAGATGGCGGTTATGGCGTTCGTAGAAGACGGGAAGTCTCTCCCCTGGGTACCTTCCTCGCTTTTTGTGTGTGTGTTGTCCTCCCCTGTTTCTTTTATCCATATCCCCCCATCATCCCCATGCTGGAATCCAAAAGGAAAACACTTTTAGTAAAGTCACTGGCATTTCCCCCCCCCCCCTCAAAGGTGAAAACCGCGTATAAGTGTGCCTGTATTTTACGGGATACGATTAACCCCTACCTGCTGCGCAGAATGAAGGCAGATGTTCAGATGAGCCTCTCCTTGCCGGATAAAAATGAGCAGGTACCTTTAATTTTGTACAATTTCCCTGTTTACTTGTCCACATGAAAAAATGCTTTGAGCTTCCCAAGGAGAAAAGTGCCTGTGGACACACACAACCTCTCCCTTCCACTGGGTCAGGGGTCACCTTCGAAGCCACTTACGGCCTTCAGGAAATTCTGGCCTAGCAGAATAAAACATTAATAGCCCTTAAAGTTGGGAATAAAGTAAAATCAGGGCTCTTGCAGACCGGTTGACCCTTGTTCAAGTGGATAGAAATCCTGGAAATGAGTCTTTAATTGGAGGAGATCCCAGCGATAGCCACGGGGGGCCCCTCAGAGGCCTCCTCAGCTGTGCTCACAGGTGACGCCGAATTACAACCTGCAGCACCGTTTGTTGATTATATGGCATGAATTATTTTGCAAACACCTCCCAAGAAATCTGAAAATAGAGGCTTTCTTTGTTTGTTTGATTTCTATAATTGCTCACCTCAGCAGGCCCTCTGGGTATGCTTACTTCATAAAACACAAAAAACAATTTTCTGATATATTGTTTTCACTCATTTACAACCTGCTGCCAAATATCAGAGAAAATTTCGAGTGCATAATGAATGCCTATCAACGGTTACGTTACAAGAGAAGAAATCTGTTCATTTTATAACCTACTTCCAGCGAATACTTAAACTTACGGTAGTTAACTTTAAAAACGTAAGTTAAAATTGAAATCCCGGTGCCCCGAAGGCCGAGGCGTGTGGGGTGGTATTGGAGAGTGGCACCTCTTGGTAGGGGATTGCCATATTGCTTGGGGTAGAGCCCTCCGAGATCCACAGGCAGGAGGACCCGTCTCACAAACTGGAATTAATTAAAAGCCAGGCTGGCAGATAAAGTGGGATTCCCTGCTGCCTGAGAGGGGCCTGACACACACCGCGAGTTCTCCTAGGCAAGCCGAGGGGTTCGGAGATTGGCACCGCGGAGATGCCAGTCCCAGTCACGAAAGCCACGCGTGGTAAACTCTTCGGGAGGAGAAGAAGATGTGAATGTGTGGTCTCATTGCTTTATAGTATGGGCTTACGGTACGAGGTGAGTATAGTAATTTCTTCAATGTCTCTTGTTTAGGTCTTATTTTGTCGCTTGACGGCTGAACAGCTGCAACTTTACAAAAAATTTATTGATTCCAAAGAAGTCTATCAGATTCTCAATAGAGAAATGCAGGTACATGCGGTAAATTAATGCATTGGAGAGGCTACCCAAAGAAAAGGGCTAATATTTTTGCCATTTGCAGTAGAATAAATGGAAGGCAGGCGATTGAAGAAAGAAAATTGAACCAATTTAAACTAACCCCCCTCACTGTACCTCTGCGTACCTTTCTGTCCATTCTGGGGCATGAATGGGTTGCTCTCCCCGATAACCTCCAGCGGGATTTGTGGATACGTGGCCTCGGTCCTCCTCCGTCTCTTGGAAGGGTTGTGGAAGGAAGGAAGGAAGGAAGGAAGGAAGGAAGGAAGGAGATGTCCCTCCTTCCCGAGTGAAAATGCCGCTCAGGATGCGGGGGAGGAAAGCTTGAGCTCCGATATCAGGGATCAAAGGGCTCCAATCCCCCCCTCCCCCGCTTTAAACCTCTATGAAGTAACTGGGGACTCAGGCCACGTGGGGGGCACTTCCCGTCACATGACAACGATGCCCAACTGCCCATCTCCTTCCAAACTGAATCGGTTATGGGACAGACGACTTAATGTGCTTCCCGGAGGCGGTGAATACCTGGAAGGGGAGAAGGAGAAAGTTAACACGGGTAAACAGCAAGGCAGGAGGTGGGGGGCTGTTCATTCGGAGGCCGACTGGCTCTGAGGGGGCGCCATCCCCGCCACACGAGGCTCCGGTCCTCCCCAAGGCAGCCGCTCCACGCTGGGGATTCAGAGAAGGTGGCAGCCGTTTGCCAGCTGCAGCTAACGGTCCCCGTGTTGTAGCGCCAGGTTGTTCCGGGGCTTAAGGCCCCTGGACTAGTTCTGCCCTTCCGGCTCCAGTTCGAGTCTGGCCTTAGGCGCGAAAGCTGACGGGGGGGGTGTTGGAGGAGCCACCCAATTCTTTTTCATTTACTTCATTTACGTTTCCACCAAGGATTATTTGCATTTTCACTACCTCTTTTTAACTTTTAACGGTTTCCCGGTCTCTTTCATTTATGTTGTCTCCAGTGGTCTGTTTCTCTCTGTAAAATTGATAAGTTTCTACCTGCGTTTTTCTGGGACGCTCATTTTCTTAGGTACATTCAGGTGGGACTTTAAAGGACGTTTGTGATTTTCTCTTAACAAACCTGCAAGGCACGTTTCCCAACCTCTAGGGGGAGGGGGAGGGAGGGGCTGCGTTTTTGTGTGTCCAGAACTTCCTCAGAGCCTCTGCGCAGGAGACGGGATTCTCCCCCTGCTGACTTCGCCCTCCAGGTATGACTGCCCTTCGGTGGGCAACGTCCTGATACTGACGTGGAACTCCACAGGTAACCCCCCCACCTGTCTCTTGGGGCTCTTGAGGGGAACCTATCAGTCGGTCCGTAACCCCCTCTGTCCGTCAGAGGCTTCGGAACGGGACTTTGTCCGCCTGTGTTTTCCGTGCAGATTTTCCCAGGGCTCATAGCCCTAAGAAAATTGTGCAACCATCCAGACATCTTCTCCGGTGGCCCTAAGATTCTGAAGGGGACCCCCGAGGGAGACCTACTAGAAGAAGACCGCTTTGGATTCTGGAAGCGCTCTGGGAAACTGATCGTTGTGGAGTCCCTGCTGAAAATCTGGCACAAGCAGGGCCACCGGGTGCTGCTCTTCACCCAGTCCAGGCAGGTCAGCCTCTGAGACGGGCCCCCCCTCGCCACGGGGCCAGGGCATTGGGGGGAATATGGGGCGTGGCCCCCAGGAGGCACCTTCTATGCCAGGGGCTCTTTGGCTCACCCGTGGCTGCCTTTTGCTAAACGAAGGCCAGACCCGCTTCCTGCCCTCCGTGCTGCTGCTAGAGGCCATAATCAGAGGCCCCTGTGGGGTTTCTCCCCCCACCCCCCCACCCCCTTCAATGCTGCAGATGCTGCACATCCTTGAAGTGTTTTTAAAGCAAAGAAGCTACTCCTACCTCAAAATGGACGGCACCACCACAGTGGCCTCGAGGCAGCCTCTGATTGCCAGGTTCAATGAGGTGAGGGGCGCAGGGTGGTAAGGCCTGAGAGGCCCGGCCCTCAGCCGGAGTTGCGCAGGGGTTTGGTCAGGGTTAGCCACAAGCGAGCCCAGCCAGCTGGATGCTCAGAGCTGTGAGGTTTGCTGGCTCCGTTTTCACTCCAAATGCCCCCAACGCGGGTCCCTCTTCCAGGGAACGCTCTGGGTTTCCTCTTCTGGGTCATCCTCTCTAGCGAGAGCCCTCGGCCTCGGGTGCCGCTTCACAGGCCCCTCTAAGTGGGTTACAGGACTGGAACAGTGGGCAATAAATTGACAGGGCCCGGGACCGTCGTTGGCCCCGTCTCCCAATTGAAGAAGGAAGGAAGGCCGGCCCTCCATCCCTCGAAAGGCAGCGGGGAGGTGGGTCTTTGAAAACGTTTCCTAAGGATGCTTTGTCTTGCAAATCACCACAGGATGTCTCCATATTTGTCTTTCTCCTTACTACTCGAGTTGGTGGGCTTGGGATCAACCTGACAGGCGCAGACCGGGTGATCATCTACGACCCTGACTGGAACCCCAGCACAGACACTCAGGTGGGTCCCTGTTTCCATTGAGTCCAGGGGGGGGCCTGCAGGGAGCCACCCCCCACCCCCCACCCCCAGCCTCACTCCCAGGGGGAAAGCGGCCCTTCGCCTGCTCTGCGCCCTGGGAAAGAGGTGGCGCTTCGGAGGGGGGGGGGTAGCAAGGAGAGCAAGCTTTCCAAGGGCTGGGGGGCCCCCCAGAGGAAGTGGGGAGGAGCCTCCAGAGCAGCCTGGGAGGCAGCGTTGGACCCCAGCAGCTGCCCGCCTCGTCCTCCTGGGCCGCCTGGAAAGCAAAGCCGGCCTTGGTGTTTTAGGCCCGGGAACGTGCCTGGAGGATCGGCCAGACCAGAGACGTGACCGTGTATCGGCTTCTCACTGCAGGGACCATTGAGGAAAAGATCTACCACAGGTGAGCGGGAGGTGGCTGGCAGCCTCCTCGGCCTCCCGTCTGCCAGGGGGGTCGCTCTGGGGATCTGGACCCGGATGCTTTTCTTCCTTTGGGCCCCCTCTGCCTTCCTTGGCAGGGAGGATCGAGGGCTCGGTAACGGATCCCATCGGTTGCCATCGCATTGCCTTTCTGGGTTACGTTGCGGTCGACGAAAACCGGTGATTGAAAACTGAGGGTAACTCTGAATTGAAGCACAACTAGCAGGTGGTCACTTTTACCGAAATTATTTATCCTGTTCCGTTCCATTCCTTAAACATTTTCTAAGCCTTGAGGTCTTTATGCATAGTGGAATTGCCCGTGTGTGTGTGAGAGAGAGATTAGGTAGAGCAGGAAACGTGGGCCGTTCCTGATCACAAAGCATCGTTTCCCCAGGCAAATATTCAAGCAGTTCCTGACCAACCGAATCCTGAAGGATCCGAAGCAGAGGCGCTTCTTCAAGTCCAACGACCTCTACGAGCTCTTCACCCTCAGCACTCCAGATGGAGCCCAGGGGACCGAGACCAGCGCCATCTTTGCAGGTGCGCCGGGGGAAGGGCGGCGAGTTCAACGGGCGGAGAGGGGCGGGTGCAGAAAGGCGGTGACGGTTTGTGGGACGATGTGTTTCAGGAACCGGTTCTGATGTCCCAGCCCCAAAGCGGCCGTTGAAGCGTCGCAGTGCCAACATGGCTGGATCTTCCCAAAGGCGCCATGCGAAGCTGACTGATTCCTCCGGAGCAAGACAAGATGAAAAGAAGGCGGCCCTTGCGGCAGGGGAGCCGGCCGAGGGAAGCGCAGAGCCACCCCCTCGTCCCCTTCCCAAAGGCCCTGCTGCCCAAAGCCCCCCCATTCCCGCTCGGAGTCTGTTCCTGAGGGCGGCCGGGGAGGAGCCTTCCGGGTCGGCCGGGGAGCCCCGGCCACAGCCGGCTGAGGCAGCCGCAGCAGCCCCAAAGGGGAAAGGCCGGGCGATGCCAGCCGGCCCAGGCGGGATCAGCCAGGAGAGGCCGGCTGCCAGGGGACACGGGCTGCTCACTCCCCCCAGGGAGCCCGCTTCTGCCCCGGAGGCTGGCGAGGGCCGAGGGAAGAGGCCCAGGCACTCCCGAGGTGCCAGGTTCGAGGGGGTGCCAGTTCCTCACCTGGTGAAGCAGAGAAAGTACCCAAAGGGAGACCGCCAGGAGCCGCAAGAGCCCACGAAGAGCGACGATTACGTTTTGGAGAAGCTTTTCAAAAAATCAGGTAACTTTCTTCCTGTTGTTTAAAAATATTTCCCGATGTGACAAATCCATTTATATTTCTATAAAAATAGTTGCTGATAGATACAGGCAGAGCAGGGACCTTATTCTAGTCTGGGTGCCTTCGTGCCTGTTTGTTCGTTATGTTTTGCCTTCCTCCTATTTTTCCCCCCCTCAACAACAACCCTGTGAGGTTTTTCCTACAGAATTGTTTCCTATGCTGCTGTCACCACTCCAGTCACAGCTGAAAGAAACTCTCCCATGTCGGCCTGGAGTTTTGCCAGCTTAGAAAACTCACATTCATCCGCTCTCTTTTGATAGGAAGAAGGCCCTTTTGCTTCAGGGCCAACTTGCACAATGAAATATTAGCTCCTAATTCCAATTTATATTCCAGTGACAAGTGAGAAACCTCCAGATATGAGTGTGTCCAGTAGCAAGGATGGAGGGTTCTAAAATATGTTAAAAATCAAAGGGAGAAAGTAGATGTCCTTGTTTAATGTATATCAGTAAGAGGGAAAAGAAATGAAACCATATTCCCCCCTTTGCTTTAGATTTCGGGACCAGGTGCAAGATCTGGTCTCCTTTTCATAAAATCCTTTAGGAAATCCAAATTGAGCGAATGTAGCACATGTAAACTGCTTTTTTGATAGAGTTTATATCGGAATGTTTTTTCTGCCTCAGGCAACTGGGCCTTTTGTGCAAACTTTATTCATTCCGGCTATCAAATCCCCTGCCCTCTGAATATCACCCGATCCATGCCTGGCTTGGGTCACAGAAGAAGCCCTGCTCCTCAGTCTTTTGGAGGGCCTTCTGCAGCAATGGGCTTCAAGCAGGCAGCCCCTATCCTTTCCCAGCAGCTCCCGCCTCTCCCCCCCTTGGAAGATGGAAAGGGCCCTGGCTCCCCTCCCCGCTCCTGGGACTGCCCCAGCCGCCCCCCCTCTCGAAAATGGCGCAACTACGGACAGCAGCAGCGGCAGTGGAACCGCCTCTGCCAGTTTCTCCAGGAGCCTCCTGGCCCCGGACAGTGGGATTTATTGAAATGAGCCAGCCATGAATGCCAATGTTGAAATCTCTCTGTAACGGTGAATTAGTTGAGACAAGGAAGTCCCGTTATGCACCCAGTCACCCGAGTTCCTTGTGTAACCAGGGTTTCTCAACCGTGGCCCCTGAAGAAGTGTGGACTTCCAACTCCCAGAATCCCCAGCCGAGGAGATATCGGCTGGGACAGGTTGTGGCATCCTCTGCATTTGTTTGTCTGGGACAGTGAGCCGTTTTATTTTTAGGAGGCCGTGTGCAATGCCCGCTTTTCCAGAATGGAAGCAAGGCAGCCAGTTGAGGCAGGTCCACTCTGGCTCAGCACTTCCCGGCCAGTGGTTGGAGTTTCACATGCAGGACCTCAGACAAAAGGGATGGAGAGGTTGTGGCTAATCCCTTTCTCTCCCAGGGATACACAGCATCATGAAGCACGACGCCATCATGGAAGCGTCTAGCCCAGATTACGTGCTGGTGGAAGCAGAGGCTAATCGCGTGGCTCAAGATGCCCTCCGAGCCCTGAAGGCTTCTCGACAGCGATACCGGGGAGCTGCTTCTCCTTGGGCAGATGGCGCCCCCACCCGGTTAAAGTAAGGGCCCCCCCTCTTGGACCGCTTGCAGGGCCGTCCACTGGGTGGTCTCGGCTGCCTCTCCAGGCCCAGCCTTTGCCGAGAGAAGGGGAACGGGCAACCCAGCTGCAAATCCAGGCTTCTTCCGGGTGCATCTGACGCTGTAGTTTAGTGTCTAAAAAGTAGAGCTTGGAAACCTAAAAGGCTGGGAGGACAAGCTACCCTGAGGCTCCTTGGCTGTTAGGCGAGAGAAATTTCCTTCCCCTCATTTATCTTTACATTATTTTATGAGATAAATTCTGGCCAGTGACCGCAATAAAAATAACCATCCATTCATTTTTTGAGGTGGGTAATGTCTTCTTATTTCTTGACGAGAACCCCGGCTTGCCAAAAGCTGAAATATTCCCAGTTCCAAGTCAGTGTTACGTATAAGTTACAGAATATCCGACTTGGAAGGGGCCTTGGAGGTCTTCTAGCCCACCCCAATGCTCAGGCAGGAGATCCTCTGTCTCTTCTTCAAAGTCTCCCGTGTTGAAGCCCCCACAACTCCTGGAGGGGAGCCGTCCTCCCTGCCAGAAAGTTCCTCCTTAGTTCCAGGTTGCTTCTCCCCTGGGTGAGTCCCCCCCCCCCCCCCGTTGCTGCTGCCTGTCCTGCCTGCGGGGGCCCTTTGGAGAAGAGCTTGGCCCCTTCCTCCTCTCTGGGGAGGCCCCTCGGATGTTGGAAGGTGGCTTCAGGCCACCCCTAGCTCTTCCCCTTGTTAGGTTAGGCAGACCCAATTCCCAGCCCCAGGGACAAAAGGTCCATTTCTGCCTGGGAATAAGGAAGAAAAACGGCCCTCGGGAGGTGGGCAGGAAAGAAGGTGGTGGTGGCCTCTGTGGGTGGAGCACCTGGGCTCAGCCTCCCTCGGCTTGGCCACTTGGCCACTTGGCCCTAGAAGGTCGTCAGTCCATGCGTAAACGTATCTGCCTTGTGATGCCAGGCGATCTGTTTGTGAAGAACACTTCTCTGGTTTCTGGTTCATTTCAGAAGCCGATTTGGCCAGAAGAGGAACCCAAATTTTCTGATATCATCTTCCTCCTATCAAGCTTCAGGAAAAAAGTGCAAGTTGAAACAGGAGCAACTCATCGTGAATGTAAGAAGCCCCTTAAAGAGAGTCTCATCGCCCGTGCAAAAGCCCCTCAGCCCTCCCAGTTTGCATGCCACGTTCTCCTTAATTCCTTTTTGACTTCCTCAGTGGAAGCCGCCTCCTAGGTGGGCCTTTTGATAAATGTGGCTACGTCTCCTTGATCACAGCTTCTTCGGTCATGGATGTCTACGGGGGTGTGTGTGTGCTTTTCCCCCCCCTTTCACATGACACCTGTGCCTTGGTTAGAGCCATGCAGGTTTAAAAGGTCCCCCCAAAAGGAGAAGCAGCAGGTCCTAAGTGGTTCACCACACCTGGACCACCTTTTGGAAGCCAGTTTCAAAAGCCAGAGTCCCACACAATATTCTCCTTAATAAATTGGTAAATGCGCTAAGTGCTTTGAGAAGAATTCATAATGATCCCGTCCCCAAAAAATACTTTCCCGGATTATAGCGGGAATTGCTCTTTGGATACTGGCATCACACAAATCAGGGGGGGGGGGACACTTTAAAAACTGTTTTAAGTTCTCTTGAGGCGAGAATTCCTCCCACCATCTTGGTTTCTTTTTGCAGGAGGGGGAGAAAGAGCGGGGCGAGCCTGCCAGTGGCAGAGGGTCTCACTTCGACGGAGAGGCCTCTTCAAGCGCGCTGGACTCGTCTTTGTTGCTGGCCAGAATGAGGGAGAGGAACCACCTGACGGGATCCCAGCAGCAGAGGGAGGATCCGGCGGAGGGGAGCTTTGAGCACAGGATCCCTGGCCCCCCTGCGGTCACAGAGCACGACGAGCTGCTCTCGGATATCCGGCACTTCATGGCTTTCCAGGCGCAGCTGCCGGGCCAGGCCAGCACTCGGGAAATCCTGCAGGAATTTGGGTCCAAGCTGACCACGGAGCAGTGCTGCACCTTCCGGGAACTTCTGAGGAACCTCTGCACTTTCCACAGGCAGTCAGGCGGCAAAGGGCTTTGGGCGCTCAAGCCAGAATTTACCTGACTCTCTCCTGCTGGGGCTTTTCAGCAGCCGGTTGTGTCTTAGGGCCCCTGGGTGTGTCCTCTCCTACTACACAAAGGGCGCCACCAACCTTAGAAAGCAGGACCAGGGACCAGCCGAACGTTTTCCTTATTTAAGGGAGAATTAAAGTGGATCTTAAAGTGGATTTCTAGCAAGCTTTCTGGTAAATCATGCAATAAAATTTGGAAAGTGGGAACGGTGTGCCTAAATAGAAAATACCTTAAAGTAACATCCCAGGGATTAGCCGCGTACATCAACAGCCTTTGTAAGAACGAATTGCCTTCGGAGCGGAGAAACTCTGGCGTCCCATAAGGGTGTAACCTGGATGCCAGGAATTCCGACCCTAGAGAAGCAAAGTGGGAAGTCCCAAGTCCCGTCCCCTGGTTTGGCCCAGAAAGGGTGATAACCGTTATAACTTCTCAGTGTTTTGGGATTCCTGGCCTGCTAGATTCTTAGTTTCAGTAGGAGTTTGTCCTGATTGTAAGAAGAACGCAGTTTTGTACCAGGTGGTGAAAAGCAGGAGGAAACCTTTCCTGCTGCCTAGAATGGATCTCTTCTGCCGCTTGTAGTTTCTCTTTGGCCCTTTCCCCACCTGCTCAGCTGTGGCCCCTCGTGATCCAAGCCCCCGAATCTGCTCGGGCGTGGGAAGGGTTGCTGCCGGCTCCTGTATGGCGGAGGCCTCTCCTTGCCAAAGCTCATGCCTTGCTGGGCTCGGTCGTTCACTCTGTGTGGCCGCATGGCTCAAGCAGGCGGGCGGCCTGCAAGACCTCGGCAGCAGCGGAGGGAGGCTCAAGGCAGCAGAAACAGTGCCCTCCTGAGGGCTTCCCTCGCCCCAGCGGGGGCTCCCAGTCTCAGGCCAGGGCCGCAGCTTCAGGGCCCTCTGTGAACGGCCAGCAGGGCCCGGGGGGGGGACAGGTCTTCTCTGCCCCCAGGGCGAGGGGCTTCCGCGGGGTTGGCAGGCGACGCGAAGCGCTGCAGGGGCTCCCGGGGGCCGCTGGGGGCGGTTTTTCCAACGGAACCCCTGAATTGCACCCCAGCTCTGTCAGGCCGCCTCCTGCAGGACAAGAGACGGAAAATCCTTGGGAACCGGGGGGGGGGGGAGGGGGCTAGAAGCCAAAGGCCTCCCTCCTGCCTTGCTGGGGTTGAATGTCCCTGCTCTGCCCTGTCTGGAGTCCTGCAGCTGCCAGGCGGGACGGCCACAGCGATGCCCTGGGTGGCCCAGGGTGGAGGTGGAAGGCGGGGCCTCATGGGCACATGGAGTATCACCGTAAAGATCCAAGTCTTATTTACTGTAGAAGGATCTCCTTTTTTTTTTCCTACAAGAGGTGGCCTTTGCCAGAGGGAACCTCAAAAACCAGGTTGCTTTCTACCAGCAGCCTCTGTAGGCAGCCCACGAGGACGTTTCTGTGCCGGGCGGATAGATAGAAGATAGATAGAGTCCTTTCTTGGCCAAGGGTGATTGCACACACAAGGAATTTGTCTTGGTGCAAATACTCTCAGTGTCCATAAAGAAAAGGCACATTCGTTAAGAATCAAGAATCATAAGGTACAACACTTAATGGTAGTCACAGGATACAATCAACAATCAAATCATACTAGGAAACAGTCAGTATAAATCGTAAGGATTCAAGCGACAAAGTTACAGTCCTACAGTCACAAGTGGGAGGGGATGGGCGATAAGGAGGGATGAGAAGATTAATAGTGATAGGAGTGCAGATTTCGTCAATAGTTGGACAGTGTTGAGGGAATCACTTGTTTAGCAGAGTGATGGTTTGGGGGGGAAAACTCCCCTTGTGTCTGGTTGTTCTGGTGTGCAGGGCTCTATAGCATCGTTTTGAGGGAAGGAGTTGAAACAGTTTAGGTCCGGGATGTGAGGATGAAGCGAAGGAGGCCCAGCCCAGGAGCCCTTTTATTATCCCTGCCATGAACGCTGCCGCTGCCGGTGAGATTCCTTGGGACGGAGGGGAGAGCGACTTTGAAGGGCAGGACAGACCATCCGTCTCCCGTGCAGCTGGGAGGGTTGGGAATAATAGCCGGGGTTTCCTGAAGAGAAGACTTGGCTAAGCCACCGAGAGCGTTGGCAAAAGGGGAACAGGAAGCCGGGAGCCTTCACGACCGGTGGGGCTTGCAGGCCTCCAGCTGAGGAAGGCCGAGGGAGACGCCTGCCTGTTCCCCGACTCACTTTCTCCTGGGGCTTCCTTTCCATTCGTATTTTCATAAGATTTCTATATTGACCATCTGGGTGGTTTACAGATAAAATAGTAAAGTTATACATAGCTACAGCTGAAAAGCCAAGTCAGAAAACAGATTAAAGTTAAAGAGAACAATTGCAAAGGCAAAAGGCAGAGGGAGTCCTTTCAGCCCGCAAATGGCA
>NW_020716943.1:433890-496390 GCF_900518725.1 Notechis scutatus | reverse complement strand
GTGGAAGCAGGCGCGGCAAAGTGGCTTTGGTGGCAGCCTCGTTTGTGTTCTGCCCTTGGCGTGGCAAACTGCAGCGGAAGGGACACGTTAGCAGCGAGAGTTCTTCAGTGAGGGGCGAAAACGGGCACTCAAAGAAACGGATGTTTGCCCCCCGCCCCGCCCGTTTTCCTGAAGCCGAAAGAGTGCAAAGAGGCCTCCCAACCACTGGGGGCGTCACCGTCACCGGTTCTCTGCCGCTTCCATGTCGGGAAGGAAGTGGAGGACAGCCCTGGGACAGACAGGAAGTGGGCCATACTGGGAAGGTCGCCGGAGAGAAGCGGGCGGGGGGCGATCTTGTTGCTACTCCGCCCACGCCAGTCCCCGGAGCCCCGCCCCAAGACGCAGCGCGCACGGCCTGCAGGCGGGACGCAATAGGCGAAGGCTCTCGGGCGGCGCGGAGGGTGGCCCGTGGCCGACGATGGTGCTGCGCCGGCTGCTCTTCGCCCTGCTGAACGACCCTCGGCTCCTAGACCGCCTGGCAGAGGCGCGGCCCATCCGGGCGGCAGCGCGCTTCACGGCCGCGGCCCTCACCCGCGGACTGCGCCTGCGCGAAACCTTCCTGCGCGAGCTGAAGGAAGAAGCGGCGCGCGCAAAGGACGCCGGCTGGCCCCCTCGCCCCCCCGGGCCGAAGAAGGGGCGGAGCCCATGAGGACCCCCTGCTTTCTGGAGGAACTGCGCATGTGTGGAGAGGCGGGGCTTCCGGACGGCGTCGTTTGCGCCCCTTCCGGAGCGGCAGGCGTGCGACTCCCTCACCCCCGCCCCCCGAGACCTTCCTGGTGGAGACCGAGCGACGGACCCCTCCTCCCCCACGGGAGCTCCGGGCGGCGGCAGAGGCAGGAGCGTGGCCGAACGGGAGAGGGTACGGGGAGCGGAGTCGCTGCCGAGGGTTGGGCCCGGCCGAGGAGAGGTTCCTGCTCCGGAGAGAGGCCGGGTGGCTCTCATAAGCGGGGCAGCGAAATCCCCCCCTTCCCTTTTTCCGGATTGGGACTCGATGCTGAGCCCAAAGCGGAGCGCAGTTGTGCGCCGAGAGGGACCGTTTGGGTTTGCTCCGGTGCTGCGGAAACGCCGTCGCTGCTCAGCCCCGGGAGGCGGCAGCAAAGCCAGTTCCTTTGATCGGAGTCTCAGCGGCGTTTCCACAACTGATGGGAAGCAACTTTGTGGCTAGAACCGTTAGGTGAGCAGGAAGAACTGAAGCGGTAAAGGACCTGGAGGGGCCCACGAAATTTTGGCTGAAATCTGCCTGAATTGCAGTCCGATAGCCTCTGTTCACATGATGTTTTTAATTATTGTTTCCTTAATAAAGTGGAACCTAACCAAATAAAATGAATTTGATTAAGCCATTAAAAAAAAGACTCCAACGCCATGGTGCATATCAACTGGCCCAGATGTGTCTGTCAAGCAAATGCATCCACTGAATGGTCAGGAACAATGGATCGGCAACTAGATTTATAGAGGGGGGTGTCCTAGGCACATGTCTCATTCACAAGACAAAATTATGTTCTGTAAGTCTTGATGCATGTTATACAGTGGATCTCTATTTGTATATTGACCAATGATGCCAGTGTCGTGGTTTTTACTGGACACCTATAATTATTGTAGTTTAAAACTAGTTGGATTGTGTGCTAGGTAACCTAAATCTGGAGGAGGGTGGCAGCTCTCATGAGGTTAAAATGCGGATAGGATGACAGACAGGCTTGCATTTGAGACCCAGTTGCTACTGCAGGATGGGGTGGGGTCCCAGCACCGTCTCCTGCAGACTGCAGTTCAAAAGCAGATAAATGGGTCAGTGGGCAATTTAATGGGGATTGAGACTAGGAAGAGTGCAGAGAAAAGCAACAGAGAAGATTAGGGGACGAAGCTAAAGCATATGAAGAATAGTTTCAGGAATTGGGTTTGTTTAATCTACTGAAAGAAGGACTGGGGGCGACATGACAGCAGTGTTCCAACCGATTTCTAAGGGGTTGCCACAAAAAGGGGGGTCAACCTATTCCCCAAAGCACCTGAGGGCAGGACAAGAAACAATGGAAGGAAACTAACCAAGGAAGACCCAATCTAGAATGAAAGAGAAATTTCCTGACAGTAAGAACAATCAATCAATGGAACAGCTTGCCACCAGAAGTTGTGGGTGCTCAGACACTGGAGGCTGTTAAGAAGAGATTGGACAGCCATTTGTCTGGAATGGCTTTCCTGCCTGAGCAGGGTGTTGGACTAGAAGACCTCCAAGTTCCCTTCTAACTCTGTTATTCTGTTACTTGGATGTGAGGTATTAATTGCTTCTCAACCTGATACATTATTACTACTGTTAGAGAAAGAGTCAGTTTTTGTTTACTATTGACAAGAGAAACTTGCAAGTCGTTTGAAAAAATGAGAATAATCCAATTTTTAGTCTGCTGGGTGTTTCTGAGCATGTGGAGCAAAGCTGAGATTTCAACCTCTGTTGGAAGCGTAACAGAAGGGACATAATTTGGAACTTGTTTTACAGTGATGCTATTTTGGTATAAGATACATGATTGAAAATGGGTGTTAAGAAAAAAAAGCCTCAGATGGTGCTAAATATTCTGAAAATTTGAAAACTATCAAAGAATGGAGAATGTATTGTATGCAGACAGGAATTATGAAACTTGTTTTATTCTGGTGGAAAGATTAGTACATATGATTTAATAGCAGAATAGAAGACATGCATTTCCTTTCTATATATGAATTGAGCTTCTGCCAGTGAGGTGGAAAACCGATTGATACAATTTTATGCAATCACAATTAATTTAAATTGATTTCTTTGTGTATTTATTTTACTCTACTTGGATACAGTCTGACTTCAATTGATTCAGCTCTATGGTACAAATGCATAGCTTTTCTTTTTTCTGTTTATTTTTTAAGCTTATCTTTTTTTGGTTCTCACTTAATTTCCTTATTCTTTTTCTTTTGTTATATTTAAAGGTAATATATTTTTTATTGAAAAAATTCCTATCTCGCATCTACAAAATACACTGAGGCCTTAGAGCTCCTGTTCAATAAAGTAAGATTTTATTGAATAGGCCATATCCAAAACAGGGTCTTATGTCTCGGTGAAGGACAGTCTTGCAATCGGGCTGTTTTATCTGTTGAAGTTGGATCCTGTGGCTGTGGGGAGAGCATTTCCCACCCTTTTGTCTTTGGGGGTGCCACAGGTGTTGCCAAAGCAGAAATGGTAGGAAGATCATCCATGCTTGTCTATTTGGTCTTGGTACTTTCCATGCTTTCTAGTCCATAACAAGAATCTCCTGTCACTTGACATGTACATCAATTGTTGTGTTCCAGAGCAAAGAGAGTTGCCTGCTGTAATGAATCTTTTCAAGCATGCCAGTAGATGTAAGTACGGCCATATCGGCACAGTCAAGAAAAGGAGCACCCCAGAGTCCCAAGAGAGACGGTTGGAATGAAAAGGCAATTTAGAGAAGGCTCTGATTCATACCTGCTAACACACAATCTGGCTTTAGTATTCTTGATTTTATATGATGTCCAGATCCATTATCTCAAGCATTCTGTGCTGAGAAGAAGGTCACTGATTTGCTCAATACATCATGGTTAAAAATCTGGCTTATCAATTCACGTTTAGAATGCCAGGGAGGAAAACTGAATATTCCACTATTATTGATTGATTCCATGAGGATTGGCCTAAACTTTTAACTCTTTTGGTTGCATTTTGTATTGTTGCACCTGCATGTTGCTCATGAAGTAGAAATTGTGGCAAGAGTCAGAATTGTTGTCAGGAGGAGAATCACATTCAGAGACTTTGTTACTGGAGATAAAAGACATACAAGCATCATTAGCAATCTTTCTAGACTGAACTTAGGGTCAGCCTGAAGTCCACCCCAGGATGGTGCATTCTGATTTGGCTAAGTGGGTCTCCACATTAAAAGCAGTTGAGCGTCTAAATGGCTTTGTTGTTTCTGCCGCATCTGTTAAATGCAGATGCTTGCTGCATGTGAAAAGTAAGCCCTACTATTTACTACCTATATACTTTACATACACCCCACACATTTAGTCCTTAAAAGCTGAAAGGAACAAAAGACTCCCTGAATCATTCAGGGAGGCACATGGGTAATTTTTTGTCTCCAGACTGGCTTTCCATAAATGGAATGGAGGTCCTCTACTACATTACCAGCCCAACACTTAAGGGACTTCCTAAAATAATTTCTTTTTCCTTGTTAACCAAAAAATTGGGGGGGAGCTCCCACTGCACAATGGGCTTACCAGCTCCTGAGCACTGGGGAGATTGCAGACCTTCTAAAGAGTCCAGGAACGGCTGCCCCAGCCAGGACTCAAATGTTCTTCTCTCCCCTACTGGCACAATTTTAACTGTGGAATCCTTGAAGATTAAATCCTGCTTTTGGAATTCTGATGAACTGAACATTTTAAATCCTTTCGGGTTGTTGTCATCGCCAAAGAAATCCTGAAAGTTAAGCAAGTGTTTTTCTAACAGACAACTTGCGATCCCTTATGAAGCCCCCTGCCCAGGGTCATGCTCTGCCAGGAGCTGCTGGAGACCCTGTGGGACCCCCTGCCCTTTGGAGCAAAGGGAGCAGCCAGGCTCGCCCAGAGTAGAGGCCTTGCCATGCTGCAGATCCCAGGCAGCTTCAGTCCTCGGGGAGCGCAAGCGTCCAAGCATACCAAACCCTAAACTGGGCTGAGAAGATGCAGTAACCACATCACATGCTCTGGCTATACAAATAAGCCCCATGGTTTTTGTCTCTGCTGCTGCTATGATATGTGGGGAAAGATCTCTGTTAACAAGATAGCTACTCAGCCATGATAAACCCAACATCTTGGCTAAAGAACAGCCTCTGGAGGTGTAAGGAGGAAAGGCAGCATGTCTGTCCACTAGTTCTTTCCAGACTGCAGGGGTGCCCTTCCTGGAACTAGCAGCCAGGCCTACTCAGTGGTGTGGCTGGCCTTCTGGAACAATTGAACTACATTGCATTTCTATCTACATTGCATTGAACTACTATGTGCATTTCTATCTCCAGGACCTCAAGGCAACAGCTTACAGGGATCTTCTTTTATTCCTACAACAGTAATCTTGGTGGACAAGTTGATCTGCAAGAGGGCCATGCTGGTCCCAGAGTGCCCTTGAACAGGGTCTTCCAGCCCCATAATCACAACCCACTGGTGGTGTTCCAAATGACCCCATCATGCCAATGAGTAACAAAGGCAGCAGGCTTCCTCCCACTTCTCAGGCTAGGCCTACCTGAGCCTTATCCAGAAGTCCATACACAACCAAGGCATTGGTGTCTGGGTGGACCATAACAGCACGAGGAGGCACTTGGCCCCAATGACAACCAGAAAACTGGTCAACTTCAGCACGGGCACCATTTGGGCACAAGAGCTGGAAATCACCAGACCGAAGCTTTGAGGCCCAGGTATCAGTATTGTGCCCTGAAAGAAGGAAAGAGAGTCTGAAGCATTTCAGACATGACAGTTAGCACAGCCATAAGACGAAAGAGCTCACCTACCATCAGTGTTTTCAAAGACCGAACTATGCTTGACAAAAGCCACATCACCACGACCCTCTGCTAAGCATCTGTAATGACATCATTAATCCTATTAGCCACTCTGCTGTAGGGGTGCAAGCTAGCCCCCCCCCCAAGAGCAACCAGGGGCCCCAAGAGCAACTTGTGCACCCTGCTTCTCTCTGCAAAATGATGCTTCCCTTTATTACAAGGAAGAGTGAAGCTGGCTCTTTCCTCTCTCCCAGCTATGGTACCTGGTGATAGTTGTGGGGGGGGGGGGGGGGGGAGCAGGAAGAGAAGGTAGCCAAAGAATAAGGGGCATTAAAAATAGGCAACGTCTACTCCATATTTTTGACACCCAAATGCAGATAAAACTCAGCGTTTTTCCATTTTGGTACTTGCCAGGCTGAAATACCACTCAATCAGACAGAAAGGAGTGGCTTAATTCGAGAAGGCAAGGCATGGAGCTTGCTCCTTCCTAAAACTGGAAGTGAAGCCACCTGTCTCATTACCTGAAGGCTCCTGTGTAGCCATAATAGGTCTCCTGGCTGCTGGCGTTGCACCTGAAATTCCCCTGGCTGTCACCAATGCAGAGTTCACACAGGTTGGCCGGGTAGCCCTCCTTCTCGGCTGTTGGAATGCAGCTGGCGGAGAAGAAGCCACTCACCGCTGAAACAAGAAAAACAGAGCCAGGGAGAGTCCATGAGGGCAACACTAGGAGGAACTCTGCTCAGCTACTGACAACTAACCCACAATCTCCACTGGACATTGGTTCTCAAACTTCCACGACTTTTCCTGAAGTCAACCTTCCTAACGTGACTTTCGAACTCCCCTCCTATCAGTATGAGGCTATGCCCCCGTGTTCTTGATTTTTGCTCAGTATTGAAAATACTGCCTTCCAGAACCTTATTCACAACCTTAATATATTTAAATGTTTCCATCATGCCCCCCTCTTCCCTTTCTGTCCTCCAGGCTGTACATATTCAGTTCCTCCCATCTCTCCTGGTATGTTTCGTCCCTCAGACCTTGAGCCATTTTTGTTGCCCGTCTCTGTCTTATCAATATCTTCTTTCAAGCGGCGTTCTCCAGAACTGGGCACTGGGTTCCAAAGGGGGGTCTGACTGAAGCCTCTTTTAATGGGACTGGGACCTCCTCCTTCCTGCTGGGGATCCATTATCCATTATAATGGTTACTATATAATGACCATTTTTCATGCTTACAACTGATGGAGCATCCTCATGGTCATGTGTTTAAAATTTGGGTGCCCAGCAATTGAGCCATCTTTATGATGGTCGCAGTGTCCCAGGATCATGAGATCCCCTTTGGCGACCTTCTGACAAGGGAAGCCAGATTCCCTTAACAACCGGGTTACTAACCTAACAGCTGCAGTGATTTGCTTAACATCTGTGCCAAGGGAGGTCATAAAATGAGGCAAAACTGACTTAAAAACTGTCTTGCTTAGCAATGGAAATCTGGGGCTTGATTGTAGTGGTAAGAAGAACTACCCGTACTACAGATATTAAGCTGACTGGCCTATAGTTCCCCTCTTCTTTCCTAAACACCTTCTTCCACACAATATTAGCTGTTCGGCAGTCCTGGGGAACTTCAACTGTTAGAAGATACGGTTGAACAGGTCAATTAATGGTCCAGTGAGCACACCTAGAAGTTCCCTCGGAGCTCTGAGATGAGTCCCCCCGGACCCCCTGGTTTTGTCAAGCTTTAGGCGGGCTAGCTCGCCTGCCCCTTCCACCTCTAAAAACCCTGGAAAAGAGCCTGCACTGCTAGGACTGGCGGGATCCTCCGGGATCCTCCTGGGTTTGTTACTGGGATCGGCTGCTGAGAAGGCTGAGCAGAAGTTTTTGTTTAGATGGTTTGCTACAGGCAGGTCTCCCTTAACATAAGAACCATTTTCATTTTTTATTTTGGTGATCACAGTTTTTTCTCTTCTGACACTAATATACCTAAAAAAGGTTCTATCCCCCTTTTTAAATAGATTTAGCCAATCCGTCCTCTTTCTGCACTTAGCAGCACTAATAACATCTTTGGCTAATAACATTAGCAGCACTAATAACTTCTTTGGCTTCCTTCTGTGGGTTCTTATGGACCTCTCTACCAGCTACTTTTCTGCTATCCTTCTTGCTGCTATATGCTGATTTTTTTCTCCTTTACTGTCGTACGTGTGTCTGCTATGAACCGGAGCTTTCTTTCTTTTGCTTTTACTAATGTGTCTCACACAGAGACAAGTTGCCTCCAAGATGGTTTCAAATAGATCATGTGTTTTCTGAATTAGTCTTTCTTTTATGCCTTTCTTCACATTAATGGCAACTCCCTCACCCCCTTTTCTACTCTGCCTTTTCTGTATAGTATGTAACCTGGTATACTTATATCCCTACCATTGGAATCACCGAACCGTCTCTCTGTAATTGCAACAAGAGCCAAGTTATCCCTGGACGTCACAACTATCAGTTCACAAAGTTTGTTGCCTAAGTTTGGATTGTTCCTCAGTCAGTTGTTCCCAAGCTGAAAGGCAACATTTTGCCAGGTTTGTCTCAGTTCTTGGGCATTTTTGCTTGAGCCCTATCAGTGACAGGCACCACTCTTCAGTCACACACACACATACTTTACCTTTGAGAAGGTTGCATTCCTGGGGCTGAATGAAGCCCTTTCGCAGCAGCAGGCCGATGGGTATGTTCCAGCCGGCCATCCGCCCATAGCCGGTGTGGCAGGACCTTTTCTGCTGTAGATCATGGATGGTGAAGACATCAGAAGTTGCTCGCTTCACCACTGCCACCGCATAGTAGGTGCTCACGGTATCTCCGTCTGCACATAGGGAGAAGGGGAGAGTAAAGCAAACCTTGAGGTGTCCCGTTCTACAACTCTGCCTCCAATGCTTCATAGGGGTGCCCTAATGTCACTCATTGGGTATGTTTTGCATCTAGACGTATTTATTTATTGAATTTATATTGCCGCCTATTCGTACATGGCGACTCAAGGCGGCTTATAGAATATAAAACCTCATTTAAAACAATAAAACTAATTTTAAAAAATCAAATCAAATAATATAATAAAATCACCCCCACTCCCTGCAATAGCAGATCATACAAGCCATTTAATGGGCTCCATCCCACTCTGGGATCCCCAGGCCCGCTGGCAGAACCAGGTCTTCAGTGCCTTCCAGAAGAGCGCTAGAGTGGGGGCCATTCTAACCGGGGGGGGGGGGGATGATGTTCCAGAGAGAGGGAGCCACCATCGAGAAGGCCCTTCTTCTGGGTCCTACCAGGTGTATCTCCCTAGGGGATGGGACCTGCAACATTCCCTGCCTCCCTGCTCTGATGGGTCAGTTAGAGGTAACCAGCAAGAGACAATCCCTCAGATCACCTGGTCCCAAGCCATGAAGGGCTTTAAAGTTGACAACCAGCACACCTTGAATTACACCGCAGGCAAATCGGCAGCCAATGCAGGAGAGGTGATACATGTGCACACCAGGGTCTACACAAAACCATGCGGCTGCTGCATTTTGCACCAACTGGAGCTTCTGGATGCTCTTCAAGGGCAGCTCCGTGTAGAGCATGTTGCAATAGTCAAGACGAGAAGTGTCTAGGGCATGAGTGACTGTGAGTAGGATGCCAAGCTCGGTAAAATAATACAGTACCACCACCACCACCACCACCTGTGCATGGGGAAAATGTGACGAGGGATGAACTGTCCCACTCCTTGTCTTCTTGGTCAAATTTGGTGGGGTCTGGAAGGTACAGTAAACTAGGCTATGTTCGCCCTCAGAGGCGACAATTTGAAGGGCTATCACAGGGAAGAGAGGGAGGATTTATCCTCTGCAGCTCTTGAGAAGAAACCAGCAGGAGCTGTCAGAGAGAGATGGAAACACAAAATAGAGACGAGTGATACTAAGCAGCAGAACAGTCTCTGGTGTCAGGAGACAGGGTTTTCCAGCCAAAGTTGAATGTGTCCGGAATGTCCTGAGGAGGATTCCTGCCCTGGGCACTAGAACCCGGTCAAGGTCCCTTCCAACTCAGTTGTTCAGCTGCGATTCCAGCTGAAGGCTGTTAAGCTGACCCTCATCCAGACGAGGGCTGTGCTGCCCTGATGGAACTGCGCTCAGTTTTTGTGCTGTTGAGGTCTGGGCTTCCCCTGGATCAGCCAGCAGATACCTTCCTTTGGAGTTGTTCAAGTTCATCTTTCTCAGTAAATGCTTACGTAGCTCCAGTGAACTGACATGAGCTGTTACATCCCTCTACACAGAACAACATATGCACATTGACCAATGCGCTGGTATTTCCCTATTTCAGGACTTACTTGGAATAAGTTGCAGCAAGTAAGAGCTGCTTTGGGGGACATAAATTAGAAAGCATTTTATGGGTTTTAAACCAGCAGGACAGTAACCACAGGTGGCCTTGAAAATGAAATAGCTGGAACTTAGGTCCTTTGTGAACTTGTAGGAGTATTAAGGCGGAATATGTATCTTAAGCTTACAGTCCCCTACTTGAGTAACATCCGCATGTCATTATCCATAACCTTTGAACGTTCAAAGGCCAACCAAATGAAAGGGGGTAGTTAAGTCATCTATAAGTTCTCGGTAACCTCAGGTGCATATTGTACTCAATATGCACCTGCTCATGTACTCAAATGTCTAACTGGTCCAGAACATCTATGCTGGAGGCCACGGATTCTTTGCGCATCTCCTCTAGCAGCGATGGACAGCCAGTTATAGATGGCTTCTCTCTTTGGATACCAAGTGAAAATCAAATTGTTCATCTGCTTACATCTACTGGAAAGGAAAATTACCCTCAAATCAAAATGATTTTTTAATATTAAGCCTAAATTATTTGCTTTATTCCAATAATTTTTGTTAATTGCACCCTTCCTGAGATTTGTTAATGCAGGCTAATTACAGAGAAAAAAGAAAGAGGAGAAGAAGCATGCAAAAGAACTGGCATAATAGCGTGCCGGTGAGCCATCTCCCTTCTGCCATTTTTCTTTTGTGAGATCAAAGGGGCAGCACACGGGGACACAGTATTAATGGAGCTGACCTCAGCCAGAGAACGCCGGAAGGTCTCTAAGAAAGACGGTGGGAGGGAAGCAAGAGGCAGGCAGCGCCTGCTGTGAGGCGCCTGAAAGGTCCTAAGAGTATCACTTCTGTCCAAGACTTTCTGCAACATTTCCACTTCCTTGTGGGCGCTGAGTCTACAAACAGCCACAGAATGGCCAGGTTACAAAGCTCCAGTGTGTTCTTACCTGCATAGTGTTCTGCAGCAGCAGGCACTAGGCCATACGCCTTCCCGGCTACGTAAACATCCTTTCCAGACAGAACCACAGCATCAATGTCCCTTTTCTGAAAGGGAGTCAAAAGGGGTTGAAAGCTCCCCTTCAAGGCTTGGCTGCCTCCTGAGGGCCCCTTCTCTCCCCAGGCAGCCCATTCAATCCAGCCACTGTGGCCTGCCTGCCAGTGAGGGCCAGAAAAGAAGTTGCTGGCTGTTAGCCCCGCCAAGTAGTCTAGACGAGAAGCACGAATTTTGAGTCCTGACGGTTCTCTGGCCTGGGGGCTTCCTCCTGCCTCCCAGGGTCACTCCCACGTGCCACTGCAGGTGCCAAGGGACTAGACTGAGCCTCCCAGTGGGGAGGCAGGAAACTGGGCTGGCAGCCTCTCTGGCCCCAAGGAAAAGAAGCCCAGGGAAGCCCAGGGGAAGGGCCTATCCAGCCAAGTTTCTCCAGTTCCTCAGCCAGCCTCACCCTCCGAAGGGATTATTAAGCTTTCTTGGGAGTGGAAGCCCTCCCAGCAGCGAACCCGGAAAGGCCGTTGATCCTTTCCTGACAATTTTACTCCCCACAGCCATCCTTCCCATGCCGGTCTTTGGAGGGAGGTCAGATCAAGGCAGGGTAATAATATTTTCAGAAAGGCTGTTTACCGATGCGGGGAAGAATAAACCTCTTGAAAGTCTGGCTCGTCCATTTTAACCCTAGCTAGATCAAGATGGGGTGGTTGCGTTTCTTTCTCATGCTTCCCTCCTTCTCAGGACAACACTCTTTTCTGAAAGTCCCCCCAGTAAAAACTCATTTATTTTGGGCCCTTCTCAAGGCCAGAGCTACATGCCTTTGAATCCCCCCAGGACTTCCTCTCATGGAAATGGCTCACATTTCTTTTTGGATGGCTGAGTGCCCCATTCTTGCACTGAGAAGGCACATCCCCCAAGGCTGACACATGCTCAGTGTGAGCCCACGCACACACACACACACACACACACACAGGCCCTCAGGTGTCCTTGCACCACCCTCCACTCTGTTACACTGCCCGCTGGAACCTCCGCCCCCCCTCCCCCCAATGAGACTGGTCCCAATCCCCCCCCCCCACCTTCCGCAAGAGCCTAAAGACTTCCTGCTCTGCCAGTTGGCTTGGAGATGCAGTGGGGACGGGGGCCTTCACGTTGGAGGTGGCTTATAGAATAATATCAGATCCCACTTTCTAACCCCCTCCCCCGTTTATCCTACTCCCTCCCTCCCACCCCATCTTTTAGCTACCGTATTTTGGATTTTTATGGTTTTGCAGCGTTCTGTTTATACACTTTTATTTTTATTATTGTAAGCCCCCCAGAGTTACTGTGTGGTAAGGTGGGTGGCCAATAAATTTGGTCAATAAATAAAATAACTCTCACCTGAATGCGTTCCATGCATTGCTCTGGACTCTGGGCTGAAACACACTGGATTTCTGGCTTCAGATTCTGGCTCTTAAAGGCGGTGGCCATCTTGCTGCATTTCCAGATTTCCTCGGTGGACAAGACGCACCAGCGTAGGAATTCTGGCAACCCTACGTCAGAAGAGGGAGAGCTCACCGGAGCCCCACGAGGGCTTCTTTCAAGGCCGAAACAACCGGTTGCATCAGTTTTCCAAGCCAATGGAGACAAACCCTGAGTTCTATCCCTGGACAAGTCTGGCCTAGCATTTTATTTATTCAATAGATATAGCTACCCATCTCACATTTGTGACAGCTTCCAATTAATTCATAAGCAGGACCAAAAAAAAAACAACAGTTGTACAAACAATACAAATTAAACACTTCAACAGCTTAAGGCCCTATAGGTCAGTCACCAGGATCCCATAGTAACCAAGAAAGCCAGGCCATTGCTTCTTTCCCTGGCAAGCAGGGAGATACTTAGAAAGATCCGAAATCCCCAAGGATGCTGATGATGTCAAAACAGCCTCAGGGCATCCAGAAAAGAGAACTCGGAGACTATTATGGAAAACTCCCTAGAGAAGACCTTAGAATATTCTCTTACAAATCTCCCTTTCGGGACCTCTATGGCTTCCCTCCAGAAGTGGAGGTTTTCAAGAAGGGACTGGACAGCCATTTGTCTGAAATGGTATAGGCCTCCTGCTTGAGCAAGGGGTTGGACTAGAAGACCTCCAAGGTCCTTTCCAACTTTGTTATTCTGTATTCTGTACAGCAGTCGTGTTTTCTGTTACCCCAAACTGCCAACCCTCATTGCCTCTTCCTCTTCCATCTCAGCTCTCTCCTCAGGGCAGCAAAACCAAGAAGACATTTTTTGTTATAAAGACAACTTGCAAGACATACTTTTAGGATCGCAATCCAAGCCTCGCATGGCATGCAGATATTCATCTCCCAACCAGGCCTGGTAGGTCTGTTCCATAATGGGAATCAGCTTTGCAGTAGAGTCTTTAAAGAGAAGATTTTTCCCTCCATAGGCTGTTGAGTGAAACATCTGGAAGCTGGAGTTTCCACCATTATACCTTTGCTGTAACATGGAGAGAAAAGCCCATCTGCCTTGGGAAAACCTCTGAATTCCACAATGGGCTTCAGCTCTGCCATTCTCAGATAAGTTGAAAAGGGCCTGACTGAACCTCAGCTGAAATGCAAAGGCTTTACCTGCGGTGGCCAGCTCTAGCAGCTGCCCTGTGTGGCTCCTTCCTCACAGCTCGGCTGAAGAACTAAAACAGAGGCGATGTGCCCCTCTCTCCCTCTGGGGGCTGAGTAAGCCAAAGAACGGGAGGAAAAGACGGGAGGCCTCAGTGATGCAGCTGCTGGACTGGGACCATCGCGATCCGGGTCCAGGCCACACTCAGCCTGAAACTCCCTGGGTAACTTTGGACCAGATACGCTGGTCTGTGTGGGGATATAGAGGAAAATTCCCATGGAAGCCACCTTGAGCTCTTGGAGAAAAGGTGGTATAAGAATCCAGCACAGAAATGTCTAATAGAAGGTCCTTTATTTTTTACTTTTTATTTGTTTATCACATTTAGAAACTGCCCATCTCCCTCACAGAGGGACCTATATCACTTTAAAAGGATAGGCATCTTATAGCCTCCAAGCTCCCACCCACATTGTTGAATTTCTAGCAGCAGAATGTTTCATGACATGTTATTTATTATTTATTTCCAAGCGTTTGAAAATGAATTTGCATGGCTTAACATTATTCATAAGAACAACAACTCATTAAACAACTATAAATCAGGATATCCCTAAATCTCTGCCTGTCTACTTGAGCACCCATGTTTGCCACCTTTCTAAATCATTAATAGCCAGTGGAGAGCAATCTCTTCTACAGGGAGGCCACGCTCTGTGTCTCCCAGGGCAGGAACCCTCCACTCCTGGCTAGCACGTGGTGAGCAGACCAAAAGGGAACCAGGAGCCAAGCCGTAGAGGGCTTTACAGTCACCAGGACCCTCAGTTGTGCTCTACTGGCAGCAAGGAGGCCGGGCTCTGCTAAAGAGGTTTCCACCAAGGAGCAGCCAGGCCATTGCCTTCTGTGCCACGGCCAGCAGGAGTTCCAGGGCCACCTCTAGGGACAGTCTACCTGGAGTGCACGCAGAAGACTTAACCAGAGGACAGCCAGGGCAGGAGTAAGAGCCCTGCTGACCAAAAGCACTGGTGGCCATGGCCTCCCTCTGGTGCTCCAGCAGGAGCCCTGAATCCAAGAGGTCGCCCTTGCAGGGAGAGGGCAAACCCTCCAAAGGGCCCTGGGAGTTTTCCTTCAAGGACACAACAGTGTGACCTGAGTAGACTGAAAAAGGCAAAGAAGGCCACGCTCCTTTAAATTCCCCCGCCCCCGGAAGCCTCCCTAACCATGGCCCTGTGTGGTGCCATTAATGGGTCCTGCCCATTTGGCAGCATCTCCCTTCTGCCAGCCCTCAACTGCAACTTCACTGACATGAGGCCCCTGCTCAGCCTGTGGATTTCTGGCCACTAGGTAGCTGTGAAAGGAACAGCTGTGGCAGAGGAACCACTTCACTGCCGAGACCATCACCTGCTGAATTGGCTTTGAGGAGACAGGAGCTCAGTAGGAAAATAACATGAAATGCACACGCCTGTCACTTCAGTCACTCAACTCTAGTGGGCTGGCAAGCGCAACATGCAAAGAAGACAAGATGTTAATCTACAGAGCCTGGGAAGACTCTCACCTGTCCTTGATCTAGCACTTCAAAGATGAGGCTGCCTTCCACATCCTGCCGGGTGATCACGGCATGAGCAGGGACCCGTGCCAGGTGACAGGTCCGCCACGCACTGACTGCTGCCCGGCTCCCGTCCCGGCAGAGCAGCTGGAAGTCCTCCAAGGTCCAGGAAGGCTGAGCTTGGTCTGAAAGGAGAGCATCCCCAGGACCAAAGGTTGAAGGATTGGCCCTGCCTCCCCCCTCCCCCTGTGGAACCCAGAGCCAAGTGCCAGGCTGGGCATTTTGGAGGGGCTGCTGAAGCTGTGAAGTATCCAGGCAGATACTGCAAATGCTAACAGTTAACAAAGAAAAACAGAGCCACTCAATTTGGTCTTTTCTGGACCAAAAGTGAGGGGGGAAGAAGAGCAGGACAAGAGGGCAGCCCGACTCAGATCAGGGAATTCCTGCCCATGCAGAACAGCTCACCATCCTTGGCTTCGATCACTGTGGTGTGCTTGACAAAGGCAACCTCTCCTGGCCCATCCGCCAGGCACCTGTGGGGAGCACCAGCAAGCGTTGGCCACAGACCCTCTGCAAGTCCCACTCAGAGGACCCCCAAGGGGCATCTTGGCCTGCGGCAGGACTCTGTGGCAGCAGTATGACATCCCCCCTTCCCCGGGCTACGGATCTCACCGTGGCTTTTCCAAGGAAACCCCCACCCACCCAGTTACCTGAAGGCACCCAGGTAGTCATAATATTCCTCTTTGGGGCTCAGCTCACACTTGCTCTGCCCAGCAGAGTCTCCTTTGCAGAGTTCGCAGAGGGATGCAGGGTCCCCAACGGCAGTTGCTCCAGGGACACAGCTGGTGTTGAAATAGTCACTGACGGCTGAAAGGGAAGGAGGAGGAGGGGGTCTGCCTCTCCAGCTGCAACATCCTCCTCCATCCTGCCTCCCTGCCTGCCCCAGGGAAAAGGACCACAAGCCATTTGGGGGACCTAGCAGGCCTTACCTTTGGTGACACTGCAACCCATCATGGGCATTCGGCCACTATCAAGGAGGAGGCCCACCGGGATGTTCCAGCCAGCTGTTCTGTTGATCCCTGTATGACAAGTCTTGGCCCCTCTCAGCTGGTTGATGGTCAGGTTGGAACTGGCCTTCACCACAGCCACTGCGTAGTAGGAAGTACCGACATCTAGAGAGGCCAAGGGGAGGCCACTTAGTCTGGCTTCTCTCTTCTGCATTCACAAGGAGGATGCCAAGTGAAGGCAAACCCCAAAGCGCAGTGATAGCATTCTGCTCATAGCAGAACCCACTTGGTTCTCCTTGGTCTCGGAAATAATATACTTCTATCAGATACAGTAGAAAGAAGTATCTTTTTTTAAGGAGGAGGAGGAGGAAAGAAAAAAAAGAAAAGAAAGAAAGAAAGAAAGAAAGAAAGAAAGAAAGAAGAAAGAAAGAAAGAAAGAAAGAAAGAAAGAAAGAAAGAAAGAAAGAAGAAAAATAAAAAGAAGAGGAGGAGGAGGAGGAAGGGAAGAAAGAAAGAAATTTGTAGAAGAGCATTGTGATGCCACAATGAGTCCAATTGCTCTAAAATCCAAACAACTACATCAAATTTCATTACTCAATCAAAAGAGAACGTCAAAGGCGAACAAGAGACCAAGAAGGCATTTGTTAAGTACTTTGCAGACAATGAAAACAGACACGTGTTTATCAGCGCTTTGCACACTGCATCCTGGTTGAGCGTCTTGCCCTCAACACAGGCAACCCTAGCTTCCTCTCCTGGGCTGATCTGGAAAAGCGTTTTTTCTTTCACCGCCGGTTTCTCAAGTGCAAAATAGGATCATCGGCAATTCTATGAAACCCATGAGAGGTAGAACTTGGGTCTTGTTGTGGCCCCTTATTTGGTTCAATGGAGATGCTTTATGACAGCTATTTAATAGGCAGCTATTAAGTCTTGCTTGGAAATGAGCGGCTGCTTCCCCTCGCCCATTTACCTTGACCATAGGCTTCAGCCACGACTGGTTTCAGACCGTGTTCCTTCCCAGCCTGGTAAAGGATGCCCCCGTCCACGGTGGCTGCGTCAGCCAAATTCCTCTGCGTGTAAAAAGAGAATTTCCTGGTAAGAATGGAGGTCGCCTGGCAACTGCCACAAGAAGCATTTCTTAGGACACGGAGAGAGTAGAGCAGCCACAGGTGGCATGGCCAGACCATTTCCCAAAAGCTTTGCTCTGCTCAATGTAAAGGTTAGAAGACTGCCAAGACCCTCCCTCAGATGCTCCCTTGAGATCGGAGAAGAGCCCAGAAGAGTCCTGCTGCACCCCTTCCATAAGCAATGGATTTCTCTCCTCTACTCGCAGGAGCTGCTCCTCTGTGTAACTCCTTGGCTTAAGGCACTAACCCATCATGCACTTCCTGCAAAATTTCTCTGCACCATCTTGGAAACTGGCATGCGGTACACAAACTTCCCGTTATGGCCTCCTTATTTTGGTTTGCAACAGATGCAAGTAATATGTTTTTGTGGGATCCTTGGTGCTTTCTGAGCTTGGTTATTTTCTTGCAGACATTTAATTACCTAACTAGGTAACATCATCAGTGCTAGAAGGGAGTGTAGTTTGGTCTCTGTTTATATGCAAGTGGCTTGCCCTATCATTTTTGATGGGACTCTTCCTTTGCAAACTCAAAAAAGCAGATAGGGAAGCTTGGGTAGCACTTAATATAGTTTGAAATGCAATGCTATTTGTTTATTTTTAGTTGGGTCAGATGAATTGATTTCATCTTAATTAATTTGCATATAGCCTAGTATAGTATAAGGTTGCAGCACAGTTACAATGAGCTAATTCTAAATTAAAAAGCCAAAGCCTGGGAAATGGACAAATGGACTACGTCTAGCATCCACGGTCTCACATTGGAGTTGTGTGGCTGATTTGTTCAAATAAATAAATAAATGTCCACCAGAACAAGAAGCACTTTTTATGCTGTAGCCTCCTCTGTGTCCACCAATTGTGAAACCAACTATTGGAAAGCTTCTTCCTTCTGGGGCAAGACGAGGTCACAACCAAAATGTCCACCTATGTCCAATGCACCATTCGTACTGTCCTCCCTTCCCCTTGCAGATCCGGAAGCAAATATTTCATACTTACATTAATCATAGAGGTACAGTTGATTACGGAGCCGCCATTGACGCAGGCCAGTTCAGGGGAGAGGTTTGCCCTGGAGAAGGCCTTGCTCATGTCACTACACTTGGCCAACTCTTGGTCAGAGACTGTGCACCAGCGCAGCAGGCTCAACGTGGCAGCTGAAAAGAACACGTGCGCAGACACACGCACATGTGCAAAGAGCGATTGAGAATCCCTGGCGCAAATAGCAGGCAGCCCAGAATCAAGTGCGTTTGTAAACTGGGTTTGAATATTTGAGGGACCATCTTTCTCCAGTTGCTTCTATCCATCCGATTCAGTCAGGAAGGAGGGGCATCCTTTGAGTCGCAATGGCCCAAAAATGGCAATTGGCAGGGCCTCGAGGAACTTCTGGAAGATTCTGCTTCTGGAGATCAGGCTGGCCTGTCCCTGCTGGTCTTCCCCAGGGCCCTGCAGACCTGATTCTGGCCTGGACTTGGGGCCCCAGGGTTACACAAGGATCCTCTTCTTAGTTATGCTGGTGCTGCTTAGCCACTGTGCAGTTTAACTTTTGTAGTGTGTATAATGGCTTTCATAACCCTGTGATTTTGTTTGCTCTGAATCACTTGTTGAGATGGCTGGCCATATACAGTGGAGAAATGAATTGAAAAATAACTTATCCAGAGGTAACTAAATAGTCACTATAGGTAATAGATCTATGCTGAAAATACCTACTGAAAGGCATCATAATCAATGCCTCTAGATTACATGTTAGCCTTTCCCATTAGCTGACTTCTTCTATTTATTGATTTTATTTTGATTTGGGCACTGCCCATATCAAAACTGTCTCTGAGTGGCCAAACTCAGTCCGGGAAGGCAGCAGAAACATGAGCCTCCTAATAATGAGTTCAGACTAGGCAAGTTTTTTTCGGTTTAGTTATCTGAGATTCAATTAAAACTTTTCTGGCTCCCATAATCGCTGGAAGACCTGTCTGAGCAGAGGCAGAAGGGAGAGCGACATTTGTGGTGCTAACCATCTCAGTAAACAAGAAACCCCCTTGGCTACGATTAGCGACCAGAGTAAGAAGACAAAAGCAGGCAAACCCTTGCCAGCTCCTTTACTTTGGGTGGTCTATTTTCCCACCAAAGGCAGATTCCAGTTCCAGTGCCAGTAGCTTTGGCTGCCAGAGCATTTTGTGTGTGTGTGTGTGTGTGTGTGTGTGTGTATGAGACCCGACCTTCTCTGCAGGTCTGTCGTTCTGGTCATCGTGCCCAAGAAAAGGCACAGATTGCAATCCACACCTTTGCCAGAGCTTTTGCTCTTTGGACAGGCTGCTGCCTCCCTCTCCTCCCATCTTTATGTAGTTTCAGCCACGCTGTAAGGAGCAAGTCCAGTTCATTTTCAGAGCAGCCCTGGTGGTGGGAGAAGAGAGTTTCCCACGAGTGCTCACAATGATCCGGAAGGCAACAAGAGGCAGCAAAGCTGTTCTTATTAAACAAGCCCGCAACATTGTCTTGATCTGCATTTGTGTATTGTCCAGAAAGCAAAGCAAAGAAGTTTGTAGGCCTGAACCTGTCGGAATATAATTTTACAAATATTTCCCTTCTCTTCTTCAAATTATAATAATGGTTAGCAGTCAATAACAATGCAAGAGCCCACAAAAACAGCTTCAACCTCAGACTGTCTACCGTGGACCTCACCCCCTTCCTAAGAGGTCCTTAAAGGGGCCGTGCATAAGCGTACCAGTGTGCCTATCGTCCTCGTCTTACTGTCCCCATTTATCTGTATTTACTTCCTTTGTTCTTGTTTATGTTCATACCTATGCTTGTTATCTTGTACAAGTTTGACAAACAAATAAAGTTAAATAAATAAATAAAAAATCCCACCGATACATATAAGAGTCATTAGTGCTGTTGCAAGCGGGGAACGTTTCTGTGCATGATGAAAGTCAGACGGATGAGATTCCTCTAGAGGTTTATTTTTATTTTATTTATTTATTTATTTGATTTGCCAATTGTTTACAAGATAATAAGTATAAGTGTATACATAGTTGTGAATACATGAAATGGGTACATATAAGAAAAATAAAAGAAGAATAAGCAGAAGCACCTCCTGAATCCACTGTGACCAAGGAAAACATCCCCCTACCTGTGGGGAAGCACAGCAGAAGGGCGAAAGCTGGTTGCCTCATGGTGGAAGAAGCCCTGCGTCTCCTCTCTCTCTCTCTCTCCAGCCCTGCCAGCAATAGGGAGAGGGACCTGGCCCCTTCCGCCGCCCTGCTTCTCCTCCTGGTCCCTCCCCCTTAGGTCACAGGCTGGGCCCTTGGGGTGGGGAGCGAGGAGCTGCCTGGAGAAGGTAATACCTGCCAAGGTCCAAATAAACGTGTCCTCCAGCCAGGAAAGGAGAAGTTTGGCCTGCCCGGCAGTACCACCTCCTGGCTGGAGGGAATCACAGCTCTCACAAAGGAGGACCGAAGCAGCAAGCCAGGGAAGAAGGCACAAGCCCGCTTGGTTTTCACAAGGGGGGGGGAACCAAGGGAGAAAACAGTTCTGGGGGGGGGGGAACCGGACTGAAGCGGAGGTCAGGCCGTCCTCTGGGCAGCATCACCAGAGCAAGCGTTAGGCGGCAGCTGGCTTCAGGTCCAGGCCTCTGTTTTTAGGAAATAAATGACTGCATTTGGCCACCACCTGGGTTGTTCTCACTACTTGGGCAGTTAACATTAAGAACCAACGAATCAACTCCCCCCAAAATGAAAAAGGAACTATAACGGGAACAAAGCCAACAACACAAGATACGGGTAGTCCTTGACATACAACTGTTCATTTAGTGACCGTTCAAAGTTACAACAGCACTGGAGTTATGACCGTTCTTCACACTTATGACTGTGGTCATGTGATCAAAATTCAGGCGCTTGCCAAGTGACTCGTGCATGGCGGTCGCAGGATCCCTGGATCAGGGGATCCCCTTGGGCGACTTTCTGACAGGAAGAGTCAATGGGGAAGCCAGATTCACTTAACAACCATGTTACTCACTGCAGTGATTCACTTAACAACTGGGGCAAGAAAAGCCGTAAAGTTCACTTAACAGATGTCTTGCTTAGCAACAGGAGTGGGGTTGCCCTTGACAACTGTTCAAAACTTTCAGCTTGTACAAAACGCAGCAACACACAAGCAGCAATGTCCGTTTCGGACAGAGCCCGTTGCCCCTCTGCTTCCTGAGCTGCCCTGGCTGCCAGTCCATTTCTGGGCCCAATTCAAAGCCCCACCTAGCAGGGAGCTGGTTATCTGAGGCAGCGCCGCTCCCTGCGCATCCGCCCATCCCACCAGAGGGCAGGAGGAGCTGTGGGTGCCGGGTAACACCTGGCAGGCTCTTGGTGGGGGGCCATCCCTGCTGTGGTGCCTCCCTTGTGGGACACCCTCCTGCCAGCCGAGCTGAAGCTGGTTCCATCCCGACTGGCCTTCCAAAGGTCCCTCAAGAGTGGCTTCTGCCATCAAGCCTGGGCACCTCGGGGGACTGGGGAGTTCATGAGGTGGGCTCCGTTACGACCAGCATCTCTTCACTCACTACTTCTCTGCCTTAGCTTTGTTTTTAATACTTTTAATGTTTTTGAATAATGACTGTTTTAGGTATTGACTGTTTTAAGGTTGTTGTACGCTGCTCAGGAGTCCCTTGCTAGGTGAGGCGTAGACCATGGACCAGGACATACCTCACCCTGCAATTGTCCCCAGCCATTTGGCCCACTCGGGCCCTGTTGTAGGCAGCCCTGAGCCAGGCGCTCGGCTGGGCTGGGCTGGGCTGGGCAGGCAGCTCCCTGGGGCTTTAATCAGGCTTGGATCCTCCTCCACTTGATAGCAGCTTGATGGCAACTCGAGTCCTCACTCATGGCAAGTGGCACAACCTTATTTCTTAAAGCAGAGTTTATGAGCTAGGTAAATTGTACAAATTGTATTAATATTTTGAATAATTATACAAGACAAATGTTACCAAAACTTTTCAATGATTTTATGTCTGCTAAAAAAAGGGGGGGTATTCATATTTTATGCATTTGATATTAAGTAACTATTGAATAATGCTAAACCAATGGTAGGGGGGAGCTATTGGGGAAAATGTAGTTTGGTAAATTGTTGGCTTTCATATTAAAACAATGCTTGCAAAGTAATGCTCTTTTAATTAAAGATTTCTAGGGAAATATGTAATGATCTGAATCTGATAAATTAGCAGTGTTCATACCTGATTTACAACCTGACATTTACAGGTGAAACTCAAAAAATTAGAGTATTGCACAAAAGTCAATTTATTTCAGTAATGCAACTTAAAAGGTGAACCTAATATATGAGATAGACTCATTACATGCAAAGCAAGATAGTTCAAGTCGTGATTTCTTATAATTGAGATGATTATGGCTTACAGCTCATGAAAACCCCAAATCCACAATCTCAGAAAATTAGAATATTGTGAAAAGGTTCAATATTCTAGGCTCAAAGTGTCCCACTCTAATCAGCTAATTAAGCCATAACACCTGCAAAGGGTTCCTGAGCCTTTAAATGGTCTCTCAGTCTGGTTCAGTAGGAAGCACAATCATGGGAAAGACTGCTGACCTGACAGTTGTGCAGAAAACCACCACTGATACCCTCCATAAGGAGGGAAAGCCTCAAAAGGTAATTGCAAACGAAGTTGGATGTTCCCAAAGTGCTGTATCAAAGCACATTAATAGAAAGTTATGTGGAAGGGAAAAGTGTGGAAGAAAAAGGTGCACAAGCAGCAGGAATGACTGCAGCCACGAGAGGATTGTCAGGAAAAGGCCATTCAAAAGTGTTGGGGACTTTCACAAGGAGTGGACTGAGGCTGGAGTCAGTGCATCAAGAGCCACCACACACAGACGGATCCTGGACATGGGCTTCAAATGTCATATTCCTCTTGTCAAGCCGTTCCTGAACAACAACGTCAGAAACATCTTACCTGGGCTAAAGAAAAACAGAACTGGTCTGTTGCTCAGTGGTCCAAAGTCCTCTTTTCTGATGAGAGCAACTTGTGCATCTCATTTGGAAACCAAGGACCCAGAGTCTGGAGGAAGAATGGAGAGGCACATACTGCAAGATGCTTGAAGTCCAGTGTGAAGTTTCCACAGTCTGTGTTGATTTGGGGAGCCATGTCATCTGCTGGTGTTGGTCCACTGTGCTTCATTGAGTCCAGGGTCAATGCAGCGTCTACCAGGAGATTTTGGAGCACTTCATGCTTCCTTCCGCAGACGAGCTTTATGGGGATGCTGACTTCATTTTCCGGCAGAACTTGGCACCTGCCCACACTGCCAAAAGCACCAAAACCTGGTTCAATGACCGTGGGATTACTGTGCTTGATTGGCCAGCAAACTCGCCTGACCTGAACCCCATAGAGAATCTATGGGGCAGTGCCAAGAGAAAGATGAGAGACATGAGACCGAACAATGCAGAAGAGCTGAAGAATCCTGGTCTTCCATAACACCTCAGCAGCACCACAGACTGATAGCTTCCATGCCACGCCGCATTGAGGCAGTAATTGCTGCAAAAGGGGCCCAAACCAAGTACTGAGTACATATGCATGCTTATACTTTTCAGAGTTCCGATATTGTTCTATGTACAATCCTTGTTTTATTGATTGCATATAATATTCTTATTTTCTGAGATTGTGGATTTGGGGTTTTCATGAGCTGTAAGCCATAATGATCACAATTATGACACATCATGGCTTGAACTATCTTCTTTGCATGTAACGGGTCTATCTCATATATTAGTTTCACCTTTTAAGTTGCATTACTGAAATAAATGGACTTGCACGATATTCTAATTTTTTGAGTTTCACCTGTAGTTGATGGAGAAAAAAACCTTTGCTGCGGTAGTATAACTTTTTACACCATTTTGTTGGTAAAGTTGGTTCCCTTTTTAATTTGTTGACAGGATAAGATGCGGGATTTTAATCCATTAGCAAAGGCAGCCAAATGGAATTATTTCTTCTCTACCCTTCCAGATGCTATTTTTTTCCTTTTCCAATTTTGGATTCATTGGCCTGTTTCAGTAGACCCTCCGAGGGTGGCTTTGGGTGCTGCAGGGGGTTTCCCAGGGCGGAGAAGGCACTTCACCAGGAAGCCATTCACATAGTCTTCACTTAAAAAAATCCAAAAACAATCGATCAAGGAAATCCAGTCCTGGGTGGCTGGGCATCTTCAGAATAGCTTCTCCTGAACATTATAATGCTGTGGCCAGATAGTAATGGGAGGTTCAGAAAGTCTAATTTTTCAGGCTGTATAAATCTTGTCACATACTATTTTGTAACAGTAGTAATGATGATCTTGCAAGGCTCCCACTGAGCCACTGGTTCAAAAATATTGCCTTCCCTGTTGCAAAAGAATACACAGGAGCTACACAAAAGTCAACTGCCGTGATCACTTACAGATAGATTAACAGAGTTGGAAGGGACCTTGTAGGTCATCGTCCAACCCCCCACCCCCCAAGCAGGAGATCCTATACCATTTCTGACAGATGGCAGACCAGTCTCTTCTTAAAAACCTCCAGTGATGAAGCTCCCACAACTTCTGAAGGCAATTTCTGTTCCATGGGTTGATTGTTCTCACTGTCAAAAATAAATCTCATTATTTCTATGTTGAAACTCTATCAGTTTCCATCCATTATTCCTGGGTCTGGCCTTCAGGTGCCTTGGAAAACAGCTTGACTCCTTCCTCCTCTCTGTGGCAGCCCCTCAAATATTGGAAGACTGCTATCCTGTCTCCTCTGGCCCTTCTCTTCCCTAGACTAGCCAGGCCCAGTTCCTGTAACTGTTCATCAAGTTTAGCCTCCAGTCCCCTAATCACCCTGGTTGCTCTTCTCTACACTCTTTCTAGAGTCTCAACATCTTTTTTACAGCGTGGTGACCAAAACTGGGTGCGGTACTCGAGGTGTGGTCTTACTAAGGCTTTACAGAGTGGTATTAGTACTTCCTTTGATCTTGATTGTATCCCTCTGCTAATGCAATTTAGGATTGCATTGGCTTTTTTGGCTGCTGCTGCACACTGCTGGCTCCTATTTAGCTGATTGTCCACTCAGATTCCAAGATCCCTCTCCCAGTTCCTGCTATTGAGCCTGGTTTCTCCCAGTCTATATGTGTCCTTTTGGTTTTTCTTGCCTAAGTATAAGACTTTACATCCACCGAACAGAATCAGCAAAAGAATCCATGACTATTATATCCAAGCATATTGGACATATTGAAATACCCAGAATCATGGACCTTAGTAACCTTTGCCTGCCCACCTACTTTCAGTTTGATGGATCCATATACCAAAGGAAAATAAAAGGAACACCTTTGGGATCGTGCTTTCAGGACTCGTAACACAAGCTATCATAGAGCACCTGGAATCCATAGCAACCCCCCCCCCCAACCAGATAACTCAAAGTATGGATCCGGTACGCAGATAACACCTTTGTCATATTAAAAAAAGACCAACTATACAAAACGCGGGAAACCACCACCACCATCTTCCAAGGAATAAAATCCACATTGGATGAAGAAAACACCACCAGGCTACCTCTCCTGGTAGCTTCATCAGCAGAGGCAGTGATGGCAAATTAGAAACAGGCATCTAACACGAAACTACCCACAGCAACCTCTTTTATACCAGGAAAAACATTACCAGCTGCTGCTGGCAAGTTCCGTTTTTATTCCAGAGTTCTGCCTGATAACCCAATTCTTAACCTTTTCTCTGTCATGCAAAGCAATAGTGTGAGGACTCTGCAAGTCCACAAGCTGTTCAGTACCTATCTCTTTTTCTGAAGAACTGATAAGGGCTGTTTATAGTTTTATTTATCTATCAAATTCCTATCCTGCCCAGGGTGCCAAAGATTGCTCTAGGCAGCTTACAGACCCTGAATAAAATGCAAAATGAAACATTACAACAATAAACAAAGACCAATCCATCGGACCGAGCCAGTTTCTCAGATCGCCATGCAGGTCTTTACAGGTGATCCCCAACACCTTGAGCTGGACACAGAAGCACAGGGGCAGCCCCCCATGGGAAGCTGCACCAACTTGGCTTCAGAAGTATTTGAACTCTGAACGGAAACAACTGGAGTCCGTTTCTGTCATTTCCCGGGGGGTGGGGTGGTGGTGGCGGGAACAGTGGGGCGCATGCTTTGGGGTTCAGAAGCCCACAGGGGACAGGAACATGTCAAAAACAAAGCAGCAAAAATTAACTTGCTTATAATCAATCTTTTCTGTTCTCAAAATTAGGTGTGAAAATTATGTATTTTGTGGAGTTTTTAAGAAAACAGTTCTCACGCTTAGATTTTAATTAAGGAAAGTTTAATATATATGTGTGTATATATATATATATATATAGTTTCATTATAACAAAATAAGCAATTGTTATGAGTAAAATATTCATTAAAATCTGGCTAAGAATGTATTTATATTTTTAGATATTGAGAACTTATAATTATTATAATTGCCTTTAAAATATTTTCAAAATCCATAATTCTTAAGTGAAGTTCAAGGTTTTTAAACACCTAAAATTTGAAAATGCAGTTATCCATTAAGATCTGTAAGACATTCCAAGTAATTTTGTAGGATGTAGTTTAAAAACAGGACATTTCACCCTGTAAGAGCAACAACAAAAATAATAAGGCTATAAAGATTTTCTTATGAAATTATGAAAATTAGTTTTTCCTTTTCAAATAATGCCATTTAAGAATACATAAGCTTTGATTTTGAAAAAAGTTTTTATTAAACTGAGAGAAAAAATATATTTGTGGCAGAAACTTTGAAACTAGAATTTGAACCCAAAGGAAACCATGCTAGCAAATTCAAACGTGCAAAACTGCTCACAATTTACATTAAGACCACTTTTCTTTCATCTTATTATAAAATTGTTAAAAGGCTGCATAAAAAGCTTTGTTTTCTCAAAGTCTCTGAAGGATACTTTCCCTTAAACATTAAGGAATTATAACCACATTATTCTCCATTTCTATCCACAGGAGTGGAAAGAGTCCCCTGATTCTTGAGAAAAGAGCCCTCGGCCAGCAGCTTCCGAAACGTTGAGACCATAGAGGGGCTCTGTACGTCCCAGGGGAGCCCCGAGGAGGCAGCGCTGGCAAGCAGGCAGGCAGGCAGGCAGGCAGGCAGGCAGGCTGGCGGGGCCGACCCCTGGACTCAGAGGACCCTCAGAGCTTCTCCTTGGCTGGCACCCAAATGACAGGGCTGGAGTGCTCCTCAATGACTTGCTTGACATGATTGTAAATCTCTTCCAATGTGTCGCCTTGCACAATGGCTGTAGGGACGCAAACAAGACAGCTCCTGAGGACCCCATTCTGCTCTTTCCTTCGTTTTTACAGAGTTCTTGCAACCCAACCCCCGATTCTGGTGCCCCCCACCCTATTGCGAGGCTTGGGCTCCTTTGATTCCCTGTGGCTCAATTGCTTCCCCTAAGGATGCTCAGAAAAGGGTGTGTGTGTGTGGGGGGGGCTATTCAGAGCCTTCTCCTTCTAGATCCCCAGATGATTGTAGGGGAGACTTTCTGAGCAGAATCCCCCCAAGATGGCGGGTAAAAAACCACACACTGCAAATGAGGAGCAGCCAGCCCCCAACCTGCCCTAACTGGGCCCTCCATGCACAAAGCTGAGCCCGGGAGCGTCTCTCACACTCTGGAAGGCAACCGGAACCAGAGGAGAACCACCTGGTGCAGACTCCAAAGGCCAGGCACCGCAGAGGCTGGCACCGGGATAAACCACATAAACCACCGATTCCTGCCATAGTCTCTAAGAGAGAGAAGGTTCCGGCTGCTCCCGGGACACTCTAGGATGGCCCTCGACAGCAAAAAGAAATGAGCACCAAACGTGGAACAGAGGCAGAGGCAGCGCCAACCTGTAAAATGTTCTGTAAATTCTTGCTCCAGCTTCATGGCTCGTTCAAAGGTTTTCCGAGCTTGTTCATCTGTTAATCGCTTATTCATTTCCCTGAGTTTGCAGATATTTCAAACTCATTAGCGTTATCAACAAAACAGATTTAGCAGGTTTTGTTAAACATGCACAGGAAGGTCTGGGGGAGGGTGGGGGAGGCTAGGCAGGGCTTCCTTTTGTTGGGGACGGGAAATGGGGCGGGCGGGAGGTTCCTCCAATTTCAACCTCCCCAGGTTGCTGCCCCTCACCACTTCACAGGCATGCTGAGCACCAGGGAAGACAGAGGGAGTCGCCTTTTCAGTTCTGGGGGAGAAATCAGGGCCTGGATCTCACGGACCGTAGCCAGTGCGCCAGCTGGGCGGCCCTGACTCCACTATCTTGGAAGGCTCCTTGGGGTTGTCCCGAAGGTGCCCAAGGAGCCAGAGGGGCAGTAAGGGGCAAGCACTCACGTGATGTTCTCCACGGACTTGGGCTTAATGAAGACGGAGACCGGGTGCAGCTGGGCACTCTGGAGCCTCTTGATGGCATTCCCAGATACATCAAGGATGCAGTGCTTACCCTGGCAGGGAAGGAGAGGCTGCCTGAGGAGCTGCTCAGCACCAATGGCCGTGGGGCCTCGATGCAAAGGGGTGTGTGTGTGTGTGTGTGTAAGCAGCACCTTTACCTTCTCGGCCACCTCCCTCACAGACTGGACGCTCGTCCCATAGAGGTGGTTGTTGTACTGGCCGGCTTCAATGAACCGGTGATCCTGGATGTCTTTCTCCATTTGTTCTCGCGACATCACAAAGTGGTAATCTCGTCCATCCATCTCGTAATCTCGTTTTGGTCGGGTTGTATCTTTACCGAGAGAGAAAGAGAGCGAGAGAGAGCAGAGGTTGAGTGGACATCAGTGAATGTCCACACTGGCACCAAGTTCTTCTACGGAGGATGCAAAGAGCCGGACACGAGACCCAACGAGGAGAGATGTGCGCCCAACACACACATCAATGCCCAGAAGAAAGGCTGGCAGAATGGTGTGTGTGTGTGTGTGGGTGTGTAGGATGACCCTTTATGGCCACCCTGGCTCTGGCGGGAGAGCCAGAGGCCCTTCAGAAAGGACACCAGAACTTTCTGGCAGAGCCATCTTAGGAGTCCAGAGGAGCTCCTGCAAATCTCTTTTCAGGCGGATTTGATCAGGGCAAATGCCCCAGTGAGTTGATTCTGGGCCTGCTCTCGGGTGCTTGCCTGCTTTGTCATCTCCACCCCTGGCGAAGGCCATGGTGGGCCCGGGGGCCAGTTATTATGCCACAGCACCCCCCAGCACCCTCCCCCCAGGTGGCACACATACGTGGGACGCAAGAGCCAAACTTGTCAGGGAATTCCGAGATGAGGTCGTCGTTGATGCGGTCCTTCATGGGGCCCAGGACAATCACGGGACGCGTGTAGCTGACTGGAAAACAGAAACAGGGCCGGCCGCCTCTGGTTAGGGAATTTTGGCAGAGAGAGGGGAGAGAAGAGCCACGTCTCCTCTATTCTGGAAGATGGCCTAAGAAAGTGGGGAAAGGGCGCAGGGCCACTGGCCCTCCAGCCTGAGCCATTTCCCCAAAGGCGTCCTTCAGCAGCCCTACCCTGAGCACCAGCAGCATGGAGACGGCATGCTCCGTCCCTGCGGCCACAAAGGGTGCGACCGCTCACACTTACAACCGGTGGCAGGGTCAAGTGACCGCAACTGGCAAGGCCTTGTTGCTGGTTTCTGGCAATTTTTTTTTTTGCCAGTTTCCAGCCAAGAGCCTCCATTTGGGGGCATGGATCTGCTTAAGGACTATTTAAAACCGAATCAAGTCATGTGATGGCCCAGTTAATGACCACAACAACTTACGAGCAAAATTCTGGGCTCAACTGTGGTCATTACGTGAGGACTAGGTGTCGGGGCTGGAGCCCTGGGGATGAGGGCGGATGGAGAGGAAGACCCTCTGAGGCAGAGATTGAACGGAAAGCCCACATGAGGAAAAGCTGGGAGGGGCTCCTGCTTTAAATGCTCATCGAAAGTAGATTTGCCGTGTAAAGCAAGTAAGTCATTAAGTGAACGCGGCAGTCGTAAGTACAAATCCATTCATTTGAAGGAGCATTTTTTTTCCTCCTGCCAGAAGCCAGTAAAAAGCATCACGAAAAGGGCAGGGAGAGCCCAGAAGAGCTTCCCAGGGAGGGAGGCAGGCAGGCAGGCAGGCAGCGCCGCCCCTGTTCTTCCAACAAGAGCCATCAGGAACAGCAGCTGGTCAGCCCCATTAACAGCTGTCATGAAACCAATGTTTTCTTGAGCAGCCGCCCACTTTTCCCTCTCTTCCATGCACTTCAAAATCATGAGGTGGCTCTGACTGATCCGGCCACGTGAGGCAGCCACACAGCGCAGGGAAGGCGAAATCTGACAGCTTTGCTCTTTGCGGTGCTAAAGAGGGACGCCTATACCTGCCAAGCAAAAAGGCAGCACCCACTCCCCAGCCGTTCACGGTACCAACCTTCTTGCTGGGTGACCGGTTCATAAGACAAGACACATTCTTCCTGGCCACCTGGAGAGTCAAAGAGAGGCCATCAGAGACTGTGACTTCAACATGCGCTTTTATAGGATGCGCAGCCCCGTTCCCCTCAGCCCCTCCTGCCCGGCCAGGCCTCCTACCAGTGACCCCAAAGCCCCCCAGGCGGCGTCAAACCCCTCCCCCCTGCAAGGGAAGAGAGTTGCAGATTAATGCTGGAGGACAAGGGAGACACTAGGAAGCGGAGGAGGCTGTTCTCTTTAACTACCTTTGGCGCACTTCTTGAAGTTTCATAATGAAGTTTTTATTCTCTCTCTTTCTCTATCTCCCTTTTTTGCCTCTGTTGCTTACAGAATCTTTAACAAGGTCAGTGAAAGGGTTTTATTTTCCAGTTTGCTGAAATGAACTCTGCAACAAGATTGTTGCAGAAGCACCTTTGGGGCCCTTCTTCAAAGGCCCAGGATAAGCAAAATAGAAACCAATTTAATACTCTAAGAAAAAGCAAAACTAAGACCAGCAAGCATGAAAAGCAGGCAAGGGCAAGTAATGGGTCAACCGGAACAGCCACCCAGCAGCCTCCGAACCCCGGCCAGCCCCACCAGCCCCTTGACCCAGCCACAACTTTAGAGCCTTTGGGAAGGCAAGGGAAGGCAGGCTCCAGAGGGGCCACAGGACAGCCCCTGGGGCCCAAAAGGCTCTCGTCCTGCTGGGTCCCGTCAGATGACCTCCCTCGGTCAATGGGGCCCATACACGCCCCTCCTGCCAGGCCTGACGGGGTGGGCGGACGCAGCTGGGGAGACTGGCTAGCCCTCGGGTAACAAAGCCCTTGGCCATGGGGCGGGGGCGGCTTTAGCAGCGCCTTGAATTGCCCCCAGAAACCAGCTGGCAGCCACTGTCTTTTGCACCAGCTGAAGCTTTAAGGGTGCCTCCATTATCCAGCTGCTCTTAAAAGTAAGCCTGAGTTTCTGAAAGTTCCCAGAAAAAACAGCAAGAAGGAGCACAGTTGCATACACTTACGGTAACTACTTTCACTGTCACTGGCATTGGAAGTCAGGTGCTCTGAAAACAGTACAAGGCAGAAATCAGGAGCAATGCCAAGGAGCCCCAAGGCCCGCCAGAGGCGGGAAGTGCACCTCCCTGGGTTACTCGGGACAAGGAAAGCTTCTGTCAAGCGGGCCTCTTGACCCACCTCACCGTTCTCCCGCTCCATGGACCACATTCCTAAAGCCGAAAGAGAAACCCTCAATTCCCAACACGCTTCCAAAGAAAGGTGGTTACACCCAGGCGGCTCTCTGCCTCCTTCCAGGGATCGGGACCAGGAACCCCATTCGGCCCATCACTGACCTCCGAAATCCATTCCCACCACATGGCGGTGGGCATAACCTGGAGGGGGCCGGCTCAGAGAAGGCCCTCACCAGAACCTGGGTATGAAGGGGAGCAGCCGCCCACCCCGGAAACAGCAGTGGTAGGGCCCAAAGGGGGCTGGCTGTCTCCGCCTGGAACAAGGGGAGCCCGGCCTGCAGCTGGAGAGCCACCCGTGCCGCCTTCACATCCGCTTTCTGGAAGGGCAGGATGAGCCTGAGCCGTGAGGTTCCCCCTTCATGGGATTCCTTTGGGGGGGAAGCACAACCGTCACCCAGGAGGAGGAGGAGGAGGAGGAGGCAGGGAGGAGGGCGGGGATCCCCAGAAGACGGCACCCCAGGTCACTCTGGCTGCAAAAGCGTCTTTTCAGGCCGGTTTTCTTTCCTCCAAGCGCTGGGAGAGAACGAGCTGAGGGCATACTAATAGGAATTGGCACCAGAGGCTTTTGTTGTTTTATCGTTTTAAAAAGATCTCGCATGTCTTTTAAATTTTGACTGGGAGCCACCCAGAGTTGGCTGACAAGGAAAAGGAACGCTTTGTCCAACAGCCCAGATGGAGCCCTCTGGAGTCATCTTCAGGGGGGAAGAGGGACTGAGCCTTGTTCCAGGGCACCTCAGCACCGGGGCCTACGTGCTTGAGGAGACGGATCCAGGCCGCTCCTCAGGAAGAGCCCCGGAGGCCCATTCTGTATCCCCTCTCCAATCAAGGGTGGGGGGAAGAGGAGCCTTTTGGCCCAGCGGCCCCCCTCCCCCCGCCGGGAGAGCCCTGCGGCCACCCTGGCTTAGAGACGAGGCCTTAAGCGGCCTGGCCAAACGGAGCTTAAGGCCTCTGACAGCAACACAGGAGGCCTGCCTCTGGCCGAGCCGGAGGAGGGAGCAGAGAGTCAGGCCGACCGCACTCGTCCGGGTGCAGCAGGAGCAGGGGCCGCTGCAGGCAGACCCTCCCCTCCATCATTCTGGGGATTTTACCTGCCCAAGGAACTACCCTGGAGGAAAGGCAGGCATGTCAGAGCGGCTGGCTTGGCTGCCTTCAACCTTGGCCCCCTGCCAAGGGCCAAAGCTCTGCGGGCAAGCAGCCTCGGGGCCCCTCGGGAGAGGGGCTGCTCTGAGTGGGGAGCGTGGCAGGGGGTGGCACAGGTTGACCTCGCAGTTGAGGAAAGAGGATCCCGCTGGCTGTGTTTTATAGAGCAAATCAAAGGGATCGATGGAGCCGATTTAACCTAGAGCTAAGCTCCCCATGAGAAGGGAGGGAGGGAGGGGCTGCTCAGGATGGCCTGTACCCAGGGAGATCTTGAGGGAGTCCTGGTGGCAGCGATCAAGAGGCTTGGCCTGGCAGCCTTGATCCAACCGGTGCCGCTTCTCTGCCAACCCTGCAGAGTGTTACAGTGACGTTTGCCAGGGCAGAAGCGGCCCCATTTCTGAGCCACCGATGGCAACCGAAATGTGCAAAGGCTCCCAAAACCGTCACGTCCTCTCAGCCCCGAACCAAAGGAAGGAGAGGCTGGAAAACTCCCCAACACGACAGCTTGCAGGAGGGAAGTGGGGGGTGGGGAGACAGCTGGGGCTGAGGAAGGGGAGGGGGGGGGGTCACTTACTCAGGCCTTTTGATCCCATGTCTCCAGGGATCTGCTGTGGAGTAGTTCCCCGAGGGAAAGCAAGGAGGAGGCAATCACAGAGAAAACATTCATCAGTAGCACATCCTCCGGAGGCTGCTCCAGGACGGTCCCAGCAGCACCCGTGGGGAGCCAGCCCCCCCTAGCCCCCCCCCCGGTTCAAGAGCGCCATTGCCCTGCTAGCAGCAGAATGGACTTCCCTGAAGCCCCTTCTCAAAGTGGGGCGAATGAGGAACCCAGGGCTTGGCTCCCCACAGGTGCTCTTGGGGCCCCTTTCCAGGCCACACCGCACGGCACACACGGTGTCTCCCCGCCATACTTACGGTCGACATCACTGGCCTCTGCCTCACTCAGGTCCTTGTTCTTGTAGAAGGGGAATTTTCGGGAAAAGAGGTTCTTTTTACGCTTGTCATTGAATGACTGCTGAAGAAGAGAAGGAAAGAGGGGCAAACAGAGGGTGGGTGTCGGACGTCCAGCAGGTCAGGAAGGCCCAGGGCCAGCCAGCAGCCACCACTGCTCCAGGGGGAGGCCGACTTCTACCCTCCAGCATGCAGGTCCCCTGCTTCTGCCCAAGGCGGGAGAGAGGGGATTGGGGGGGGGGCACTCCGCTCTGCGCCCAGAAATAAAGCCGTGGCCTACGGCGTCCTCCCTCCTAAGAGCAAGAGGCTGGGTGGTGCCCTGGTGCCTTCTGCTCGAGGGGCAGCGTGGACTTCAGAAGAAATAAGGCTATCTGCTTTCCAGTCTGAGGAGCTTGTGGGTTTCCGGAGACCCTGCCTAGCGGACTTGGGTCACAGGACCCTCGGGAGTGGCTGGGCAAGGCTGCTGACATGCAGGAGTCCAGGGAGAGCCGCCGGTCTGGGCTGCAACTCTTGGTGGGGGCTCCCAGCGACTGAAAGTCCACGTCAGACCCCCAACACTCGGCATGGGCACCGAGGTGGTGGTGGTGGTGGTGAGGGCAAGCAAGTGGAATATGCCAGCCAGGTGTACTGGACCCTTCCCTTGGGCCCACAGTCATCGACTATGGGTTGTGTGTGTGTGTGTGTGGGGGGGGGGGGGGAACGACAGGACTGGAAACGCTAATCAGGAAGGCTGCTGAAAGCTTCCTGGGCCTCAGGAAATCAGGGGACAAGTAACTGACTACCTTCACCAACATGCTGGACTTGGTCAGTTAAAATACACTCAGCTGGCTAACCCTGGTCTTCCATTTGGGTTGGGGGTGGGATTAGCTCTAAGAGTAAGAGCTTAATGAAGCTCGCAAACCCATAACCAGGCGAAGCCTGCGCCCCTCAGAAAGTCAGGAGAGAGGGGGGCACTGCCCTTCCAGGTCCAGGAGGGTTTGTGTAAATGAACCACACAACCCCCACAGCACTTTGGGCAACTTTTCATGACCCCCCCCCCCCCCCCAGATAGAATAAGGGATGGAGTGGAATGAAAACTCCCGCTGCTGTCCTGCCTCCCCCACTTGAAGAAAACCTCCTTTGCTGCATGGAGAACGATTAGAAGTCGGCTCCGATAGCAAAAATAAAATGAAATAAAACAAGCCTGGAAGTCTTTGCCTCTGGACGTGTGAAAGCCGTCAACCACGAGGCTTCCAGGCTCCCCGCCCCCACCCCTTGCTTGGCCAGGAGAGCTCGCTGGTCTTGGGCAGGCGGGTTAAAGCTCTGGCGGGACAGGGCAGGAAAGGCCACGGGGAGGAAAGGCCGGAGCTGACCAGCGTGTCACTTAGCAGAAGCGAACACTAAGCAAGCAAAGAAGCAAGCGTGGCCGGGGTGGGCCCCACATGCGGCAGAAGAGGGAACTCCCCGTTGCCATCAAGGAACCAATCAATTTTGCACCACGTTTCCCTCTGTCTGCTGTGCCCGGTTAGTTTTGCCAAAGATCAGCCCATCATGCACTCCTGATCAAAGCGGGCAAGGGCACTAAGCGGCCATTGGCCACGGCAAGCATGCTCAGCGTTTCCAGCAAGATGCTAGACGAGCGGGAGAGGCAGCCATGCTCCCCACGGGAAAGCCACAGCAAGGCGAGGCGCGGGCAGGCGGGCAGAGGCGGGCAGCTGTCTCTCAATGGCAAGCGTACTTGAGGGTCTCCTCCGGTCCTCATGCATGGGGGTCTGGTGCAGGGTTAAGGTACAAGAGCCACGGGAAGCTCGGCTGCAGGGCATATGCTTCCCTAAAAGAAACGTTAACTCCGGGCTCCGAGGGGGTTCCGTCAACAACCGGAGGGAGGATGTTCTGCTCCTTCTAGCCACGCAGAAGGGCAAGACGTTGGGGGGGGGGGGGAGGGAAAGGGGGAGATTAGTGCAGCATAATTGATGCACCCCCCCGCCCTTCGTGAGCAGCTACAGAAATCAAATCAATCAATCAAGTAAAAATAAACAGTCCTGCAAATATGCCCCCCACCCTCTTTGACCACTGCTTGACCAAGCCCCGAGGATTTCCCCAGGTGTGGCTGCTTGCGCAAGGAATTGCCGGGTGTGGCAAATCTTGGGGTGGGGGGCAAGCAAGCCAGACAGCTCTGCTAGCACCCCAATGCCCAGGGCTGCTGGCCTCTTAAAGGGCCTGCGGCTGCACCCACCGCACACAGCTCCTCCTGCGGGCCTCCTCAGGCCCCTCACACTCCCCTCACCCAGTGCCCATTTCTTTCACTCCGAGTCTTCAGTTCAGAGAGCAGGGAGGGAGGTTCACCAAATGGGAAAGAGGAGAGAACGGCAGAGAGCAAAGAGTAGCCACTTGCTGCTCTTCTTCATCCCTCTGGCTGCACTGTCACAGGTCAGCCAGGTCACGTCCCCCACTGGGGGAGGCCAGGAGGGCCAGGCCAGCCCTTTCCTTCTTCCCAAGAGGATGAACCAGGCCAGGCCCGAACGGCTCAGCGATCCCTGCAGCTCAGCCTGAGCAGAGGCCGACGGGTTGAGTCAGCTACCCATTCCCTTTGCCTTCCTGATCCCCAATTTCCCAAAGGAAATCAAATCCTGACCATGAATCACTTGACCCAAAAATGCACACACACAAAATATCCCGATAGGAGACGGAAGAGCCGGCCACGGCCAGAGCAGAGAACATCAGGACAGAAACACAGAGCCCGTACCGGCTGCCTCTCGGGGTGGAAAAGGGTTGGGCACCAAAGGGCAAGAAAGGGAGAAGGAGGGGAGTTGAACACCTACAGGCCCAGGGACAGAGGCCTGGATTCCTAGATGGTCTCCAAGGTGCCATAAAAGGTTTTATTTGGTCTTCCATGCCTCATCAGGGCAACCCAGACGGATCATGACTCAGCTAGCCCGGGGCGGGTGGGAGATGATGGGACCTGCCTCCCCACGGCAGGAATCCTGTGGGCTTCTCCTCACAGAGGGAAGGCCAGGGGAAAGCAGACACGGAGGAGGCCTGTGAGAAGGGAGCCTCTCTGGGAAGCAAAGGCGAGGGAGGGGAAGAGCTTCCGGTCTTGCCCCAGCAGCCGTAAGCATTAGCACCGTCTTTATTGCAAGGTTGCAGTGACAGTGCCCTTCCCTCCCTTCCCTTTATTTAGAGAGAATTTATTTAGACAATTACTGTCCCCGAAACTAGACCAAACTGAGGACGTTGTGTCCGATTTTGGATGCCCCATTTTAGAAGGACACTGACAAAGGGGAAGGTGCCCACAAGAGACCAGAGTCAAGGGGAGAGAGAAGGCCCTGCACGGAGGGAGTGGGGTGCCTTAGGGTTCAAGCTTTCTATAAATGAGGAGATAGAAGGGGGAACTCATCACGCAGACTCAACACGCAGAAGGATCTTGAGGGACTTATTCAACAAAAGGCAGTTCCGTCAGGCAGCAACCGTGAGAGAGAACCAGGTGGACCACTGGCACCTCGGTACCAGCCGGCCGTCTGCTGCAGCTGCCCCCAAAAGCCAACGCAATCCTAGGCAGCCTCCAGAGAGGGACAGCGTCACGAGCGCCCGAAGTGATAGCACCGCTTCAGACGGCAGCAGTAATAAGGGCGCCCATGGGATGATGCAGCGTCCAGCTCTGATTGCTTAGAAAAAAAGAGGCCGCCCCCCCCCCCCAGAAAGACTATAGGGAGAAGCGCAACCGGGGGGCGGGGGGGGGACACACACACCGATAAAGGGTCTGGAGACTAAACCATATAATGAACGGCTGAGGCAACTAGGTGTGTCCAGCCTGAGGAAGCCCAGGAGGGTTGGGGTGACGTGACAGCCGTCTTTCAGTACTTGAGGGGCTGTCCCAGGCAAGGGGGGGGGGGTTTGACCTACTCTCCAGAGCCCCTGAAGGAAAGACAGGAAGCTCATTAGGGGGAGCTCCAACCTGGAACTGAGCAGAAATTCTCCTGCCGGTGAGAATAGCTAATCAATGGGACAGCTGAACCTCCTGGAGTCGTGGGGGCTCCGTCACGGAGGTCTTTAGAGAAGAGGCCGGGTACCTATTTGTCCGGAATGGAATTTAAGGTCCCCTGACTTGAGCAGGGGGTTGGACAGAAGACCTCCAAGGCCCCTTCCAGCCCGATGCGTCTAAGTGTCTGAAGGGTGTTGTCACGTACTGGCAGTAGAAGGTCTAGGGAGGTTCTCAGCCCTCCAGGTCAGGGTTCTCCCCAAAGGTGCCTTTTTTTTCCAAGAGGCAGCTGGACCTTCTGGTTTTTCTTGGAAGGCGTTTCCCTTCTCATCCCAGAAGCTCTTCTTCAGAGACCCTAACCCTGGCCTACAAAGAACCAGGACCTGCCCTGGGAGTCTTCTTCAGCTCTTGAGCTTCTAGCAATCCGGTGCTCGTGCCGAAACCTCCGAACGGAAACCTCCCCTTTATGCTACGGTGAGAAGGCTAATGGGTTGGCTTTAGGGCTAGGGTCTCGGGGGTGGGACTCCCCCAAATGCCCCCCCTCGGGTCTGCCACGAGGTGGCCTGTGGAAGAGCTCTGGGGTCTCTGGGGGTGGGACTGTGGCAGCCGGGACCAGACGAGGCCCAGACGGGCCCTGCATCATCGACCGAGCCGAAGGGAAGCAACTCAAGGGAGCTCACTCGGCTGAATACCCAGGAGACTCGCAAACGCTCCACCTGGGCAGGAGGCTCAGCCGTGGTCAGGAGCACCGGCCTTGCCCACTAAACAGAGACAGCCAGCCTAGCTCCCTGGCTTTGAGCTGGGGGCTCTGGGGACGAGGGAGCGTGGCTACCTTCTGGCAACCGGGTGTCAAACTGGCCGGCCCTACCTTCGGCTCCCCAAAGCATCGAGGGGGCCTCAGGAAGGCAGGTTCTGAGGGGGCGTTAGGAAAAGCTTCCCAAAAGGGGACTCCTTGGGCCAGAGAGACGGTGGGCGAAGAGGAGGAGGAGAAGGAGATTGGACCATCACCTCTGTGGGAGACTTGGATTTTAAGCAGCTTCACACCTGAAGCACCCCCCCTCCCAATTGTCCCCATCAGAATTTAACAAGAACAAATATTTAGGTATATTCTCTCTCTCTCTCTCTCTGAAATGGCAGTCATTAATCCAAACTCACCCCTTTGTCGCCTCTTGCTTTAGAATTAAACTTCACCGTCTTTAATCGAGCTCGTTCCTTCTTCTCCACTCTGCAAGGAAAATGCAGGATAAAACCCATGAGGCTCAGTGGCTCTGAACTTCCCTTCGTGGGACAGAACCACCATGCGCCTCTCTGGCCACGAGGCCGGCTGCTAGGAGGAGGAGGATCCGCAAAAGCCACTGGCGCTGGGCAGAGCTTTCCCCACGGAAGGGAGAACTCTCCCCACACTCAGTACTTGCCTAATGGGCCAAAAAATAATTGAAGAACCAGGCAGCAGTTCACAAATGCACCTGACAGAAGCATCACCTTGTGCAATAAAATTGGCAAGACCCAGGCATTCATTTGCTCGACTCTGGGCCGCACACCAAAGAGCAGGAGAAGCACAACACACAGCAGGTGGCGAGGCAAACGGGAGATCTGCTCAAACCCACCCAGAAAGGGGCTCAATCCCCACCCCAGATCAACTCCAGGGAAGGCTTCCAGAGCCCAGTCAGGAGGGGAGTGGGCCCTTAGCATGACATCCCATGGAAACGAAGCTTTGCTTGGAAGGCGGAGGGGAGTTGACTCTGTTCGCCTCCAGGGTCCCTCCTGCCTGGTCAAAGCCCCTCAGGGGTCACCCATGGCTGAATCCCTCCGTGTGTCTTTGAGGGAAAGAGTCTGCAAGAAACCACTGCTGGATCCATCACAACCGTACATCTTGCATTCAGCTCCAAGCTTCCCTTTTTAGGACGTCCGTCTTCAGCTCCCTTGAATCCCGGAGGAAAGAGATTATGGGGCAACAGCGGTCACCCTGATGACCTTTAGCAGGTCCAGAATTAGGTGGCATGTCCACCTGGCCCTCCTTGACCTCTCAGCAACTATTGATACCATTGACTTTTAGACAGACTTGGGGGTGGGGGGTGGGGGAAGAGACCTCCCCCAAATCCTGTGATGGTTCTCCCTGACTGACTCAAATTTGTATTGGGGGGGGGGAGGTCCAGTACTAGGCCCCCCTACTTTGTGGGGCACCTTGAGGCTCTGCTCTCCCCACTATATTCCACATCTATATATGAAACCCCTGGGTAAGACCATCTGCCAACATTGGCCGGGGGGCAGCATCCTCAGATGCCGACAAGACTCACATTCTACATTTCCAGCCTGGGCCAATCGAGTGATGCCCCCAGGCTCTGGGGCGTCCGGACGAGGGGCGGCCATCTTCCTTTCAACCCAGTCCTTTGGTGAGTGCTTTTGTGCCTCTTGGGCCTCCCTGAACCCGGAGATGGAACTGAGGTGCAATTTGGGGGTCATTTTGAACCCACAGCTCTGCTCGAAGAGCAGGTGGCCCCCGTGGTTAAGAGGAGCTTGGAGCAAATCCATCTGCCCACATTCTTAGACTGAGAGAGCTCAGAGTCTCCCACAGCTGTCCTTGGCAGGCGTCCTGGAGCTGCAGCGCCCCCGGCCCCCCAATTGGCGGCTAAGGAGAGCCATGCAGCCCCTTGGCTCTGTGCCCGGGCTCCCAGGAGGCTCCACGGTGCATTTCAGGGGCTGAAACTCCAGCATGGCCCAAGGCTCCACTGTGCTTGCTTATCCTGGCAGACTCAGCCGAGTGAAGGTGCTCCTGGGTGCCCCCTCCTGGTGCTGCCCTCCGGAAAGGGACTTGCCCTGAGGGCCGCCAACCCTGGTCTTGCCTTTAGGAAGCCCTAAAAGCCAGGACTCTTCCCCAGGTGCTGGGGCAGGGACATTAGATCAGCCAGGCCGGAGACAGGTTTTGAGTGGGCGGCTCTGGCATGTGGTCCTTGGTGTACTTCTGTGCTGTTTGCTGTTGTGTTGTTAGCCCCCCCCCCACACACACACCTGCAGATTCCAGCCCTCTCTGTAGCTTTGGTTAAGGCCTTGGGGGTGGGGTGGGGGGGAAGGATCCTGCTATTTCTCGGCTCCTCCAAACAAAACAGATCAGGGAAACCCTGGCTTCTCTCCCTCCAAGCTTCCTACTGAACTGCATGAGGCTCAGCGAAGGGAACCGCCACAATGGCTGCGGTGGCTCTGTGCACTGGAACGATCCATCTCCTGGGCACCACAGGAGCCTCCAGTTGCATCGGGGCTCAGAGTCCCTTCGCGGGGGAGAAGGGCCGCAATAACAACAACAACAACAACAACAAATTCTCCCTTGCTCCTCCTCCTCCTTCCTCCTGATGCTGCTGTCCTTTGGCAGCACCACATCTGCTGCCACCACCAGCTGCCTTCTGGTCTTTCTCTACTGCCACCATGTCTGGCCGATGGGCTAGCAGCTGCTTGACCATGTGCACCTGGGGGCCCCACGGGACCCCTGCCCTCTTATTGCCATGACCTTCCGTGGGGTCTCCCACCTGGACTGGGGGCGGCATGTTCTGTACACCCCGCTGGCTAGCTGGCTGTGCCACTCAGCATACGCAACGGCTGCCTGCACCCTGCTCCCTGCCGCCATGTGATTGGACTGCCTCCGAGGCCCCTCTGGATGGCCCAGGCCCCCCTTCTCTGGACCTGGCACTCAGGACCCGTCCTTGGGCTGCTATGCTCGCTGCCTCGGGGCCGTCTTTCAGTCCATCCCACTGCAGTCCCAGAGCCCGCCCCCTCAGCTCTCGGTCAGTGGTGCACCCCAGGCAGCGTCTTGTGTTGCCATGGCCCCTCCTTTCCTTGACCTTCCTCCCACGTCTGCTGCTGCCTCGGGCATTTTCTCAGCAGCCTTAGGTGCCACCTGACTCATGTGCCCCTGGATGCTGCTCCAGCTTTGCCCTGCCTGCCTGCCTCCCCCCCCCCAACTACTTTGACATTAAACCCATCTTGTTGGGGGGGGGGGACACAGCACTTCTTGACCCTGGAGCCTCCAACAGGGCAGATCAGAAGGCGTGAACGTGGCTACATGGCGAGCTAGACCAACGGCAAACAGCTCGAAGCGCAAGGACTCTCTCGGACCCTCCCCTCCTGCCTAAAAGAGAGAAGGCCTCGCTCACTGCATGAAGGAAGCAGTCACAAAGGCTGGGCGTCCATTTCGGTACAAGCAGGGCTCCAGCAAGCTGCAATGTGTGAAAGGCAAGCCTTATTTATCCTGAAATCCATCTCAGCCTGTTCCCTCCTTATTTCCTGCACTGAGCAACAGAAATCCCCTCACCCTTTTTAATGCTAAGGGACACGTTTGGCCTCAGCCTGCCTGCTTTTCCTTCCCATCGGGTTTGGGAGAGAATCTCCCAGGAAAAGGCGGACCCCACCGCAGGGGAGGAAAGGAGTCTCAAGTGGGGCTCCTGCCCTGGCTGGCCCAGGCCTCAAGCCGCCCGGCGAGTAGACAGCAGGTATACCTGCGCTTGCTGGGAATGACGCCAACCTGGTCACTCTCCCCGCCTGGCATCACCAGCCGCGCCTGCCACCACTCATCGTCCGAGGCGTTGATGACGTGGAGGATGTTGCCGAAACGGAAGTCCAGCCCCTGGCTGGGGAGGCCACTGTCTTTGGTCTTGTCGTAGTCAAAGAGGGCCCTGCAGGAGACGAAGGGCGGAAAGGAGGAAACGGGTGACCAGGGGACGGAACCGAAGGGGAAAGCCAGAACAAGATCCGGGGAAGAGCCTTCGCGTCCCCAGGAGAAAACCAGTTCAACTGCTCCGGGTTTCCCAAAACAAATACAAGGGCCGGGCGACGCAGACGCACGGCAAGGCTGGGTGGTGCGTCCTCAGCTGCGGGAGATGCTGCTGGCATTGAGGGGCAGTTTCAACACCCGGAAAAACGATCAAAGTCTCACACGCTTTCTGTGGTCTGAGCATACCCTGCTTGGCTTCTACAGTCGTACCAGCTCAGGCTGCGTGACCCAAGACTTTCCAGCACCGCCGTGCCAAGGCAAAGGGCGTGGGAAACCTACAGAAAGGCATCTTAAATGCAGGGCAGCAAATGCGGCTGAATGGTTGTTCCTAAGATGGGGTGGATGAAACCCTCGAGGGAAACGCAGAGGCTGAAGCGTTGATCCCGAAGCAGAGCAGCCGGGGGTGGGTGGGGGGTGGGGGGGAGTGCTGGGTGAAGGAAGGGCCCTCGTGTCTTGAGACCCAAGGAGAGGAGGAGGAGGGGGGGGCAGATGAAAGAATCTGGAGAAGAACAAAAGCAAAGGGGGTGTTTTTTTTTTTGCTGATATTGGTGTTTTTGGTGGTGGTGGTGGGGGGGCTGCAGGTGGCCAAGACAAGCAGAATGGCTGGATAAACTCTTCGTGGATCAGATTTCGTGACATTCAGTCATAGCCAAATATCCAGGCCTCTGCTGCCCAACCAAGTTAGTTAGGGCTGCCGGACTCCAAGGCCTCCTCAGCTCTCGGGCAGCAGATACGTTTCATCTTCCAAGAGACTTGGAGAATGGGCAGTGGGGCCACCTCTCTAGGCCTGGCCCTGGCTGGAGAGGTAAAGCCAGAGGGAAGAGAGGGCGAAGAGGAGCACGTCAGGGTGGGTGCCAAGACCCCGCAGAAAGGGAAATTGCATCCCATGGGCAACAACACTGGAGGGCCAAGCTTAGCCTTTCTCTTCCTAGTTGGTGAAATACCCCAGCGGGGCAACTGGGCCCGGGGGGGAGGGGGGAGGGACTGTGATTGTCCTCCTTCCTCAAGGAGCAGTTCAAGCCAGCATAGGGTCAAAGGTCACCTGGCCCCCGACCACGCCCACGTTCCTCTGGACTCCAAGGCCAGCAAGCAATAGCATCCAGGTCCAGCCAAGGGCTGTTTGGGTCTGGGTGGGGAGCCTGCTGGGCCTGTCAGCCATGGGACTCCACAGCCGCCACCTGAGCCGTACATAACGTTGTGCTCCCCTCCACAGGACTGGCTTGGGATGTAGGGTCCACAGCGGGGTTGGGGGGAACGTTGTGTAGCTCCATGTGGTACGCCAACAACCAAGCCAGGCCCCTCAACAGCCCCGCCAAAGCCTCACCTGACGTAGAGGGACCGCTTCTGGCTGGTCCGCAGAGAGCCAGACCCCGAGCTCATGCTGCTGCTCATCATCTGCTCTCGCAAGTCATGGATTTTTGCTTCAAAACGGCCATATTCTGAGGAAAAGGGAAATGCCAGGTCAGTTCCACAAATGCTACTGCTGAGGAATCATCAGGTTTTTGAGCAACCCAAATCTTACGCCCACTTAGATTTTTGGAATAACTCCACCATTAATCTGGTGTTCCTTTAAAACACGTATTCTTCCTCTCGTATTTGCTCTCTCTTGCTCATACAGACACACACAAACACACACGAAAGACACTGCAAGGCTATACAAATTTACTCCATAATTTGACAGAATAAAAAAAGGATTATCTGTCTGATCTGTCTACTCCTGCTCTGGTGAGGATTCAGTTAAGAAAATTGGAAAACAAAATCATAAATTGTTAAAAGCAATTAAACAGCAGATTAACCAATTCGATTAGCAATAAAGCCAGTGCCAAAACGATCTATCTTGTCCGTGGCTGAGAGAGAGCATCAGCTCTGGGCCTCCCCGGCATTCGGTCATCTTGCGTTTGGACTACTGCAATGCACTCTCCACGGGGCTAACCTTGAAGGCTTTTCGGAAACCACAGCTGGCACAGAAAATGGCCCCAAAATGGCCCAAGGTATCTGCGTTCCAGCAACCCTCCTTTCCAGCAATAACTCCAAGACAAACATCTTGTCAAAGATTGCTTTATTAAGATAGTAACTGGCACATCTGTGGAATCCCGAATCTGAAAGTTTTCAAGCTTCCTTGCAATATTCAAAACTACAAATCCATCCCCCCTTGGCCATCATCCCATCACATGGCCCAATCACGATCCATCCTAAAGTAAGATTCTTATTTCATTCTGCGCCATACTCAAGGACATTGAACTAACAGAAGAATTTTATTTTGTCTACTTAGAGATATTCAATTTGAACCACCACCCCCCTCCTACTTTCTCAGGTTTGTGGCAGCGTGGGAGCATCAAATCTCAATATGGCTTCCAAAGCTGACACAAGGAACACTGAGCCAATTCCAGGTCCAGCCCTGGAAGGGGTGGGTTATAGCCTTGGAGGCCCTGCATGAGAGAGGAAGCGCCCGCCCCGCACCTGCCCCCCGTGGGACTGTCCCCTGTGCTCCTCCATCAGAAAGGCCCAGCTGCGGACCCCATTGGCCAGGGGATTCTGACCAAGGGTCTTGTTTAACAGTCTAGCATTCAAAGTTATGAGAGCGCTGAACGAGGGATACTTATAACTGGGCCTCAAACGTCCGCCCACCCCAGTAACCCCACCCTCACATGACTGTGGATGTGGGCATCTGACAGCTGGTTCTCACAACAGTCGCAGTTTCCCATGGTCACATGACGGCCATTTGCAACTTCTCCCGCCGGCTTCCCGCAAGCAGAGTCAGGGAAGGTGGTCGGTTGCTCTGGTCAGTCCCTTGCACCCTCCCCAACCCACCGCGCTCATGCCACACCTTGGGCCCTATCTGCCTGCCTGGAAGCCACCAGGAACTCACTTAATGACCTGTGATTCTCACTTAACAACGGATTGCCATCGTTAAAAAATGTGGTCGAATGACATCAGGTCTTACAACCACAGTGCTTATAGACATCAATTCTGGATCCACTCACTGTCGCTAACTGAGGACTAGACTAGGGAATGCAGAGTCATTTCCCACAGGGCCAGATTCCCATTCTGAAGAATGAAGCCATAATATGTTATTAGGTGTTTTATTTTTAAAATGTTTCAAAAGTTTGCGACTCTGGGTGGGGGACTACAATTTATAAAAGGGAAGAAAAGAAAAACAAGAAAGCAAAAGGCGACACACAAGGGAAGGGCATTTGAGGCTGGGGATAACAAAGAGGTGCATCTGGACCCACAGGTGTGTGTGTGGGGGTGAGCCAGGCCTGCCCAGCACTAAGAGGGCCAGAGTCATCGGGATACGGGAGGGGTGGCGGGTGGAGGGCGAGTGCCTCTCCCAGGTCCCACCAGAGGGCGCTGCTTCCGAGGGGCCCCCCTCCCCTGCGTGTGACCTGGCCCTAGCCTCTTGGGTCAGTTTCCAAAACTCATGTCACCCAGACATTCGTAGCCTTGCAGCCCCTCTCCCATTAGCAGGGGGTTCCCAAGAGAAAGAGGGTTTCATTGGATCCTTCACTTGCCTTCGGGACGATACTGAGCCACGATAGTGACGGACTGACCGGCGTTTTTCAAGGCAGCGGCTGCCTCTTCGTGGGTTGCAGCTTTGAGGTCCACGCCATTTACCTGAATAGCAACGCAAAGGAGACGTCACTCACATCAGGACGTGGATGTCCCCAAATTAACCAGCTTGGAACCCAACCCAGCCTCTTGCAGACAGCCAAGCTGCCCTCCTGGTGGGTCATAGAGGCCTCCCCGCCACGCCCTCCTTGCCAGGCAGAGCCCCATACAGTCTGGGGGCCCTTGCCAAGAAGACACCCCCTCCCCCTGCAGCCCAAGGAGGCCCAACCGGTGTCCTCCGGTGCAGGCTCTTACCGAAATGATGCGATCTCCTTTCCTGAGCTCCCCACTGAGGTCTGCAGGCCCACCAGCAAGGATGAAGGAGACAAAAATCCCCTCCCCGTCCTCTCCCCCCACAATGTTGAAGCCAAGTCCGGTGGAGCCCCGATGCAGCACCAGCTTCCGTAGCTCCCTAAAAAGAGAAACAAGTTACAGCCACTGCAGCCTCGGCATAACAACAGCCAAAGGTGCACAAGCTCAGGACAGATATACACAGATATAGGCATCTATAAAAGTTATGTAAACCTATTTCAATCCATATTTCTTTATAATCATCTATGTAAAAGATTAACAATAGAAGATTATAACCTATATAGTTCATCATCATCTCAAAATCAAATTATTAGTAATAACCTCTTTTCCAAATGAAACATGTATACTTACATAAAAATTAGCTCTCTCTCCAACAGTATATGTTAATAATAATAATAATAATAATAATAATAATAATAATAATAATAATAATAATAATAATAATAATAATAATTAATACTTTATTGTCATTGTATGTATATGCACAGTATACACATTCTGCGATATAGCTAGAAGTGCTGTACCGGCTGTGAAGGTCCCCTTCTTCCAGGCACTGGTGGTCGTGAGTCAAGGATTTCCTGTCGTCCATTGATGGAATATTCCTCCTTGAGAGGTGTGAGCTATGCTGCAAAGCCTCAGTCGGCCTGTCGAGAGCCTCCCTCCCTTCCCTTCCCTTCCCTTCCCTTCCGTGCAGTGAATGCCCCCCCCCCCCCCCCCCCCGCCCCCCCCCCCCCTTCGGGGTGCCCGCCCCGGCCGCCATCTTCTTCCCAGGACCCCCCCCCCCCCCCCCCTCCAAGGGCTCAGCCACACCCGGTGACCTATTGCAGAGATGGTTGAAAAGGCAGAGACTCTTCCTACCTGGTGATCTTGTCTTCTCCCAGCATTGCCTTAGGAACAGGTGAGTATCTCCCCGGCGAGGCTGGTGGCAAGGGCTGGCCCAGGTAACTTGATGGGCTGACATGGTTCTCCGCAGGCGGAGAGTAAGCTGGGGAGGGGGAGGGGGAAGGTCAGTCAGAAGAAGGTGCCCTCTGCTGCCCGGGGGCCCAGTTGGCAGAAGCTGCCTCTTCACCTGCCCAGCACCTCTACGCTATGGATGCTGAAGGCAAAGAGCGACCTTCTCAGCTCCACTTCCACCTCCAGGCCAGATGACTTGTGGGGGGAAGCCCAAGAACGAACCTTGGGAGGATCTCCATCCCCAACCCAATGAGGAGACACTGCTAAGCGCCTGGACAGCTAAGTTCTGACGGTCTGCCCCGGTCTCCCTTAACGCCAGGGCCTGCCACCAGGCCCACCTGCTCCCGCCAGACGTACGGGGGGAGGGGGGGGAAAGAGGAGAGTGCCGTTCCCCCCTCCCAGCCACACTCTGCTGCCCTCCTGGCATCCGCATTTAGGCAGCCCGGCCGGCATTGGCTGCCTGATCCCCATACAGGGAGCTGGGCTGGGTCTAACCTCAGAGTGCCAAGCACAGACTCTGCAGTCCCGTCCCCCGTCCCCCCCCTTGGTGCCAGGTAGGGCAACAGACCCCGGTGCTGGCCACACCGCACTGCTCGGCAAGAAAGGGTTCATTCCACATACAGTGTATTTGCCAGCACAAGCCCCCACCCCCACCCCCCACCCCCCAGCAGTGATATCTTCGTTTGTTTGGCTGTGGGAAACTTTGGAAGAGAAGCTGAGCCTGCAGGTCCGGCTGAAGAATCTCCAAACAGGGGCAGAGCCCTTTTTAAACAGGCCCACAGGAGAAAGCTGACAAGGGCCAGGCAGCATCCAGAGGATAAAACGGTCTCAGAAAATGCTCTGAGGACCAGGCCCCAGAGGTTCAAGGAGCTCCTGGGTGGCCATATAGCGGTCGAGAGATGGAAGGGGAAGAACAAAAACACACCAATGGGAAATAACTGGATTGCCAGATGACCCAAGGAATGAAACTCTGGCCGAGGGAGGATAGGGAGACCCCAGATAAAGTGGAGGTGGCTCTGGGTTGTTCAGAGAAGCTGCTGAAGCTGAACCCGTGGAACGTCGGCCTTGGGAGACCCTGAAGCGGATCACAGCAGCCGGAGGACGAGCTGCTCCCTCCAAGTGCTCAGGCTGGGGAGGTGGAGAGCGGAGTGCAGCAGAGCAACGAGGCTCCATGAGGGTCCTTCGGTTCCGGTAGCAGTCACTCTCCCCACCCTCCCACAAAAGGAGGAGACGGGTTGCGAGTTCAGGTCTGCTGGGTTCTTGGCTTCTGCTTTGGCTGGTCTGCCAGGGGTACCCCTGGTAGGTCAACCCACAATGCCCTGGCAATGTTAATTCACCTCTCGACCGCCACTCGGTCAGTGGTATGAGCTTTACTTGGGGCCGCCTTTGAGAATGACCCCAGAATTACAGCTGGTGCAAACTCACCCGTAGGAAACTACACCAACTTTAAAGTTCCAGGTAGTCCTCATTTTCCAACTGCTAAAGGGAACTGGCAACTCTCTTTAAGCAAGGTGGTTGTAAATGAAAAAAATCCATGCAAGAGCGCCCAACGTATGACACCAGTTACAGCTGCAGTCCTTAAATGAACCACTCGTGGTCATTAAGCACAATGCCCCATGACTGCGACTTGCAACTTCCTGCCTGGCTCTTCCTTGACTTTGCTTGCGGGAAGGTGGCTTGAAGGCCACAAGCGGCAATCACAGGGGGGCGGGATTGTGACTATTGTGAAGGTGCGCTGGTGGCCAAGCGCCCGGATCTCTATAGTGCAGGGAGGCTGCAACAGCCACAGCGTCAAGCGCTGGGCATAAATCTGCTTATTTAGCACTGTTATAAATTCAAACGGTTACTGAATGAGCAGTCAGTAAGCGAGGACTGCCCACACTGTAGTGGTTACCAACAGGAATCCAGGCGCGATTCATAGTCCCAACTGTGACCTGGAAGACCTCATGCAGCAGCACAGAGGCACAGCGGGAAGATCCCGTCAGAAGTGGGGGTGGGGGGGGGGCTGTCCATGTCCTTCGTGCACCCCCTCCCCCCGGCCCTGATCCCAGATGCCTTCTGCAGGCAAGTCAAAGCTCTTGTTCCCATGCGCTGGATGTGGCCTCTGCACTAGTTTTCGTTATGTAATTTTATCCTTGCTCAGACCCCTCAGGAATGGGAAAGGCTTCGAGTTATGTTAAACAAAAAAATTATTTAATTCTCAGAAAATTTCCGGGTTAAAAATCATAATTATGCCATTTTGAGAGTAAAGCGTTGGACATCTTCCACCCTTTGTAGAGATGCACTTCTATCCAGCCAAGCTTCCCATCCTGCGCCTGCAGATTTTCCCAGAGGTTTGCAAAAGTGGCCAGAATCATTTTCCGTCTGCTTGTCATCCTTTCGCTCAAGAACCCATGCAAAGATCTTTTTTCCCTTTTCTCTTCAGTTACTGTATCTTAGCAACATTATGTATGGTTTTGCAAGACACTGGGGCAACAGAAGTAAAAATGCTATTTATTCTTACATGAAAATTGTTGGCACACAGTTATAGAAATGGCTAGTTTATATTATTATGGAAAAATAAAAAGTTGAGGGATTTGATGTTAATGCTTTAGTCTACTGCAACAGAGGGAGCTGGACTCAATGTCTCCCCCCCTTTTCTCTTTCCCCCCTCACTTCCCCCCCTCCAAGGTGTCTTCCTATTTGCTTTTGTATTTTTGTATTTTGTATTCTATAATCTAATAAAACGTTCAAAACAGAAAATAACAAAATGTCAACAAAGAACAAGGAGAGAAAAGATTCTTTTAGTTAATCCTTTTCTAATACAAAACAGCCACCCCAAATCCAAACTTACAGCCAATGATCTCAGGAGGTGCATAAGCATCATTTATGAACATGCTGCTGGGCTTTGCAAGTTTCAGATAGACAAAATCAGACGTGTTCTTTAAAGCAGCCACGGCTTCTTCGTGGGTCACTTCTTCTAAACAAACGTTGTTCACCTGGAAGAGGGAGAATGCAAACCAGCTTATCCCTGGAAGAAAACAGGTCTTCCCCAAGGATCCCTGGTGCTGCTCTGTGTCACAAGACAGAGAACCACACTGGCGCCGGCAGACTTTGGGCTCTGGCCCAGCAAGTCTCCAGATTGCTGCTATGACCGATGCAAAGCATTAGGACAATAAAAATACAGGGGGAGACTTTTGAAGTATGGAATCAGCCACAGACACAATGTCAATAATGGTGTCTGCTTCTTTGAATAGACTGGCCAAAAGATGTTATTGACGTAATGTCAACAGTAGAACAATTTTATCTGACAAGATAGGAACGGTATCAAAAGGGGATTGATAATTGAGAGACCAAGAGAATGATTTAGAAAAGGATATTTCAATGGGTCTACAGAAGAAACTGGCTGATGCTTTAAAATTTGAAAGAGGAAAACAAATGACAAACCAAGAAAGGTTTTTTTTAATAATCTGCCCTATCTGCCACTACCTAGCATCAAACTCACAGCCACTCAGCCAAAACAGGAGAGCGACCTAGATCATTTTTTTCCCTATTGGATTTATAAGAGAGGCTTATTAAAGTCTTGAAAAAGTGTGTGTAATGAGACCACGAAGTGAAATCAAATCCTGACAATGTTTGAAGGAAAGCAATAAAATGAACTAATATAAAATTGCTTTATTTCATCAAAGTTAAAACAACATATGTTATTATCTCTCGCTACCTTTACAGACTTTCTGTTGCAACCAAGATTGAAAAAATGTTTCATGGATTGGCTTATAGATAGGAAATGGGATATGGGATGGAGAAATGAATATTTGTAAATTTAAATATGAAGAGTTACTAAATGTATTTATACTTCTTGCAATGAAGTCAATTCTTTATGAAATTTTTTATTATATTCTTTCCTTTTTATTCTTTCTTGCTCTTTTTACTCCTTGTCTCTATTCTATTTTAAATTTAGTTTGTATTACATTTTACTATTACAATCAAAATTCTTCACAAAAATATTTACACGCACAGCCACATTTGGAGACACAAGGCCCTTCAGTTTCACACATTCAACTTTTGTTTGCCTTCTAAATACTCCTCCACCCTTTGGAACTGGGTGCACCGGCAGAGGCGTGTGGGCACTACACAAACAGCTTTATCCCCTTGAAATCCCTTCAGTCTCTCTACTCTGCGGATGGGGAGGGCGAAGCAAGCAACCTCCGTAGGCAATTTCTCCTTGGCCTGACCCGTCTTCTCCCTCTGCAACTCGCCATAGCCAGCTGCCCGCAGCCATCAATTCGCCGCGGCCAACTCGCGATAGCCAACTTTCTGCAGGATAGATAACTCACCATGAGACAATTCAACAATTCAATTTAATTATTTAAAATAAATAAAAAATGGTTTTAATTTTTGTCATTCACATTTCATTTGTCCCTCATTTGGCATCCTTTCTTTAATGATTCTATTCTACCATTTCTTCAATATTAGTGCAACTCTTGCCCTGCGGCGAGTTGGCCCTGGTGAGTTGTGTCCTAGACTCTTCTCTCTCCCCCTGCCCCAGCAGAGCAAGATTAGAGAGGAAGGGATTTCAAGAGTCTACCCATAAAAAGCAAGTTGGTCATGCTGGCAGTAGCAAAGGATCAGGCAAAGGAGAAACTGCCTACAGAAATTGCTTGCTTTTTTTTTTTACTTTTTCCCACCTTACAGAGCAAAGGTGGGACAGGAAGAGATTTCAAGATAGCAAGGTAAGCTGTGTGTATCCTGTGCCCATAGTATCTAGCCCCAAGCTGCCAGTGTAATTATATTGCTCTTAACTCTCTTCCTCTCCTATCTATCTGGTTTGCAATGGGGGCAGAATAAAAACACCACAGGTCAGGCACAAGACAATGCAGACTGACTGTAACAGTGACCATGTGACAGAGGGAGGCTTAGATGTCGCAAATGGATGTAAGTTGGCCGTAAAGTCATTTTTTTTCAGCACTACTATAACTTTGGTCATTGAACAGGGGGTCAATAAGCAAGGACTACCTTTAAATGCAATGCAAAAGACACAGCGATAATGACTAACTTGGGTGGCTTGAAAAGGGGACTCCAAAGGCTCTATGATTTTGAGGGTTCACTGTTACCCCTAGACTGGGAGCTGGGGGCCTCCGGACTCCCCTTGCGGAAGAAAGGTGGAGGAGGGGTACGTCTCTGGCTCCCAGCTGAAAGACCAACGTCATTTGGGCTAAGATGGGCGCTGACCTGTCCCTGCTCAGAGAAGTCGGTGTAAAAGCCCAACCCAACGTTTCCCAGCAAACAAAATCAAATCCATTAAATATAGGAAGCAGCCTTGGCAACAATATTTGTGAAAAAAATGTTGGTACACGGCAACTTCCTGAGAACTGAGAGTGAGTCAGCCGTGTCGTGAAACTGCTGAAAAGGCCAATGCAGCTTTAGAATGCAAAAACAGAGGCATGATTTCCAAACTATAGAAACTAATTATTCCACTTGGCTTTGTCTTGATTGCGTTCGTCTCAAGCACAGGGCCTGACATCAAATTAGAAGCAGCGATGAGAAGGGCAGGACAGGCGACCAGCTATGCATTTGTGTATGAGCACAAGGGCCTAAATAATCCCCTCTAACCCTAAAATCCTATGAAACCACCCGAGAAAACGATAGACACAATGGAACTGAAAGAGCATCAAGAGGCTGATGACTCTCAGCTCTGTTCCTCATCTAGAATGGCTTGTGCTTGGGGAGGGGGGGCTTCCAAGTCTTCAAATGCAAGTGGGAGGGGGGATTCAGGAACAGAGGAAGGAGGCAAGGCCAAAGACAGAAGGCGAGGGGAGGAGAACAGCCTCTCGGGGGAAGGAGCGCACTCTTGGAATGGTGAAACATGGAATCTGGGAGTTCTGGATTTGGCATTAACTGGGGAGGCCTTGGTTACTGGCTGGGGGTGCTTTTGACCTGCTCTACTTGGTATTCCAACTGGCCTTGTCGTGGATGCGACATCTGCATCCACTTAAAATCAGCCATAAACAACACAGCCTTTTGAGACAGCCTAGGTAAATGTTATCAGGAATGCCTCTCTCCAAGTGTCAGGGAGGTCACGTGGTAAGACCCTTCACACAACCAGCACACAGATACACTGAATAGTAAAATGTAAGGTTTACTTCCTGTAAACGGGGAAACAAAGTCCAACAAACAGTCCAAATCATACACGGTTAAAGCAGTTAGTATTCAAAATAATCAGTCCAGAGATAATCCAAAAATGAAGTCTTTTTCTTTACCAGTATCATAAACAAAGTTCAGTAAACGGAGTTTGCTAACAGTTGCAAGACTCACAGCAATTCAAGCAGAATGACGATCAGGCAAAAGGCAAAAGGAAATGCAAAAAACCCCAAACAAACCAGGTTTCTGGCTCCATCTTATGGCCGTTGGAGGAACCTCATCCAATCACAATTACAACATTCTCTTAAAGATACAACAGTATTAAATGACTATCCTGGTTTACATATTGCCAATCCAACTGTTAGGTGACTATTCATTCCTAACAGGCAACTAACCTGCAAACCTTCACCCCAGCCTCCTCCTCGGAGCCCCAGAGTGTCCTAGCAAGGCTAAAAGAGAACCTCCCAAAGGAAGGGTGGAAAAAGCCAGAACAGATCTGAACTCACAGCCATCAGCTTGTCTCCGATCTGCAGCCGCCCGTCCTTATGTGCAGCTCCGCCTTCGATGATCTTGGTGACGTAGATGCTGTTGTCTCCGGGGATGTGCTGGTTGCCGACCCCCCCAGCGATGCTGAACCCGAGACCTGCTTCAGGAGAGCGAAGGTCGTCAGCCTCCCCACACAAACAATGGGGCAGTGACTCAGGACCCTCCCTGGGACCCCCAACAGCCCTGCCTCGTTCATGCTCAAGCAGGGACCTGGACAGGGGCCCCACTGGGACTCGGCCTGGGCCCCCCGCCCCCCAGGAAAGGGCGCTCTCTGCAGGGTGGGGAAGGGGAGACCCTCTTCACTTTGCGGGGGGGGGGGGGAGGAAATCACCCGGAGCGGATGACAAACCTTTGGGCCCTTTCACCAGCTTTATGTCCACCATCCTTTCCGTGGTTTGCCTCCTCCTCTTGACAGACAGGCGGACCATGGAGCCTGCCTCCTTCAAGGCTTCCACAGCTTTGCCGTGGGTCACATCGTGGACGTCCACCTCGTTCACACGCAAAATGCAGTCATTCACCCTGCGCGGGGAGAGGGGAGCCTTCCGAGATTCGGCACTAGTGGGGGTGGGGGTGGGGGAAGGAGGGGAGCACAGGTCTCCCAGGCGCAGATCTGAATGCTCTGACTGGGGGCCGATCAGACACGGAGCAAAGCAGCCCCCCCCTTGCCTTCCCCCTCCTTCTCTGGAGGAAGGCTGCTTGCCCTGTGTGCAGCCAGGCTGCCTCCCTAGTCCAGCTGGGGTGACCCCTGCCTGCGTCCTCCCACGGCTGCCCCCCCTTTTGGGGCCCCCCCCCCCCCCCCACCCCGCTCCCAATCCGTGGGGAAGAGGGAAGACAAGGAACAAAAGGGAATTTATGAACCAAGCCTAATGCCCACAACAGGGCACTTCCTGTAGACATCAGCATAGACTAAACAACTTTTAAGATCTGCTCCAGGTGTGAATGTTGCCTCGTTTCACGGTGAGATATTTCTTGGAATATAGAGCACCAGTAATAACTGTAACTGGGTGAAAAGATCAACGCAGCGGTTGAATTGCTTTAGACCGCACCACATGAAGCTGTGCAAAGGCCCTGGCAGCCCCCGGCCAGGAGTCATGAGCCGAGAAGGACCCCTGACCACCCAGTTCGACTCTCATGGAAAACTGCCCTGCTTCCATCCCACCTGTGGCTTCGTCGTGGCACTTCTCTAAATCACAAAATGCACAATAAGCTTATTATCCTGCACTGACAATGTGTTTGGGGCTGGACAGAGGGGGCACCCAACTGCTCCTCCATGACCTGCTGCAGAGGAAAGCCCCTCCCCCGTGCCAATCGCATCTTCCCCAGCACACAACGGGAAGCTACATTCACACTCCTCCCGTCACAATCTCGCCAAACTCCTTCCCAAATGAACACCCCACCCCCGTATTCTGGCATTGGCTTCACGACACCCCCTTAACCCCCAGGCCCTGGGGGGCAAACTCAGGGCCCTGGGAGAGGATTTCTCTGCCTACGACATCACACCAGTAACTGGGGGAATTGAACGGGGGCCTCTGCTTGCATAGATGCGCTTGAGCCAACCCAACCCAGTCAAGAGATAAGCCCGCCCTACAGAAACGACTGCCAAGCGCTGCAAGAGTCTCTGAAGGGCCGTCAGGGTTTGGTGTCCCTTTCCGAAAGAATCACAGAATTGGGAAGGACCTCAGAGGTTCTCTAGTCCAACCCACTGCTCAACGGAAGGCCCAGCAAAGGAAACTCCTGCAGCTGGCAAAGGGGAGAAGCTTCAACCTCTTTTCTTGGAGCCTTCGTCCACCGCTCTTAGCCTGACTTCCGTGTCTTTTCCCCCCAACAATCAAAATAACTGAAAAACTTAACGTCGGTTTCAAAGAGCCACCGAGACAGCCTTTCAAAGGGAGCCAGGCTCCCAAGCTTCCCTATTCCGAAATAAACAAAATAAAATGAGAAAAGCCAGGCAGGTTTACTCCATTGACAACAATATTGCACGGGGGGAAAATGATTTACAAAAACAAGTTGACCCACTGAGTTCCCTCTTTATCAGGTGGTTTCTGTATTCGTTTTGAATATCCCCCCCCCCCCAAATCCACTGTTCGATTTGGTTCTACTATTTTATGTAGAAAGAGTCTTCCTAGGGTGGGATCAGGATGGGTAGTGGAAAAAGATTCTTGTAAAGAAAGAATTTTGTATTTCCAATGGGAAGTTTTCTGGCTTCTTGAGTTGGAAAACTTAGCTTGCCCCCCCCCCCCAGACGGGTGCACAGGGGCTAGTAGCTGCTTTCTTTCTGCAAGTGGCTGACCAAAGGCCGTCAGTTCTTCTGCACTCTCCTGGGGGCCATAGCACGGGCTCGCTCTTCGGCCCAGGGCTACCCAACGTTGTCAGGAAAGGGACAGAGGGGCTGCTGCTTCCCAGGCCTGTCAATGACAAGAAGCTGGCTAGGAAAACTGGCTAGAGGACAATCACCCTGGGGTCAATTCAAGGCAGGTGTTTAACTGGGCAGGGGCTGCCTTAATAGGAGAAAACTGCACCCAGGCTTCCAGAGGGCTCTGCGGCCATTCAGGAGGGGGCTGGGGTTCTGGGCTGCGTGCCCAGAAAGGCAAGGAAAGCAGAGCAGGCTCAGAGGAGGGCGGCTGGGAGGGTGCCCAGACTCCTTACGCAGAACAACGGAAGCCCCCACGGGTCTCTGTGCAGGTGAGCTTCTCACAAAGAAGGAGAGAGAGAGAGAGAGAGGGAGGGAGGGAGGGAGGGAGGGGGGGGAGAGAGAGGGGGGGGGGCGGGGGGGGGGGGGGGGGGGGGGGAGGGGGGGGGGGGGGGGGGGGGGGGGAAACTGTTGCCCTGAAACCGACAGCAGCAGCTCAAAGACCAATGGATTTAATTTCTAAAAAAGGTCTCAAACAGCTTAGAACTTCCTGACAATAACAGCCATGAAGCTGTGGGACAGTCTGGCTAGAACAACTGCGGAAAGCTTCCAAAACCAACCCTCAGCCCCACCCCAGCCCCTCCAGTTGCTCTAGCGCAGGAGTTCCCAGCTGGGGGTGCAAGACGATCTTCCACGGGGTGCAAAAACTTGGCCTTCGATTAATAAAATTATAGTATATGTGTATAATTATATGCACATAATTATTCATCTTTTCAAGGGGTGTGAGAATATATCAGAAGCGTTCTGGGGGTGCGGAGTATAGAAACGCTTGGGAGCCCACTGCTCTAGCAGATTCTGGTGTCTATGGTCCAACTGATACCCTCGACAGTGAAATTACAGCGTAATTACTGGGCAAATCCAGAAAAATGGGTTAATTCAATAACCAGGCTTAATGCGTTGTATGAATGCAACCCGTCAGAGAGAGGTGAAGGGCAATCAAGAGGCCACTCAGGCAGGCCACATCCCCACAGCCGCCCAGCTGCTCTTTGCAGGTTCTGCACACCTGATAGGAAGGCCCTGGGGGCGGGGGAGGGGGGAGAGACCTACCGCAGCCTCCCGTCTTGGGCAGCCGCCCCTCCTGGGATGATCTTTGTAATGAACACGCCAGAGTCGTCCTCCACGTGAGGGTTGTCCGTGCCTCCTGCGATGCTGAAGCCCAGGCCAGAATTGCCCTGGAAAAGCAGCCCACGGTTACCAGCCTGGAGCGCCAGGGTGGCCAAGGGGCCTATCCCGAAGGGGGGAAGGAAGGCCCTGTCCCGGTGGGAGGGGAGAAACCACGCACCTCGGGAGCCCCCCTCGGCTGGCAAGAGAACTGGCAGCCATGCCATGCCTGCCCTGCCCTGCGGGCTCTGCCCCCCCTGCAGCTGCCTGCTTTCTCATCAAGAGAAGAGGCCGAAAGAGCCTCCCCCAGGAACTCACAAGCCCTGGCTGGGTAGGCTGAATCTGTGGAAGCGCGGCTGGAAAAGTGACAACCAGGGTTGATAAAACCCTGGGGGTGGTTGCTTAAAAAAAGGGGGGGGGGAGTTGGACTTGCCGGCCAGGAAATGGGGAGCACAGCTTCCCCTGGCAATCAAATCCCGCAGGCTGGTTTGAACCGACCACCATTCAAGAGGAGCTGGTAGACAGCCTGCCAACCTAGGCCAAGATCCCACCCTGGCTTCGGCATGGCCAGATTAACCAGGTGGAGAAAGTCAGAAACCCTGAGCCTGGAACCCGTGGAATGGAGCCATGGGTGCCACTGAGCAGGGAAGACTGGCAGGAGCCACTGAGAAGGAGAAACGGGGGAAAGAATGCGGTTTCTTCCCCGCCCGTTGAGGCTGCGGAGTTCTAACTTACAGCAGAATGAATTAACTCACTCAGTGGATTGAAGAGCAGATACTCACCCTTTCCAGCGTGATTTCTTCATATTCATACTCCGCATCGGTGCCATTGACCTAAACGAACGCACAAAACATGCAAATGGGGAGGTTGCCGACAACACCCCCTCCGGCCAAGGAGTTAGAGCAGGGGAGTCAAACGCGAGGGCTGGGGGCCGGACCTGCCCCATGGGGTGCTTCCATCTGGCCCGCAGGGCTGCCCTGGAAACAGCAAAGGACCAGCCCGCAGTACCTCTGCCGGCAAAAACGGAGCTGGGGGGGGGGGGGGGGGGCTGCTTACGGCCCTCCCTACCTCCGTTTTTGCTGGCAGAGGTTTGCAAGAGGCCGTCGCAGCCTGAAACAGAGCTTGGCAGCCCGCTTTCCCTGGCAGAGGCCTTGGGCCACCACAGGCATCCCTGAGACGAGCGATGTGGAGCTGGCCATGCCCCCTGCCCCCCCAAGGCCAAACATAACCCTGATGCGGCCCTCAATGAAATCGAGTTATTTAGATTTAGAGGCACAGCAGCCCCTCCCCAGCGTTGTGCCTAGAGGACTGACCCCAGTCTGTGGTAGGCTCTCCCTACTCTCAGAGTATATTCATGAACTGGAATAGACATGGTGGTAAGATCAGCCAATGAATAGGCATAGCAACTAAGTCAGCCAATGAGGACTGTTTGGAAACTGAAACTAGAAGTAGCCTAGGCGTGGCTCTATATATTAATCTCTGCAGCTCTGAAGCTATGTTGAGCTCTGAGTCTGTCTGTTGAAAGAGAAACTAGCTTGCTTGCTTACTTGCTGAGAACTAGAGCTCTGCTCTGAACCTGCAATGTCTGCTTCTGTTTGAGTCTGTTCCATGTTGGAGAAATCTACAACTGGAATTGTAAAATTTATGTGTGTTTACAAACCAATTAAATGAAGCCTCAGCCACCTGGGTTTACTTTTCTGGCGCTGAATTTATGCTGCAATACTCTGAACAGCTGCCCCTAGGAGTACCTTCCGCGCCCCAGTGCACAGCACCCAGCCTTGGGATGGCCCCAGATTTGCCACAGGAAATTGAAAACAAACGGGGTCCTGGGAAAGAAACCCCATTCAAGAGTGGGCATTTATTGCGCAGAGGCTGGAGACGCTCCCGGCTTTGAACAATCAAGGGGACGGTAATCAGGGGGGAAGCCCAGGGGGCCCTGCTTTTTGTAAAAGAAGAGGATTCTGGGTGTTCCCTGCTAAAGCCTACTGTTTACAACACAAGTAGGTGGAAGCGTATTACGGCTTGAACAAAGACCTTTTAGGACTCCCCAAAGCAGTTGCTGAGGTTGACAAACCCCCCAAAAGATTTAAACATTATTTCCAAAGAATTTGGATTTTCCCAGTGCGCCGTCAGGCGAGGAGGACAAGAACACAGCCACTGCATTGGCAACAGAGGGGAGCGAAGACACTTCTGCTTCAAGCTGCCCAGCCCAGGTTTACCTCCCGGAGGGCAAAAGAAATGGGTGGGTGTGACCTCCAAATCACTGGCCATAACTGGTGGGAACTACTGAGAGCTGGGGGGGGGGGAGGCCAGGGAATTGCGGATCTGTTCCCATACTTTAAAAGGGGGGATTGACACTGGTACTCGGGAAAATCCTACAAAAGCTGATGGAGAAGGGGGTGTGCCAAGGATCTCAGAGGGAACTGCAGGCCCCACTGCCACAAGCCCCCGGGCACCCCAGCCCCAGAATAGTGCCAAGAAGAGGGGACTGGAAGGGCTGGGAGAGAAAAGCCCCCCTCCCCCCCCAGGGAAAAAGAGAGAGGGAGACTCTAGATGAAGACATGAAGCACACAAGAGGAAGGCAGAACCCACCAGGGGAAGCTTCTTCACAGAAACCCAAGCTGAAAAGGAGGAGCCATTCCCAGAGTTTGAGCTGGGAAGCAGGGGAACAGCTTGCCTCATGGGTGAGGCAGGTTGGGGGGTCTCCAGACTGAAGGGTTTCAAGCCCAGAAATGGACAGCTCTTTGGGATGGCCTGAGGATTCCTATCCTAGGGAGGGGGTTGGACTAGAAGACCTCTGAGCGCCCTCCAACTTCTATTGTTCCCAGAGGCCTCCGGTCGCTCACCGGGAGAAATCGAAGGCTGAACTAGAATCGCCTTCGGTCTGATCCAGGAGGCCTGTTCTTATTTTGTCAGGTTCTTTAGCCTTACTTGATTTTACTTGGAAAAGAAAGGCGACTAATGAAGCAGCCCATAGGCGCAATTCCTCCTGCAGAAACAGGGGCCGGTGGTCCCGGGAGCCAAAATCCAGGACCCCTTGAAAAGCTCCCCCTTCCATGCAGGAGGGGCATTGATTTGCATGTTCCATCACAGGCCCTCTGGGGCGGGGGCGGGGGGGGCAAGTAACGGGGCCGAGACCTCAGAGGGCACGGGAAGAGGGCCAGTGGGGAAGTGGACCAGCCCCTGAGGAGGAAAGGAAGAGAAGCCACGAGGAGTGGTCAGAAGGCAGGCTCCGAGTGCAAGGGAGGGGCTGTAGTCCTAGGCAGCGTGAAGGCCCGGAAGCAGCAGCCGAGCTGCGGATGGAGAGAATAATTCTTCATCTCAAAGGTGCCTCTAACTAGGACAAACAGGGATCGCCGGAGATGGGGTGGGGAGACAGGCTACAAGCCAATAAACCCAGGGGGCATCCACCTCAAGGACATGACATTCCCGAGCTTTTACCCAGAAGGAGACACAGGATGGCTTCATGGCGGATGGGCTCGATATTCCCAGATTTTGGGGCCAAATGGCTCTGGGGGAGGCTGTTCTGCGGACAGTCCTCGAGCTGGGACCAGAATTCCCATCGCTAAGCGATGCCCTTTTAAAGGACTTCAGTCAGATGAGCACATCACTTAGCGATGGGGATGCCTTTGTTAACTGAATCCCACCGACTGTTAGACAAGAGGTCCGACTGCGGCCTGGTCCCACCCAGCCTCGAGGGAACCTTGGTAAGGTGGGGGCTGCTTCCTCTTCAGCCCCCCTGCCATGCTAGCCACCTGACCCTCTGCTGCTCTGGCCGGCCTTCACCCGTTATGGCCCATCAGCTGCCAGCAGAGCTAGCAGCAGAGTCAGACGAGGAGGCGGCGGCTGAGGGGGAGCCTGGGCCGCCTTCAGAGCCTCTCGAAGGCTCAGCTAAGGAAACAGCATCAGAGGCAGAGGCAGAGCCAGGCGACCTTCCACCCTCCCCCAGGTGGAGAGGCAGCTGCCTTCAGGGCTTGAGCTGAGCGAGGGGGAGGAACAGATGGGGCCCATGCTAGATGAGTGGATGCATGGAGAGGAGAGGAGAGGAGAGGAGAGGAGAGGCAATAAGCCAGCTCTCAAGGAAAAGCAGATATGGATGCTAGCCAGCCCCACCCTGGCTGGGAAATAAACAGGAGGGGTTTGGGAGAGGCTGGTTGCTCACTTTTAGGATACAGCAAGCAAATGTCTATTTCTTGGCCAGGTCTGTTGCGACTTCTTACATTTGCTTTTTGTTTATCCACACGAATAAAAGATTGTTCCTACCCTGTTTGAAAGGGGGTTTGTTTTTACTCATGAGTAAGCGGCTTATCATTACTTGCTAAGGCTGGGTCAGAACATCACCATTCTGGGGGGTCAGTATGGCCAGCAGTGGCAGTGATGGGGTGGAATGGGTGGATGGGGGTGGGAGCTGCAAGCCCCTGAATGCTGGTCGTGGGACGGCTGGGGCGTTGCAGTTGCCATAGCTCCGGGCATCACTGCCATGACTTTGCGGAGGGGTTGCTGAATGAAAGGCTGAAACTCGGGGGCCCCCCAAGGAAGGCGGGCGCTGCAGTCGAGAAGGAGCCTCAGCCCTACAAGCGGGCAGCAGCATTTAACGGAAGGGAAGGGGGGGGTGCCTGCCCACTATTGCCACCTATGCTCCATTTTGAACCAGCTGAGTTGAGAGGCCTAGCCCAATCCGGTCAGTCCTTTATCTGCTCACGCCCAACAGACAGGATCCGGCCAGGCCAAAGCCTGACGACCCTCACCTGAACAGAGGCACCTGGGAGTTTCTAGGCAGAGGCCACCTGACCCTCGGCCTCCTATCCAACTCTGGGCTGGGCTGCCTCTTGTCTCGCCCTCCCCGCTCCTTCTTGGGATCCCCGCCCTTCGTCGGCACTGTTAGGGATAACATTGGTTACCTAACTTAGTTTGGCTAAATATAAT
>NW_020716943.1:339246-433880 GCF_900518725.1 Notechis scutatus | reverse complement strand
TGCTAGACTGCCGTTGCACGTTCTGCTAGGGTGTCGTATCCCTAACAGGCACCACCTCACGTCAGCCGCTGGGTGACCCCCAAGGACAGCCCGGCCACGGTGAAGTACTGGGGTGCCAGCGAAGGGCTTCTGGGTGGAGGGAAGAGCACAACTGGTGCACCAGAGGGAAGGCCCTTCTGGCCACAGACGCCACCTGCCCTTCAGGCAGAAGCTGGGAGTCCAGGATGGCTCTCCCAAACTGCGCATTAAGACCCTCCATCCAAGATCAAAGCTGAAAATGTCCCGGACGCTGCAGGGGACTGAGCGGAACCGCCCCATCTAGACCCGAATCGCCTCCAGAGTCTAAGACCGGACGCTGCCAGCTTCAACTGCGCAACCCAGCACACTGAGCTTCATATCCGGCTCCTCTCAGCACCCTGATGGTGCCAAACACTGATCTCATGGGTGATGTTAGCCAGAGGTTTCCTGTCGACACTGAACAAGGACGCCCTGCGGAAGTTTGACCCGAACCTTCCACGCCCACCAACCTCGCTTCCCCAAGTCTTCATGGGGGACCTACAAACCAGGGCAAAGGCCAAGCGCCCCTTCCCGCTCCGGTGCCACCATTATCCTGGCTTATCTCTACCCTCTTTAACTGCGGTGACACCAGACCCAGAGAGCTCAGAAAGATTCCAGCATTCAGGGCAGGGAGAGAAACTTACGTATGTCGGTGTCTCCGGAGTTTCTGTGTTTACCACGACTGGTGGGGGGTTTGCCTTGAAATTAAAAATGCAAAAGGCAGATGAAAAGAAGTCTGACCCTTCATGCCCTCCCAAATTATATCCCCCTCAGTTCCTGGGCCCTTTCGCTGCTGCTGCTGCTGCTGTTCTTCCATCGGAAGCTCTTGCGCTGGTCAGCCATGCAGCCCCATCCCACTGCCCTCCTCACCCCCAGCCCAACCCCGGCAGCACAGGAATCTCTGCCCAAAGTAAAATAAAAAAGAATTTCAGAGCAACTTTGTAACATTTTATTTAGGGTGCTGAAAGTCAGAAAACACCACCAAGTTCAGGTCATACCCAACTTGCCCCCCCCAAGCCCCAGCAGGCCCGGCTAACTATGCCCCCCCCCCCCACAAGACCCTCGGCTGGGCCTCTTCACGGAATCCTCATGGAGGAAGGCTCCTTTGAGGAGAGGTGAGCCCCTCATCCGCCCCACTGCCGGAGGCTCCAACTCTGCCTGGCTCCGGCCTGGGCCCATGGTTCTGAGCCATTTGCTCGGAAGGAGACCCCCTGCAGGACCCTCCCCAACCAGGCAGGCTTTTGGGGTGAAGAGGGCTACGACACACCCAGGAGGTTCTTCTGCCTCTCTTCCAAGGGCAAAACCACACAGAGTCCTTAGGTGGGGCATGATTAAAGCAGGACGGATTGGGACGGTGTTACCTTCGACCCCTTTCCCTAACCCACCAGTTCCCCCATGGACTACAGCATCCCAAGCCCTGCAGAGACGCCCCAGCCTTTCTCTAAGCCGGCTCTGCATGTAGAGGTAGAGGGTGGCTTCTAGTGCGTGTCAAATTTTTCAACTTTCCATTTCCAAACATTAGGGATGCTCAAAAGTTGTGACACACCTTGGGGATTGTAAAGATATTTCCGTTACTTTAATATAATTTAGATGTGCTTGGTAAATAGCTACATAAATATCATAACTTTTTAACATTTTGTTTGTTTCATTCCATAGGTTCAGCTGTCTTTCTCTTTTTGTTAAACGTTATTCTGTCTGACAGTGTTAATACTGCCGGCCTCGTTTCCTGTGAGTGTGATAACTGATATGTAATGGCATCTTAAAAAAGAAAAAGACTGGGAACATTCACTCGTATGTGCAACCTAACTGGGTCTGGCAGAGATTTGTTGCCTTCTGAACTTCTAACACTGCAAGAGCTTCTCAGGCATGGCCTATTGTTAAGAGAACAAAGAAGTGATGACGCTAGAAACTACCCAGCAGCCAGTCTTGCAAGTGGCATATATCCAAAAGTGCCTGAAAAATGGGAACAAGAAACAGTTCTTTTGTGACCCCGGTTGTAAATTCACCAGTGACAATCATGAAAAAGATCCAAGAGAGCTGGGATCAAGCCAAAAACAGATCTCTTGGTAGAAGAAAGCTAGATGCAAAAGAGACTTTCACTGTGAAATTTGACAAACTGTTTGACATCCTCAACTGCAAGTGTCAAATGGTTCTGCGTGCTGAATTGGGCTGCCCTGCTGGCTGCAAAAAGGAAGCTCACCTTAACTGTACCAGTCCTAAAGAGACGAAGGTACCGTTGCTTTTGTGAAAGGTCAGAGAGACAAGATGGGTTCTTTTGGATCACACCAGATCTGTTTGCCAGATGTGCCAGAGCAGAAATGATTAGTCAAAAGGCAGAAGCGGCAAGACAATGAGAGGCAAAGGTTCGCTAAAGAAATATAAGCAGAGAAGCATTCCAGAAGATTTTGATACTGACAAATGAAGTAATAATCTCTTAGGATGAAAATGAAGGACAGACGATGGATGATGAAGATGGAGAGGAATGTGATGGAAGTTATGAGGAAGCCTTAGACCAAACCCCACGGGCCCTCTACTTCTTCAAAAGAAAAGACAGAATACAATAGATTAGAAATAACAAATGCCGCTATGCAGAGCATAAGGTACAGTGTTGGCCTACGTGCCACTGTTGCCATTACCACAGCCGCCTTCGTAGATGCTGGCTTGATGGCCGAAGAAGACAAGAGACTTGAAGTTGACCACAATAAAGTCAAGAGAGCCCAGGAAAAAATTATGAAGTCCCTAGATCAAGAATTTGATGAGCTCCGTAAGAAGGGTGAAATAGAATATGCATCTAGATCAACGTTAAGCATCCCTGGATTGAAAGCCTGCATTATGTATTGTCCCAGCTGAAGAAAGTCAGACCGCAAAAGAAGGCTGTAGTAACTGTTGTTTTGCCAACCATTCAGCGCTCAGCATGGTACGCTTTCAGTGAAATGATAATCCAGACAGTCTTGGGTTCAAGTGACATTCAGGAGAGGAGAGCCGGTGTGCAAAATATTGTTGAGGCGTGCAGACGAGGATGCGCTGGGAGATTTTTCTCTACGTGCAAGAAAAATGCCTTTAATCAATGCCAGAGCATCCACTCTGCTGCAGCTGATTGACTGGTCTGCAGGTGTACATGGGCCACCTTTGGTGTGCAAACTGACTACAGCGGAAATATAGCAGCTCACTGTCAAACCAGTGCAAGTACTACAGTGGCCCTGTCATGCCCAATCAATAGAGGGATGTGTGAAACAGGTCACAGAGGCAGCAAGCAGAGCGTATACACATGAGGAATGTGTGTGTACCAGAGGCCAAGAAGCAAGTCGGTGGCTGATGTCGAAGAAGGAATCAAAGCAAAAAGTCTATGGGGATTCTCAGCCTTCCAGGTCATGGTACTTTTTCAAGGGGCAACTGGACTTTCTTGAAATGACACACCTTAAAATGTGCCTTCAGGACTCCTGCCCCACCCTATACCCCGTGGGATGCTGCTTGAGCCGCCTCCCTTTCTTGCAAGGCACCGGCTGCCTCGGCCAACGTTGCATCACCTGCCGCTCTGGGGGCCGAGGCCTGAAAGCCCTCTGAGCAGGGGGGGCCACCCATCCGTCTCTGTCCCTCCAGGCGGGACCCACATTCACACAAGGCTGCGCTGGGGCACCTTTCTGGCACATGGGTGCAAGAAAAGCCTACCTTGGGGAGGGTCTACCTGCCCGCTGCCCCAATTCCCACCTGGCCAGGAAGGCCGAGCCCTGGTGACAAACCCAAGATGATCTCTGCCTAAAAGCAACCCACATTTATTTTAGATGGTTCACAGCCTTTATCAACAACACACCCGGTTGTGCTTAGAAAACATAACAAAATATATATGTCAATCAAACAACCATTTCAAGCCCTATTTCAGAAGCCATTGTTTTTAACGTGGACCATGGAAAAGCGCACGAAAAGCACTCAGGCCCACGCGAGGAGCTGATGCGGCCTCTGGGAGGCTGAGGGGGAGGGAAGGTGGCGGGGCAGGAGGGCCGGACTGGAGTAGAAGTGGCCTCCAAAGGCTGAAGGTGCTAGCACTCCACCAGGGATGCGCAGGTGCAAAGCAGGAAGCTGCCGCCCCACCCACACCCTCCAACCACGGCTCCACCCAGAGGACTCCAGCTGGGCTCACCTAACAGGCAAAGCCAGGTCGCGGGGGTGGGGGGTGTCTGGGGACCCAGCTGTTAATGCAACCCAGGAAGCAGGGAGGTCTACTGAGCTCCAGTCCATCCTTGAACCTTTTCTCCAACCCCCCCCCCCCGTCCCCCATTAGAAGTCGGAATACAGGCAGTCCTCGACTTACAACCATTCATTTAATGATTGTTCAAAGTTACAAAGGCACTGAAGAAAAGGGGACTTACGGCTGTAGCTTGCATTACAGCTGCATGCATTTGCCACAGTTGCCGCATCCCAGCTTCCGGCCAGCAAAGTCCACGGGGGGAGCCACATTCCTTAACAGCCACGTGTGGTTCACTTAAACAGCTGCAGTGATTCGCTTAACAACCATGACAGAAAGGTGACCCACTTGCTCAACCACAGAAATTCTGGTCTCAATTGTGATCTTAAGTCAAGGACCACCTATGCACTAGATGCTTCGGGTGCACAAGAGCCCACCCCCCAAACCCCCACCTCTCCACCGCTCCTCCTTTAGCGCAGCACGGAAACGCGGCCACATCCAGGCTGAGGAGCGCAGCCTGCATGGCAGCCACAGAAATGAAGCCCCCGCCACCAATTAGCAGGCAAATGGCATTAAATGAATAAAAACCTGTGAGATGGAAGATGGGATGAGTGAAGCCTCGGCAGGAACTGGCAGAGCAGAGACAACAACAACAACAGGAGGAGGAGGAGGAGGAGGAGGAGGAGGAAGAGCAGCTTCTGGTGTCTAAAAGCAGCAATGAAAGCGAGTCAAGGGTGGGACCCAAGGCATGCGCCCCAAACGCCAACTCCCGGAGTGGGGGGTTGCCCCCTTCCAGGCCCCTCCTTTGCCCAAAAGAGGCCCGACTCCCCCTGCCCATGAAACGGATAAAATTACTGCCCCAAAATGGACACAGCATCCAGGGCACCCCAGCTCAGTCACAAAGGGCCCTTCCTGGTTTTTGCTCCAGAAAATTGCAGCAACCCCTTTGAGTGACAGGGTTGGAATGCACCCCCCCCCCCACACACACACTCCTGCCCCAGGCAAGACCGGTCAATGTTGGGGAGGGGGGAACACATAATGGAGACCTGCTACCCCAGAGGCAACCCTGTTGGCAGTTTCTAGCAAAAAGAAATTCTTCCTAGTGGCTGACTTGCCACTTCACCCAACTGGCCTTAGGCCCTAAGCCCTCAGGGCAACAGAGAACACCCCCCCCCCGTGCTCTCAGCACAAAGGAACCCCCAGCTTTGGGGTCTCTGAAGACCGCACTCTCGCCACACCCCCACCCACACACACCCCCAAGCCTGCTTGGTCCAGGGTCCTCCACCCGGCCTCCTCAGAAAGATGCACCAGCGTCCAAGGACCAGACCCGGCCTTCCAGACAAGGTCTGAGCTGGTGCCTCGTGTGGTTTGTGGACACCCATTCACATGAACCCCCGCCAAACCAGGTTTCTGCCTCCTTTCCCCCCACTTCCGATGCAAGCGACTATAGCGCTGCCTGCCCATCTTGTTCACTTCAGCCAAATGTTAAACTCCGCCCACATTTCCCTAGTTTTGTGTTACTTGCACATTCGGTAATCTATGCCAGGTGTCCCCAACCCGTGGGCCCAGTGGCAACCCGGCTGGAACTGGGCCACGGAAATGGTGGGCGAGCGCCACGTGCGGAGCTGCATTTGTGGACGTGGTGAGTACGCTGGGCAAAATCATCCCCTCCCTCCCCTCGCCTCTGCCGAGCCAGGAAGGTTGGGGACTGATGATCCATGCCGTTCATAAGAATGCAGCAGAACAGGCAATGTGGGGCCCGGGCCAGCCCCCCAACCCCCCCACCCCCGGAACTCAGGAGCCCCTCTTCCCATGGCCCTACCAGCACTGCCACGGCAGCCTCCGTGACCGGCCGGCCGGAGAAGGGACCGGACCTGTTTCCATAGGCTGAACAGGGCTTTATTTCCTGAGGAAGGGAAGCACAGCTAGGTAATCAACTTGGTCACTGTTCATTCAGAAGAACCGTATTATTTAAATAATCATTAATTCCTCCTGCCACAATCGGAACTATAAAGAAAATTACAAAACGGTTAGATCAGGTTCCTCTGGGCATCCCCTCCCAATGGAAGAACAGGAATCTGCCAGCTCTGGCCTGGCACCCAACGGGCCTCCCAGAGAAACAAGGGGACGCCGGGCGTGCCATGGAAATTAGATCTCAGCTCAGCAGCCTTAAAACCTTGACACGGTTCCAGCACAAGGTATCTTGCAATCGTACAGCCCCTTAACGTTTGTTAAGGATTTTCTCTAGATGTTTTATTCTCCTTTTGGCACGTAAACAATACAGGTAATTCTCGAGTTACAACAGCTCACTTAATGACCGTTTGAAATTGGGACATAGCAGTACTTACGACACGATCCAGAGGTTACGAATGTTGCAGCACCACGGCAGTCGTTCACCCTTACAAATGACCACAGAGGCACTGCAACATTCACCTGGCCTATCCACCCCCCTCTGCCCCCCCCCCGGCCAGGTCTCCACCAGCACTCGCCCTGTGGAGATTCACTGACCTTGGGAAGATCTAGCAAGCTGCCTCCTGCCTGCTTCGTTGCTTCAGGCCTTCAGTGCATTCGCAGGGAATGGAGGCCTAAAGTACCGTGAGATCACACGGGATCAGCAGTGCGAGATCCCATGCTAGCGATCTCACGGTACTTTAGGCCTCTGTTCCCTGCGAATTGAGGCCTGGACAAGATGTCTGGCAAAAGGCTTTGCAAATGGAGGGAAGGCTTCAGTGCTTCAGGCCTTCCCTCCGTTTGCTGTTTCCTAGCCGAAGCCTGCACAGAGATTGTGTCCCTGCAGGCTCCGGTCGTCTTTGCAAAGAGCCTCTGCCAGCGCATCCCTCCCGGGCTCTGTCCTTGCCGGCATTAGGCTTTGCCCAAGTGTTTGCAAGCAGATTTCGCTGCCCCAAAGCCTCCCTTCGGCATGCAAATGTTTTGCGCGCCAAAACTGGAAGCTTCCGGAGGCCACAATCTTGCAGGACTTCAGGCACCCCTCCGCTTTGGCAGGGAACAGGTGCCTGGCGTTGTGTGAGATCATGGCCCACGTTGACCGGGACGGGGAGCTTCTGAAGGCTGTGATCTTGCACGGCAGAGAGGCTGGAGAGAAAGAGGCTCCCTGGATCTTGGCAAAGGAAGTGACCCGGTGTGGCAGGATGGGGGGCAGGGGAAAGCCATTGTGGGGAGCATGAGGCCCTGGGTGGTCTTAAGCAGGTGCCCTTTTCGTCACTCGGGAGCCCCCCTCCATGGCCTTCCCCACCCCGAGACACCTCATGTGCCCTTAATCTGCATTCGATGAGCGAAGGAATGGGCGAAAGCAGGAAGCTTTCACATTCATGTTAGGGGTTCACCCCAAGGAATCCTAATTGGCAGGTTCCATTACATTCTTAACTCAAGCACTACCTGTACTGGCGTCATGAACGCATCCTGTGGCACTTGCAAGATATTCAAGTGTACAAACATGTCCCCAAAATATCTTTCACCCCTCAGGGAGGCCCGCTGCTCAGTGAGCCCCATGCCAGTTGGCAGAGCTAGGTCCCCAAAATCCTGGGGAAGGCCGGAGGAAGAGAGGCAAAGGCAGCGAAGGCCTCTCCCTGGACCTGCCAGTCCACCTTCTTTCCCTGAGAAGGTTCCCTGCCCAACGGGGCTAATGCAAGAGAGGGGTGAGAAGATTCCCCTGGTCCCCTCACTACCTGATGGGCTCAGGAAATGTGGCTTCTCCATCGTGGCAGAACGGTCTCTCTCCCCAAATACAGAGGCCGTAACTCCAACCCTGTCACCCTCGGGGCAGGGCTCCTGCCCGGCTCTGGGCTCTTACATATGGGAGTCCTCGGTGCCCCCTTTGCCTGCAGAGCTTTCACTACCCAACGAGATAACGGGGAGCAGTGGTGGGGTGGCCCCCTTGAACTCACAGCTGCTTCTGGATGGTCAGCATTTGCCCATGGCCAAAATAGCCTTTGGGGCTGCCCTGTTGCTGGTACCCCAACTGCAGCCCTGCCGGGGACCATAGCATCTCACAACCGCAACTGATCCCCTCAGGTTCACTTGGACTCCATGCCCAAGTCCCCTAGAAGACCGCAGGGAACCACAACCGGGACAGACTGCCGCCCCCCTTTGCTCAGCTGGCACTAGTTGCCAAGAACATTCATTGTTGCACACCCTGCACTCCTGCCAGAAGGGTTTTAGTGCCATTCAGAAAGGCCCTGATTTCCAATTCTAGAAAGCTGCAGCTGGACTCAACCCACATTCATTACAGAGGGAACTTTTGGCGCCTCCATCCTTGGGTGGGGTTGGTGGGCCAAGACCGGGAGATCTTCTTGGCTGTGGCCCCATTGCACTGAAGGTCCCCCTGGAAACCACTTTGCCCGAGTCACGTCTCGGTCTGGCCTGGTGAGGAAGACGCTCTCCCGGCTGGTCGAGGCTGCCTCTCCCTAGGGCAGGAGGCACCGATGCTCTGATCTGTTATTAATACAGCAGGGCGCAGTTTGAATTGGCGGCTAAACCTCGATTTACCATGGGAGATTATAGGTTGTTTCTTATGCCAGAAGTCACGCCAGAAATATAGCGGTACAGAAGAACATGCCTTTCGGGGGCCCTGGGGCCTCTAGCCAGAAGGCACCACAGCCCATTTGCACCCCAAGGTTTGACCAAGCGTCCCCCAAGGAGTCAGGCCCAGGTGAGACTCCAAGGGGAACCTGGGTCCAACCAACCCCAAAATTCAACATCCTCCAAGCTGCTGGGCAGGTGGCTGAAGCCACGGCTACTGCACGGCCACGCAGGAAGACCACAGAGGGGCAGCCAAATGGTGGAGGAGAAACGCCCAAAGGCCGCTGGCGAGACTGACTGAAACACTCTGGCCGAGCTCAAGCATGGTGACGGGGGTGGGTGGGTGGGGTGGGGGAGCTCGCCCCCAGCCTCTGCAAAACAGCCGCCTCACCCGGGGAGCTGCTTTTAGAACTGGGCTGGCACGCGGCTGCGGCCTAAACAGCAGATCGTAACTAGAGATGAGAACCTCACTGTGAGGGAGTGAGCAATGTGCCCCTTCCATGTTCTTCACAGAAAACAGACGTGAGAGTAACAATTGCAGGGAAGCAGCAGCAAGCGAACAAAAGCCCTTTCGGCCAGTCTCCACGGCAGCCGCCCTCAAGCTGCCCCCAGGCATATTCCAGATACCGAGGGTGCTGCCCCCGGACTCTTTTCTCGGACCAGCTTCCATTCAGAGGGAGGCCTGATCCTTATCTCCACAGGCTTCTGTCTGCACTCTGGCAGGACCCGCCCAGAAAGCCCATCCTGGCCGGCTGGCACTTCCAATCAGCCTGAGACCAGCCAGCTCCACTGCCTCACTCCTATGCCATAGTCCAGCACCCTTCCCCCCACCCCCCACCCCCCAAGCGGGATAGGGCCCATGCAGTAGGAACCCAGCCTCTGGCCTTAAGGTCCAGTATAAACAAGCTCCTTGAAGCCCCTCCACAGAGAGTCTGGCCCCACCCTTGCCACTCGCAAGCATCTCATCCAGCTGAGCCCGGAAAAGCTTCTCCTGGACCCCCACACGTCCCTCCAGTCCTGCTCTCCAGAAGCGGCAAAGCTCGACAGGTTGGCGTTACCTGGCTGGAGGGGCCGGGGGCAACCGCCAGGCAGTCCAGGAAGGGCTGCAGGCAAGCCAAGGATGCCAGGAGGGCCAGCCAGCGCGTGGGCTCCTGGTCTGCAGGCAGATCCTCCTCCACAGAGCCCTTCCTGGGCCAGAACCTCGGCTTGGACCCTGCTGAGCCTTGGCCGGGCCCAGGGGTGCCGCTCCGGCCGGCTCGCGAGTAAAGCAGAGAGCTGTTTCCAAAGATGTAGTTCATCCCTCTGGTGCTGTAGGTGGCTATGAGGAGAGCCCAGCTGCCGAGCACAGGCAGAGTGACGGCTGCATCACTTGAGCACAGGAAGGCAGCCAGCTCATTGGTCCTGGCGGCTCCTTCCCGGGCAGCCCCCGGGAGGGCTCAGCTGAGGAGCTCCTGTCCTGGGGGGAGCCTGAGGGCTGCCTGGCCACTCCAAGCCCCCAAGTGGGATCTCTTCCTCCTCCTGCTGCTGCTGCTGCTGCAAGCACGAACCAGGAGAGCCGTGGAGGAAAGGCAGTCTACTTGCAGTGCCCAGAGAGCTGCCCCTCCTCAGCACACACACACACACACACACACCCAAAGTCCCCCTGGGGATGCTGAGAAGCAGGGGGCTGCCACCCCAGGGAGGGCCTGCTTCCAGCCAGTCTCCGTCTTTGCCTCCTCCTCCTCCCCCTCCCTCTGAGGCCCCTTCTCTTTCCAGCCACCTTACTCAGTGAAGAGAGTTGCACCAATGCTTGAAAGCGGCTTTAGCCAAAGCCTCCCGCACATTTATTCCATTAGAGAAGGAAGGCTCCCTGCTCCTGCGGCCTGCGGCCCACTCCCTGCTACGACCAACACTTCGGGGTAGCCAGCAGGCAAGGCTGCCATTTTCTCTGGGCAGGTAATTAAAATCACCAATGCGACTTTTAGAAACCAGGGAATCAAAACGCTTTGAAGAAATAAATACTCTGTGGAAAAATAAGGTATTGTTTCTGCCCCGAAAGGTCGGATCAAAATGCAACAGGAGTACAAGAATTTCTGATCCGCTGGCAGCCAGCCAGCCTTCTGGAGGAGTTCCAGGGATGGACGGGTGTTAAAACACACAGTTCTGTTTAGGGTGCATCCGTGTTCAAACCTCTACAGATTTTGCTTCTGTCTTCTGTATGCAAAGCAGTAGAAGTGAAATGGGCTGACAGGAAACGGCTTTCTTTCATCTCCGACGGTTCTGCGTTTTGATCTGTTCTCGGGAGGTTTAAATGCTTTTGGCCCTTTAAGAACTCCGCTCGGTGCCCCTGCCACCCTCCAAGACACGAAGCCCAACGGCCACCTCTAAGAGCAGCCCTGCAAAATGAGGCCAATTCGTAGCCAATCAGCCACAAAACTCCAAAAGCAAAAGTTAGCCGCAGGACGTCCAAAATATATTCAAGAGGAAGACACACACACACACCCAAAGTCATTCAGAAAGGCACCAGAAACAAAACAACAGAAAAAGACCCAGGACCCAATAGGTAAATAATATTCCCAAACATAAAAAATACATGTGAATTCACCACCAGGTATCAAGGGTGGCTCACAACCCTCACAAAATCTGGGGAAACCAAAGTTAACTGCAAGGAGGACCAGCAACCAGCAACCCCACCACCATAGAGGACGGCAGCCTTACTGGAGCACCGAAGGGCGCAGCATTGCAAGAAAGAGCCAGGAACTCTCCGTACAGATCTCACCCCCCTGACTGACCAGCAGGAGCAGTAGGAGAACCAGAGGCCTCCTAGAGGCCCTCCAATCAATGGCCGGCAACAGGTCAACAGAGCCAGGCACCACCAGGCAGCCAGCAGCCGATGATTCTGGCCACGCACCACCAGGGGCGAGGGGGCCCAATCCCGATGGAGGCAGCAACACCCCCAAGGACCGACGGGTGAGGTCCACCCGCTGGGGGAATCCCCAACAACCCTGATTTCAAATATTACAGAGGCTACAGGTAGAGGTAGTCCTCGCTTACCAACTGCCTTGTTTAGTGACTATCATGTGATTGCCATTCGTGATTTTCACAACTACCTCCCGCATGCGGAATTAATGGGGAAATAACGTTAGAAGTTATGGCTGTGTGATACCTCGCTTAATGACTGAAGAAGCTTACCAGAAGTGGAAGTGACGTTGCTTAAGTCCACTGTGGTCACGTGATTTTTTTTTTGCTCATACTTAGTTACAGAGTTGCTGGTCTCAATTGTTGTCAGTAAGTGAGGACTGCCTGTATTGCAAAGTCCCCCTCCCTTCCTGAACCGTTGCCCTGAAGACTTCACACTGGGGTGCGGGGCAGCCCCGATCAACACCAAGGTATTTTTATCCCTTGGGGATGCGTTCCCTCTACCCCCTCACTGAATCCTCAGTAAACAGTGCGGAAGGATGCTGTGCCAGACCCAGTGCCAATTCTGTCCAACCCTCCTAATATTCCCGGGCCAGCTGAGAAGCATCTGGTTAAGTCCCTTGGCCAGAATGACACAAAAGACGCCTAAAGCGTTGCTAAAATGAAGATGCCGAATCTTCAGAATTCTCACAATCTACACAGGAAGATTCCAGACCCCCCCCCCCCCCCCGCAAAAAAAAAAGAAGAAGAAAAGAAAAGAAAAAAGCTAATGTAGCAAAACTAAAACCCTGACAAATGCAAAGTGGCTTCTGGCATTTTAATTCTTTCTTCCCTGCCTTTATTACTTTTATAAACCACACAAGGTCGCGAACATACCTAATCCTCCTTCCTCCTCCTCCTCCTCCTCCTCCTAATTCCCCCTCAATAACAACCCTGCGAGGTGCGTTGGGCTGAGAGAGCGGGACTGGCCCAAAGCCACCCAGCCGGCTTCCAGAAGTGTTCTGAATCCTCTTCCTCGGCAGCCATAAAACCCAAGGGGTGGGGGTGGATTGGCAGCAACTTCCTCCTGGGTTCCTCCAGTTAGAAAGTCCCAGAACTCTTCCCAAAGGGAAAGGGGGAAAGCTTCAATTCAAATGCTTGGGGGAAGAGGTGGCTTGTCATGCTTCTAAATAAAGCAAACTATGTGGAATCTTAAAATCAAAGTGCCCCAGAAAGTCCATTAGCCCTTGGCAGAATATTCAGAACAGCGTCCGAGAAGCACTCTGGAAGCCTGAAAAAGAAGCCTCAACTCCTTGGTGAGACAGATGGTAGATTTGCAATGGGTGGAACTGCTGTTATTTGGGAAGTTACAGCTAATCCCACTGTCCTGAAGGGAATTTTCTAGTAAGAACCCAAGAAGAGCCCACCCTGAACGCCTGACTCTGCCACACTTTCAGAAAGAAGACGGAGCAGAGATTCCTGCAGGGAGACCCAGGGGGCCCTAAGCGTTTTCTAAAGGGACCAGGACTGCACAAAGCACCCCGTGGCCTTTGCTCCCAGCCTGGCTGTGGAAAGTCCGCGGTGGGTGCCGGCAAGGGCAGGGGACAAAGCCCAGCCAGGGCAGATCCTGGCAGGGCAGCCCTGGCCAGAGACCAGCTCTGCGATTAATGTCCTACTAGTGCAGCCTCTCCATTAAGAGCCGGAGCCGCATAAAGGCTGAAAGAGCGGAAAGCAAAGCAGACAAAACATCCACAGGCCCCAGAGAGATTGGGGGGAGGGAGGGGGGGCGCCCTAAGGACTCTCGGGGCTGCTAGTCCCGCAGTCTTAAACTGCTCTGGCTGGCCAGCCGCTTTTTCAAACGCTGGGACCTATTCTCCGGAGTCCCACAGCTGGAGCCATCCGCTTGAATTGGCCTGTTTCCTGGGCTCTCTGGCTTCATCCTACATGAACTGCAGACGGGACCCCCTCCTGTCACCTCAAAGATGACCGAGGAAGGTTCCCGGGGTGGGGCGGATTTCTGGGTCTCAGCAGCAGCGAAGAAGAGCAGGAGGGTCCAAAAGACGCAGCACTTCCACAAGCAGGAAGCAAGTCCAGCATGACACTTCCCAGCCTGGCAGCTCCTTCGGGATACCCAGCAACCCCGAACCCAGGAGGTGCCAGGGCTCTTCTGCCGTGCTTCTGCCCCGCCCCCCGTCAGCGGAAGGGCTCCTCCCTCTGCAGGTTAACTCCTTGCCAGTTGCCCCACGGTGCCTTGGTCTCTGGCTCCCCTTCACCTTGAGGACCCACCTGGAGCCTCCAGGGACTCCCCGGAAGGACCAAGGCTGGCACGACTGGCCCAGCCACCCTCCATGGAGGAGCTATTTACGAGCACAGGCACCAGAGAGACAGGAAGTGCAGAAGTCAGACTTTTAACCCAGTTGAGGGGTAGGAAAAGGGTTTCTGAAGGCCAGCAGACCAGTCAGCAGCCCCACAATCCATCCCAAGAATAAGCTGAGGTTAGCCTTCCTAGCAGGATTTCCTTCCTTCCTGATGGCTCCTATTATCCTGTCTTTTATGGGGCTCATGGGTGGCTTTCAATCTGTCTCTCTCTCCCCCCATCAATGCCAGGCTGGTCAGGAGCCTGTTTTTTCCCCCACCCAGAACCGCCGTGTTCTCTCGCCACCATTCGAGGGGGAGGGGGAGCAGGCAGACCCTTGAAGGAGCCTCAGCCCCCCCCCCCGAAGCAACTCCCAGCACAGCCTCTTCCATGCAGGAAGGAGGGTGAACCCCATTTCCTTCATCTCACCCTTCGCCACCCGTTTCCTTACGGTCTATAACCCATCCAAGCGTGGCTGCTTCACCTACCAGGGAAAGTGCAACATTAATTCAGGATATTATTATTCCGGCTCCTCTCCTTTGGCAACACCACTGCCATCTAGTGGCGGTATCTGAATACTATTAGGAGGCTACTTTGCCTATTTATAATTTATTCAAGAGCTTTTTTTTATTAGTAACTCAATATTCTGAAATGGAGAAATGTGATCGGAACATTTCTGACACAGCAAGAGAGCCTCCAAAGACATTTAAGGCAATGAAATAATCTCCTTCTGTTATTTCAAGTCCCCTTTGCTGCCCTCGAGGGTCTTGGGGCTGCTAAACCACGACCCATCTTCAGACTCGCCGCTGGCTTCCACTTTGCCTGGGGCTCATGTCGCCCTCTGAAGGGGGATTTTGGAGAGGCAGGGAAGCAGTGCTTGCAAATTTCCCCCTCTCTCATCAACAGGACTCTCAGGAGAAAACCTCCCGCGGTCTTTATGGGGCACCCTGCTCTCCCTACCAGGCCAGATGTCAACAGGCGCCAATACAGGGTGGCACAGCAGCCACTCTGGTCGAAAGCAAGGAGGCTGCTCCCAATCCAGCCTTGGCCCACGTGTTTCCCTGGGCTTCCGGGGCCCTCCCTCCCTCCGCCTGGATGTCCACTGCAACGCCAAAGGCAAACCAACGTCTTTCCCTCCCAGGAAGGCCTTGCTTCTGCGGTTGTTTAGGAACAGCCAAACAGGAGGGGAGCTCACCGGTGGTGGTGGCGGCAGAAGCAGGGAGAGAAGAGAAGTTGAGACACCAACAGAAGACTGGAAGGACAAAGGGAGAGAGAGACCGACGCACAGAAAAAGGGGAGGGGATGAGCAGCCGTGGGCTGACTGAGCACTGGGGGCCCCCCAGGAGCAGCCTTCAGCAACCAGCAAAGGAAGCAGCTGCAGGGGATCACTCAGAAGGTGGACTGCAGCCACCTGGCAGCCACAGGTGCTGGCATAACCAGGCAGCAGCCTTATCCAGGGCAAACATTTCGGGCAACCTGGAGCACCGCCCCCTTCAGGTCGTGGCAGCACAAAGTGGCCCAAACATGGATGACACTGAGGCAGACTGGAGAAGCTGCCAAGTCTTTGGGGACCCCAAAGAGCTGCAGCCCTCCGAAAGAGGCCGGGTGGAGCCAGCGGGACTCCCTACCCAGCAGAAGAGGCTCAAAGGAGTTGTGGGCACAAAGGCAGGAGAGGAACACGAGCCCAAAACTCTAGGAAGGAGAGAGAGAGAGAGAGAGAGAGAGAGAGAGAGAGAGAGAGAATCAAAAAATAAAGGAGGGAGGGCAAAAAATAGGAAAGCGAGCATTGGAGAAAAAAAATAGGGGTTCTAGGAATCAGAAACACTCCGCGTTCTAAAACACAAAGACGACTTCAGTTAAAACGTTTGCAATAAATTCCCTTAAATGTTGCCACCAACTGGTCCAGCTCACAAACAAGCCCATCACTCTGAGTCAGGTTAAGGAGGCCACCTCAGGAGGAGGAGGAGTTCGCCCCCCACTTCACCCTGACAGACATTTTCCCCTCAGTTAAGTTCCACCCTGTATCCCTCATGTAAATAAAGGCCCTCTAAACGTGGCAGAGAAAAGGAATGTTTTTATTATTTTAGGCTCCATGATAATCACCCGATTCCAAGGAAGAGGGAATAATATGCAACTTTTCATATGGAGGCCAGAAGCAAGCCCAGAATTTGCATGTTGTTAGGCATATTTCATTAAAGCACCCTAAGGCCCCGTCTTTTACACCATGAACCCCTGCAGATTCAGTGGATTCTTTGAGTCCTTGATTTATGACAGTTCATTCAGAGACCATTCAAAACTGTTGACAAAGGAACTTAAGACCTGTGCCTAAAGTTATGGGCATCACTTATAACCAACTGCAGGTCTGTGCAGCAACTGCCCCGCCCCCCCCCCCCCCCCCCCCCCCCGCCCCCAAGGGAGCTCTGGGGCATTTCTGGCAGAGCACATGGCACATGCCCTCCCCTCCCTCCCTCCCAGCCAGCCTGAGGGGGTGGAAGGCCAGAACAGGCAAGTCTCTCCCAGGGATGGGCAACCATAAAGCCAAGTCCAGCCTTTCCCACCAGGGGCTTCCCTCCCATTCAGGAATCAGTGCCACCACCACCCCACCATCAACCTTTGCCTGTCCCCTCCCACACACCCAGTTCAAAAAGCCCACTGGAATCCATACAGGGGAGGAGAGGAAGTGGTGCGGCCTGGCTGTTGAGGAAGGGGCCCTCCACATACAAGGACCCTGAAGGAATCTCCCCTGCAGGGGGAGGAGGAGGAGGAGGAAGACAGTCTGGGAGGGGATTCACCCTCCTCCTCCTCTCCTTTGTCACTGGGTGGAGGAGGAGGAGTCTGGGTTCCCCTTGAAAACGTCCAAACTCTTTGGAACACCAGCCCCCTCCCCTCCCTTCTCCCCACGCGTGCATGCGTGCGTGTGTGTGTGTGTGTGTGTGTGTGTGTACATGCATACCCAAAGGCAGTAAGCCTCCCCCCTCCTTTAAAAGTCCTAGATGCTCTCCCCCTCCCACCTGCACCCACGTGTGATGCAGGGGGGGGGGCTAAACCCAATTCTGGCGGGGGGGGGGGGAGCCCCCAGCAGAGGCAGTTCAGTTGTGGGAAACGCCAGGAGGGGAGCAGCTTTAAAGGCCTCCCCATGGCTGTGGCCTGCTTGCTTCCTGCCTTTCCACCCTGGAGCGAGGCTGTGCTGGGCTGGGCTGGGCCGATGGAGGAATCCCAAGTGGCTGTTTTGCCCTTGCACCCTTTGGGGCCCTTGGGGCTTCTCAGGGTGCAGCTGGGGCCACTGAGGCTTCTTCCCGCAGCCTCCCTGCGTTCACGCCGCACTGCGCCACCCTGCCCAGCTTTGCAGTGCCAATATTGCAGTTGTTGAGCAAAGCAGTCACATGATGTCTGACATAATGGCCACAGTGACTTACAACTGAAATTACAGGCTCAGTTATGGTTATAGGTTGAAGACTGCCTCTACTAGGAAATGGGCAATTAGTTTTAAGACTTTAGACTGTGACGATGAAGCAAAGATCAGAGAGCTAGGAGACCAGGGATCTTCAGTTACTGCTTCCCACCAGCCAGGGTCCCGGTGGCTGCCGTTGCGGCCAAGAGTCGCCCACCTTTCATCCACTGCAAAAGACTTTGGGCCAGGCCAAACAGGCCGGCCTCCCTTGAGGCTCCAACTGGTTCCCGCAGCTGTCCCACAATACCAGCCTCTGATCTTACCTTGGCTGGCGAAATGTGCGAGTGGCCAACAAAGCCGCGGACGCTTTCCAGCTGTGAGAGGTTCTTCTCGGACACGTGCACCAGCTCTGGAGCTGGCATCCCTGCGCCCGGAGCCTGAGGGAAGCTGCTGCGCTCCGAGGGAAAAGAGTCTTCATCTTGGGAGCCGAATTTCTGCAATGTGCACAGAGAGGTGATTCTTTACAACCAGACCGAACTCCACAACCAGGTGCTGCTAAAGCTTCGGGCAGGGAAGGTAAACGCATTGCCTCCAAAACCTCCCATGGGGCACGTCAAGATCCTTTCCGTGGGCCTTCCTGGCCACAGCCATCCCTGACCGATGCTTTTCGCTTCCTTGTGTTACTCAGGCCAGGCTTTTTTGCCAGCCCACATTCATTCAGAAATGTTCCTCAGGTATTTATACATTGCCTGCTATGGCATCTCAAGTATTATGTCCCAAACCATGTTATCCCTATCCAAAATGCCCAAAACTTAGTTGCTGCCTATCAGGGATAACCAAGGTTCTATAAAATACTCAAAAGGAGTATTTTACCCCCGGTAAACCACAGAAGTCAAAGACACCAAGTAAGAAGGGAATATACTATAGGAACTAGAAGGAATAAGGGTTACAATTAAAGGAGAAGACTCAAACTCTACTTACTAGCACAGAATGAAACAAAATATTTTAAGACTGGATATACTGAGGTCCTAGAGGAGACCAACCCTGACTGCTCTTTAAAAGGCCAGATCCTGAAGATGAAGCTCAAAAACTTGGGGCCACCTCATGAGAAGGAAGGAAGGACTCACTGGAGAAGTGCCGAATGCTGGGAAGGATGGAGGGCAAAAGAAGACGACGAAGAGGGTGGCAGAGAAGGAGGGGGCTGGATGGAGGCACAGAAGCAGTTGGCCTGAGCTTCAATGGACTCCAGAAGATGGTAGAGGACAGGAAGCCTGGAGGAGCGTTGTCCATGGGGTCACGATGAGTCGGACACAACTTTGCAACTAACAACAACGTACCGAAGGACATTTCTTTTACTTTCTGAGACCAATCATGAATGCAGTTTTCATTTGCCTTTCATTCATTCATTCATTCATTCATTCATTCATTCATTCAGTTTATATAGCCGTCCATCTCACATCTGTGGGAAGCAACCAGGAAGTCCTGGTGAAGAAGCGTCATAAATACGAACCAGTTGCCAAGCGTCTGAATTTTCATTGTGGGGATGCTGCAAAGGTTGTAACTGTGAAACGCGGTCATAAATCAACTTTTTTCATGTGCTTAACTTTCATGTGTTTAACTCTGAATGGTCACTAAATGAACTGTTGTAAGTCAAAGGCTACCTGTACCATTGACTTTATGAACAGCTTTTTGTCTTAAGAGTTTTTAAACTGTTCCCTCCAAGACTTCTTTCATCTGAGATAGCAATTTAAAAAAGAGAAAAAGATCTGTAAAATTAGTGCCTTGCCCCCCCACAAAAAAAATGCCAGAATCTGACACGTTGAAAAACTTGGCATTTTATTTCAGATGATCAAAACAAAATATAGTTCAGACCTACCAAACAAAGAAATTGTCTATGTTGTCTATGTACTAAATGACCCCTGCTGGAAATTCAGTCTCCCCACAATGGTCCATGAGCTGAGAAACATACAAACATCCCCATATCTCTCTCTCTCTCTCTCACACACACACACACACACTCTCTCTCCCGGAATAAGCCACATTACACAAAAGACAGAATAAGTGTCAGCAAAGGGAAGTGTCCTAAGGGAAGAGGATCCAGCCTATACAGACCCCATTCCCTAAACAGCTGCCTCTCTTTCTGTCCCTGCCAATTGCCCCCTCTTGCTCGTCCCCACCCCATCTCAGTTATGTCCACTGAGAGCCTTTGCACCGAAGACAAATTCCTTGTGTGTCCAACTACACTTGGCCCATAAAGAATTCTGTTCTGTTCTATTCTTCATTCCCATTATCCCATCCTATTTTCTATCCTATTCTAATTTCTATTCCCTTCTATTCAATCCCCCGCTCCCTCTTTCACAGGGCGGCAGTCCTTTCTCCCTGCCCCTCCTTTCCCCCAACTGGTCAGTCCAGAAGGATTCAAGCCCCAGTCCCTACCTGCCGTGCCCTCCCGATGCCAGGGCTTTCCCACAAACACCAGGCTCATGAAACCCAACCAGTCTTCCAGATATTTAGTTCTTGGATATTTATTCGGTTTGTTAGGCTGCTTCTGTGACAGACTCGGCTTTCATTTCCAGATCGCAAAGGGTGGGGGAGGGAAACAGGAGGTTACATAGCTTCCCTTTGTCTGCAAGGGATCTCTAATCCAATCTCCACCCCCCCCCAACGCACAGTAATCCACTAGACTGCCTGCAAAGGGGGGGGGGACAGAGAGAATGCTGCTTAACCGCTCTTATGGTCGAGAGAGCTCCCCCTCCCAGATCTGCTTCCTTTGGGGGGGGGGGGAAATCCATGTGCCGCTTGCCCTTTCAGGGGGGAAGGATCAGCTTTCAAGATACAGGGAGTCCGTCCCCCCCATGACCGCCTGGGACCACAACACCTGTTGCTAAGCAAGGTGGGCAGTAAGTGAGATTTTACCACCTTCTTGCGGTGGTCCTTAAGTGAATTATGCAGTCATTAAATGAACCCACTGACTTTCCCTGTCAGAAGCCGGTTGGGGAAGGTGGCAAAAAATGGTAGCCGCCCAGGGACAAAGACCGCTGGTTGCCAAGGGGCCGCGGAAATGCCGCCCCAGACAGTCATAAGTGTGAAGACAAGCTGTAAATCTCTCTAATCAACACCGTTCAACAAGCAAATGGTCGTAAGTCAAGGACTACGTGCGTTTGTAGATATGGTCATACTTGCACCCTAAACAGACCCATCACCTTACTGTCCCACTCCCCAGAGAGGCTGGCTTGGGGGTGCCCGACTCCAGCTCCCCAGACCCATGCTTCCAAAGAGGGCACGGGGGAGAATCTTCCAATTGCCAAAGTGAAAATGAAGTGTCATCAAATCCAATAATTCAGCTATAACTGAACTCAGGTAAACCGGAATGCCTTGTCACATATTGGATTAAGATGGATGGCTTTGAAATTCAGCTGCCAGATGGTCATATAAATATTCATAAATAAATGGGAAAGGGTCACTAATTGAAAAAATGCTCAAAAATATAGAGCCAAAACAATGTAATCCTAAACACAGAATTAGCAGATGCCCAGTAAACGTGAGGCAAATTGGCACCAGGTCAAGGAAGGGCGCAGCGCTACCGATGGGTAATCGAGAGGGAGAAACGCAGGATCCCCTGGAGACCTGGATGGGATCCACTCCCTCCCACAGCAGAAAGAGGCGGAGAGGGTTCGCCTGCCAGCCCCAGAGGCTCCAAGGAACCCAAACTCCCTACTTCAGCATCTCAGAGGAGCCAGGAACAGAGGGAGGAAGGCGACTCCAACTACTGGTGCACCGTCATGTACAGACTGTGGAAGATTAGTTTTTTAGCGCCAGAAAATGGCATGTGCCATGCTATGAGTGGAGAACATGTGGTCATCATGTAAAATCATCGTAAGCAAGAAAAATACTGTATTTAGTGGGTTGTGAAAAAGAACTCGCGGAGTTACAGAAAGAGACTGACTACCAAGCCACTATGCTAATTCCATAAGGAAGCAACATTTTTACACAAAATAGGGCTGTATATGCCAAAGAGGCTCTAGAAAAGAAAGGGGTGTATAAGGTTAAAACCCCAAAGAATGGAGGGAGAGCAAGAGACTTTCCTGTCCCCAAAGAGCTCACGCCTGGCCCCTCTCGTCTGCTTGAGGGGGCTCCCTGAAGGAATCCAGCTGAGGAACAGAGGCCTTTTCCAGTCTCATAGAGAAGAGGAAGTGTCACAAGTCATGGACAGCAAAGAATAATTCTCCCCCTTCCCATTGCTAAAAGGAGGGATGGACAGCTGGGAGCCTCAATTCACCCCCCTTGAAATGTCCATCCTTTCACTCTTAAATAACGCTTAGCAGCTGTGGATAGCTGGAAGGAGAGACTTTGTGTTACTGTAATAATGCATCTTACTTCGATTCAGAGGTGGTATTCAGCCGGTTCGCGCTGACAGGTCCCTTCCAACCCTGTTGTTCTGTTCTGTTCTGTTCTGTTCTATTCTATTCTATCTCCTTCAGATGCCTTCTCCCAATTCCCAAACTGCTGCTGTAAACTTGTCTTCTGCCTCGCTTGCGCTGCATCCAGCTCCTAGGTGAGCAACTGATTCTGCCTGCCTGCTTTCTTCAATTGGGTAAGTGGCTTTTTTTTTTTTCTTATTTAAATCAGGGCAGGGGTCTTCAAACTTGGCACGTTTTAAGACTTGTGGACTTCAACTCTCAGAATTCCTGAGCTACCATGACTGGAGGGCGGCTTCTGGGAGTTGAAATCCACAAGTCTTAAAGCTGTCACGTTTGAAGACTCCTGATTTAAAAAAACAGTAAGTGCGATATTTTTTTTCCTAAAAAAATAGTCATATAAAATTTGGAAAATTTTAGCTGCTTTTCTATTTTTAGAAAGCAGCTGCTTTGTGAGGTTGTCATTGTGTGTGTATGGAAGTTCTTTTAAATTGTGTGAAATGTTATGTGCCTATAAATTAAAGCTATGTTTTTAGATTTTTCCAGCTGTATCTGCTTTGTGAGTGTGTGTGTAGTTTTCAGTTGTGTAGGGAGTGTGTTTTCAGTTGTGTAGTTTTGTGGGTCTGCTGCCAATCCAGTCATGTTTTTGATGTTGATGCTTGCAGCATGCAGGCCAGGTGACATTTTGCGTGAAGTCCAGCTGCTTTATGGCTTCTGAGAAAATTAGTAACTTGTTTTGGGGTATAACATTTCATCCTTATTAAAGCTGGTTTTAACACGTTGAGATGTCTGGAGCTGAGCCTGCTTGATGGGTTTCGAGTGCTCATGATTGTCCTGCTTTTGTTCTTGCCTGGGTCTTTCGTCTTTCCTATCATGGTGGTTAATTCTGCCAGTTATCAGGAAAAGGGGACCTCCAGGTGATTTACCTTAATAATGGCTGTACTTTAGTGGTGCTTTCTGTTGTCTTGCTTGTTTGCCTGGGGGTTTCTTAAAGCTAGAAGGGCTGAGATTTCTGGTGTGAGGTTTTGGGTCCTTGGGGGAACAATCCAGGGTTTTTATTGCAGTGGCTTTGTCTGGGGATTAAGTAAAAAACTGGTTTTTATCTGCGATATTTTTTTGGGGGTGGTGGTGGTGTATGCTTTCAAAGTTATCTACTCATTAACAAAGATCAAATGCTAATATTTCCTTATCCTTTTTACTGAACTTTCCTTATATAATTGGTGTTTTCTTTTATACTTTTACATTTCTAACTTCTGTTTCTGTTAGTTAGCCATTGATAAAAGAAATCCCATGTTAAAAAGTATTCTAAGTCTTCTCCTTGATTGTAAATTTGTAATTGTTAATTTATTCATTTCTGCACATTCTAATATTTTAATTCATTTTCATATCTTTTTTCCCCATTGTTGTGCAAACGCAATTCTAACAGCTATTGTATGTGTAAAATTAAATGAATCCAACAAAATATTTCTGGTTTTAAATCCAGAATGCCCTCTGTTGGGATTTGAATTTGAGCTTGTATTCTGATCGGTTGTCAGACTCCCATGGGGGCCATGCAGGGGCAACTCTGTACTGAGTCCCAGACTTGGTTGAACCTTGCTGGATGAAGTAATGAAAGGGCTTTGGGCAATTCCTAATATAGCTCTACCTGGAGTAGATCTTTGTTATGTAAAATAGATTGGCCTAGTCCAGAGTAATGGCCCATTAGCAAAGGTTTGGGGGGGTTAATTTCTGCCTTTCTTGAGTTTTTACTTTTCTTTTTAGGGGAAATATTCCGCCCAGCCAGTCACATGACTGCCAAGCCACACCCACAAAATAGGCCACGCCCACAAAACCAGTAGTAAAAATTTTTTTGAATCCCACCACTGCTTCGATTGTACAACTTTATACACACATATCCGCATAAACTGAACAGGGAAGTGCCTTGAATCTTAGTGTTAAGATTAGATGTGAACAGTAAGAGAATTATGCTGGGATCAGAGAAATTAGAAATTTTAAAAATATAGTTTTGGTAGGCATATAAGAAATTGCCTTAATTGTGGGGAACATTGTCAACTTTGAGGTGGCCTGGCAATTTCCCAGAAGTTAATCCCTACCAGAAGCATTTCATGGTATTCCAGAGGATTCAGCCCCAAGGGCAGCCAGAATATTGGAAACATAGAAACATAGACAACTGATGGCAACTAGTAGTCCATCGTCTGTGTTTAAGGGGTTTTTTTTAATTGTCGGATGACAATGTTGTTTATCCCAAGCAGACTGAAACTTAGCTACTGATCCCTGACCCGCTACCTCCACGGGAAGTTGGCTCTAAGCTTCCAGGACTCTTTCCGCAAAGTCTTACTTTCTAACATGACCTTTCAACTTCCCTCCTGCCAGTTTGAAACAGCTTCCAGTTCTAAGGGTTCCTTAGCAGAGCACTAAGGGCCCCACCCCACCCCCGTCCTTCTTTCTGAGCTTGAAGTGACAATGAGATCCTTGCATCCCAGCTCATGGGCTGAGGCAAAAACCACCAACTTTGCCAAAAAGAACAATACATTTCCATTATTCTGCTGTGAGTATCTGCATTTCCCCCATCCTCTCTGTCCATAACAATTAAAGTAAACTAAGTTTGTAGAATTCAGCTTGGGCGTGAGGAAAATGCTTTCCTATCACTAACCAACATCTAGGGCCAACACACCCACCTAGAAACAAGGAAACAGTTCAAAAGCTCATTTAAACCATGCACAGGCACCACTGCTCTTCCAGTGGGAAATCTCCATGCGTGCACTGATCCCGTCCACCTGCAGGCCACTGGCTGTCCAAGGTGGTGGGATTGGGAGGCAGAAGGCAGCATATCCAAAGGCAGGACGAAGAGGCTAAATGAACATCCCACCAGGTCCTCTGGAGGGACCCTGGCCCTGGGCTCTCCTCTCACGTTGCCCACCAAGGGTGGGTTTCTTTGGAGGGGCGGGGGGGGCACAGCCTCTCTGCTATGTCCTCTCTGCCCTTTGCCTCAGAAGTGATAACCACTGGCTAGCCATCTATTGGGGGGGGGGGGCGTTGATTTCCTTTGGACCCTTGGCATCTCCTGCCTCCCCCCTCCTGCTCCAACCAATGCAAGGACTCCATAGAAAAGGCCCCTTCCACCCCCCCCCCCAGAGCACACAGCCCCGGTGCCCACTAAGGCAGAGTAACCTAAAGCAAAAAGGGAGCATTTCTGGCAGAACTCAAGCCACCCTTCTGAAAGGGGATCCAGCAGCCCCTCATGAGCACCACTTCTTTGGGGGAGGGGCGGTATGGTGTCCACCCCAAAGCTTCCAATGGGATACATCCTTGGGCATCTTTTTTTTCTACCACTGGGGAAACTATAATGTGAGCACAATTTGCCAACAAGTCAATTCTGGAGTAGATGCTAAACATAATTTCCACCTCATTCAAGTCAGAAACTAACTCTGATTCAAAGGCTTCCCGCGTTAGTACATTTTAATCAATTGTTACTCTAACACTCAGCTGCAAGTGTTGCACAGCAAAAGGGAACCTTTTCAGAAGTTCAGGGGGCCCTGCAGAGGCGGAAAAAGCAAAATAAACTCTTCTTCCCAAAGCGGGCAGGGCCCCTTGCCATCCCCAGAAGGCACGGGGGGGGGGGGCAAGGGGGGGGGAAGGGGGGGGGGGGGGGCGCTGGGACGGTGGAGAGGCTCCGGTTTCATCTACCTGGGTGTCCGCAGTCTGGCTGCTGGGCAAGGTCTCCGAAGTCAGGCCGGTGCTTGGCGGACTGGGCAAGTCCCAGGTGCCCCCGGGCTGGACGGGTTGAGCAGGCTTCGGTTCATCGGCGCTTTTGGGGTTTTCAAGCAGAGTCACCTCGTAGAACTCTTGAATATCTGTGGAGGTTAATTGGCGGCTCCTCAGAAGGAATCCTCCTCCTCCTCCGCCCGGAGAGAAGGCTTCCAGCAGCCCCCCCCCCCTTCTCCCGTGTCCAGCCCCGGGGCAGCCCTTCCAGCGAGAAGGAGGGGCGGCGGCAGAGAGCCCGAGCCCCACGGGGCAGGCGGAGCACCGGCCGAGGGGAAAACTCCACTCTCGGGACGGGAGCCGCCGCAACTTTCGCCCGCCGACCACACCACCCCCGGAACGCCTGGCAAGGGCTCCACAGCCAGGAAGGGGAGGCCGACTCGCGCCCCCGGGACCCTGCGGCGGCCGCCGCCTAGGAAGAGGGCTGCCGGGGGCCGCCTACCGAGCAGGGCCTGGAAGAGGCTGCTCCGGAAGATGCCGATCACCCGTTCCACCGAGCTGCTCAGCTGCCGGTCCTCCCGCGGGCTCAGCTTGGCGCGGTAGTCCTCCAGGAGCCTCAGGGCGCGCTGCGTGTCTGCGGGCGGGGGAGGCGGAGAGGGAGCCGTCAGAGCCCAGCCGGAGCCCCCCCCCCCACCGCCCTCTGCACGCGCCCAGAGGCACGGCGGTGCCCCCCCCGTCTCCCCGTCCCGCGGCCCACCTTGCCTCCTGACGGGCATGGCGACCGCCGCTGCGGCCTCCCTTCCTGCCCCCACCCCCCACCCCCGCGCGACCCTCCTGGCTCCCTCCGGGCGGGTGGACGGGCGGCGCCGGGAGCCCAAAAGTTTTCAGACAAGATGGCGGCACAGGAGTCGCTGGCCACGCCTCCCGGCCGCCCACCAATCCGCGGCCGCCGGCCCGCCCCCTACCTACCCGGTGGGGCGGGCCAGGTGAGCGCCAGGCCTCGGCCCCGCCCAGAAAGTTTCGGCCAGAGCCCGCGCGCGGGAGCCGCTGATTGGTCTGTTGCCGCCCGCGGGCCCGCCCCCGACCCGCCCCCCCCCCCCCCCGCCCGGTCCCAGCGCCGCCGATCGCGATCTCGCGCGGAGGGCGCCCGTCAGGTCTGCCGGTCGGGGCTCCGATTTCCCGACTCCCTTCGCGGAGGCGCCCGGGTCCCCGGCCGAGGACAGGCCCGCAGGAAGGCCCGTCTGACCGGCGGGAAGGCGGCGCGGACGAAGCGCCTTTCCCTGCCTCCCGTGGCCGTCCGGCACCCGCCCCCGCGGAGCTCGACCCCCTCCTGCCCTTGGCTGCCCCGGCTCCGCCCCGACCCCCCGGAAGCAGCCTGGCGCCCTTGGCGAGCGTGGGGCCGCTCCACGGGACGCGGCGCCCGAGGTCTCCCGCTCGAGGAGCCGCTGAGCCCGGGGCTTTTCTTGCGGGCGCTTCGGGAGCCAAACGGGGGGGGGGAGCAGCGTCCGTGCTGGGACGGGGGAAGTCATTCCCTCCCCCTCGCATCCCCGCAGGGGGCCCTTCTCGCGTGGACCGGGGAGGGTCTCGCGCCCCAGCCGGTAAAGAGGATGTGGGGGGGAGCTGAGCCGCAGACGGAGCCCTCGGCCCTGGCGGACTTTCCGCGCCGCCTCTGCCTGCCTTTGGGTGTCGTGGGCATTGCGGTTTCTAGCCCCGCTTCACGTGTCACCTCTAGGAGCTCTTCGAGCCCGTCTGGAAAGGCGCACGCGACCCCAGCAATGCCGGGAAGGGCGGTTGCCCGGAGAGAGCCACCACCATGCCAAACAACCTACTCTTTAACAAACAATTTGGTTTCAGAAAAAAACTATCCTGCAATCTACAACTCTTACACTGCAAAACATACGGACTACACAACTCGATCAGGGCAAAGCAATAGACGCAATCTACATAGACTTCTGTGAAGCCTTTGATTCAGTGGTACACGACAAACTGCTCCTAAAACTAAAATCTTATGGTATTTCTGGACACCTGTATAACTGCATAGAAGCATTCCTGTCAAACAGACAACAAATGGTCAAAATTGGGAGAGTCTGTAATTCTGTACCTGTCAACAGTGGTGTCCCCCAAGGCAGTGTTCTAGGACCAACTCTCTTCATACGCTACATATGACCTCTGTGATCATATCAAGAGCAACTGTGTTCTCTTCGCTGATGATGTAAACCTGTTCAACACCACAGACAATACTGCTACCCTTCAAAAAGACCTCGACTATGTATCAGAATGGTCAAACAAATGGCAACTTCAAATCTCAACAAATAAATGCTCTGTCTTACATATTGGCAAAAAAAATAATCAGAAAATAAAATACAAGCTGAATAGTCAAGACCTTGTTGATGATCCAAGCTCTGTAAAGGATCTTGGAGGACTCATCTCTAATGACCTAAGTGCTAGAGCCCACTGTAACTACATAGCCAAAAAGGTGTTAAGAGTTGTTAACCTAATCCTACGTAGCTTTTCCTCTGGTAATATCACACTACCAACTAGAGCATACAAAACATTTGCTAGACCAATACTCGAATACAGCTCATCAGTCTGGAACCCACATTACATATCTGATATTAACACAGTTGAGAAAGTCCAGAAATATTTCACAAGAAGAGTTCTCCATTCCTCTACATGTTGCAGAATACCTTATGCCACCAGACTTGAAATTCTAGACCTAGAAAATCTAGAACTACGCCGTTTCAGTCCAATCTAAGTATAGTACATAAAATTATATATTGCAATGTCCTACCTGTCAATGAATACTTCAACTTCAACCATAACAATACAAGAGCACACAATAGATACAAACTCAAGGTAAACCGCACCAAACTTGATTGCAGGAAATAGGACTTCAGCAACAGAGGGGTCAATGTCTGGAATCCTCCACCTGACTGTGGTTTCTTCCCCAAACCCCAAAAACTTTAACCTTAGACTGTCTACTATTGACCTCCCCTCTTTCCTAAGAGGTCTGTAGGGGGCGTGCATAAGCGCACCAACGTGCCTACTGTCCCTGTCCTTTTTATTTTTCTTATTTGTATCCATTTCATGTATTCATAACTATGTTTATACTTATACCTATTATCTTATAATCGCTTGACAAAATAAATAAATAAACCACGACAGGCAGATAGGAAAAGCTCTGGCTGACGAAGGTCTCTTTCCTTTTATGTGCACTGAGGGTATTTGCACCAAGACAGAGTCCTTGTGTGTCCAACCACACTTGGCCAATGAAGAATTCTATGTCTATGTCGCTATCCAGGCCGAGACTCGCCATGTGGGCTGGCAGTTTCGATGGAGTTTCCTCTGCAGCCCCCCCCCCCACGTGGCTGTGTTTGCTCAGTGGCGCGCTTTGATGTCACACCCTGTGAAGACCCCTCCCTGCCTCCCGGCCCCCGCGGCATTTGCCTGGATAGAAAGCAAAGGAAGCTGCAGCTGCAGCCCCAGGGAGGGGGGGCTCTGGAGGGGGCAGATTTCCATGTCCCCCCCAGCATGTAATCCATACACCATCTGGTGGCCTTTTCCACCTGATCGGTCAGACAATGCAAGACCGGCTGGTCTCTACCCAGCAGGCTATAAATCACAGGCTGGCAGGGCCGAGGGCCTTCCCTGTTACCACTGGGCAGCTCTTCGCCCTGCAGAACAAATGGCCTTCATTAGGACTGGAGGGAGACTAAGTGCACAGAAGGAATCTGGGAGCAGCTTTTCCAACTAATATATTTCACAAGGATAATTTTTCATGTATCCGCCGTTCAGAAAAGCTTGTGGCTTTTAATGAAATTTGCCAGTTGGAAAAGCTGCTACCGGATTCCTGAGTTGCACTTGTGGACAAATGGGTCTCTTCTAAATTTGCAAAGAAACGTGGCGGCAGCAGCAGCTGCTGGTGGCTCCTTTCGAGGAAACCCCAAGGACAACCTGTTCCAGTCCCACCAACCTTGGGCCGTGAGGCAGAGCCCGGCCTCTGGAAGTAGCATTGCTGCCACTGAGATTTCTCACGGTGCTGTACTGTGTTTTTCAGAGACAACCAGCCAATGTTTTTTATGATTTTATCTTTTTAATAATAAAGTTTAATTTTCTATGTCACATGAAAGAGCTTTACCTCCAGTCACACCCCTTGCCTAAATGCCTAGGCCTAGGCCAACTCCTGGAGGCCTTCCTGCCAAGACCTAGGCGGGACGGACTGGGTGAAGACAGACTCTGTGGCCAGCTGCCAGTGATAGAGAAGTGGCTTGCCATTCCAGGGGAACCAACCGTTGAGGACTAGAGAAGATGAAGCCAGAATGCAATGCTGGGCAAGGAGAAAGAGGAGGGAGCCGAAGGGGGCCCATGAAGGGGGTCGGAGGAGCACTGCAAGCTACAGAAATGCACCTGTGACATGGGGGAGCATAACACCTCCTGAAGGACTGCCTGGGGAGGGGGGAGCGCTGTGCAAAGATTTGCAAACAGAGCAAATCTCAAGCTCCTAGTCCCTTTCCTTAAACCCCAAATGTGCTGCCCCTTGTTGCCTTGAAGGAGAATTCCTCCTAGGCAATGGCATGCAGAAGCTGCTGCTTCGTTGGGGGCTGGCAGGCTGGCCTTGGTTGCATTCAACCACATTCCTCCTGTCGGATCACCTTGCATTTTTCTGTGGCTTCCAGTCTGCTTGGGAATCGCCACCCCAAAAGGGGCTGTGAATGAATGAGAGAGATGCTGCTTCAATCAGCAGCAGCAGCAGCAGCAGAGGGGGGAGTTAAGGAGGCGGGGAAGGAGAGGGGGGAACAGAGTAGCTCCTGCCCCTGTCCCACTGGCTCTAGGGAATGGAGGGCAGGGAGGACCTCCTGGCCAGCTCCCAGGGGGCTCTGGAGACAGCAGCTCCCTGCTGCGATGGGTCTGCTGGCCTCTCACAAAAGCCCAATTCATCTGGCAGTGTCTGCACGGCTTGGAGGCCCCTAGCTCTGCCATGTGGGCCCCAACGGCGCCAGAAACAAGCAGCTTTTGTACAAGGAGGGCCCCCCCCCCCCCCCCCCCCCCCCCCCCCCCCTTGGGGAGGGGGGGCCCCCCCCCCCCCCCCCCCGAGCCCCGGTCTGCCTGGGCGTGGAGATGCTCTGCCCAACTTTGCCCTGTTGTGGTGGCAGGTCCTTTGTAGAGCCTAGCAGCAGCTGGTTGCCACGGTTGGCTCCTCCCAGCTGCAGCCAAGGAGCCCTCCCGGATCCCCAGAGTGTAGCAATCCAGCCCCTTCCCTCCCTGAAGGCACATCGGGCCAAGGCAGCTGCAGTCCTGAAGGCTCTGGAGCCTCTTTGCTGCCTGGGGAGAAAGCTGAATGCAAGACATCCTCCTCCTGGCGTGGTTGGCTCATGTTGGGGAAAGCCTGGCTGCCTTGCGGGGTGGGGGAGGCAGGAGCCCCCCCCCCCCCCCCCTCAAGGGGCCCCCCCCCCGCCACACTCCACATCTTTCTCCCGTTAAACATCCAGAAGCCCCCCCCCTCCCCCGTAATGAAGCTCCTGATCATGACACCCAAGGGGAAAGCAGGGAAGAAAACGTCCATTTGGACATTTCAGATACAAGAGATGGAAAAACCCAGTTTCCCTGCCTGCAACATCTCCGGGCGGGTGAGGCAGAGGAAAGGGTGGCAAGAGGGAGATGGGAGCTCTTGCTGGGCTCCACCAGATTCATTTCGGAAGCACTTGGGTGAACTAAGGTGACCCTCTGGATCCCTTAACAGGGAGGGCTAGGGGCAACCAAATCAGGAGCCTGAGCCACCACCTATGGCCAGAGGTTTGCTGGGCACTCAATGAATCACTCAGGAAATGGCCAAGCATTGCCTGGAACCAGCCCAGATCCCGAGATACTTAGAAGAGACCCTTCTGCTCGATCCCTTCGCCCCCAGAGTCATAAGCCTTCTCTGAAGCAGCAAGGGATCTCTCCGGGGCCTCCCTACCAGGATCCCACCCAAGGGATCTCGGAGGCAAAGAGTGTAGCCTGGGACCTCCCACAGCTTCCCACTTCCATGGCCAGAGGCAGATAAACAGAGCTGGAAGGTCTCTGTTTATAGGTCATCTAGTCCAGGGATCGCCAACCTTTTGGACCTCAGGGACCACCAAACTCATCATTTTAAATCCCACGGATCAGAGACTCTGGGAATATCCCCAAAAAAGTCTGCAGGAAAATTCCCCACCCCGTTTTCCTACTGATCCATCATTCTTTATTTGGGATCACAGGATACAGTCTCCAGTTCCATTCTGGGGGGCGGGGGGGGGGGAAGAGACTTTTGGCTTCATGCAAGGAAAGCAGCAGCAGCAGAAGTCTTTCTTTCTCTCCCCCAAATTCTGCCAGAAATGAGTCTTTGCTGGAGCAGCCTCTTGGAGCAGGATGCCTTGCAGGGTCCCAAAGACTCATTTCTGGCAGAGTTTGGGGGAGAAAAAGGAAGACTTTTGCTGCTTTCCTTGCATGCAGCCTGAAGCAGAAGAAAGAAGCGGAAAGAAGCACCCCAGTGGCCAGGCCAGGCACGTGGTATGAGTGGGGCAAGTTCCCCCCCTCCGCCCTTCCCCCCCTCCCCTCACTACCTCATGTTGTTTGCAATGCAAGCGACGCAAGCCTTGTGTTCCCGCGCAGCCTGGATTAATTGCTTTGGGGGGGTCCTTTGGGGGTGACATTTCTCTGCGGACCACCAAAATTTTCTCATGGACCACCAGTGGTCCCTGGCCCACTGGTTGGTGACCACTGATCTAGTCCAACCCACCGCCCAAGTGGGAGACCCTACACCATTTCTGGCAAATGGCAGTCCAATCTCTTCTTGAAGGTCTCAAGTGATGGCACTCCCACAACTTCTGAGGGCAAGCTGTTCCATTGGTTGATTGTTCTATCAAAAAGTTTCTCCTTATTTCCAGGTTAAATCTCTCCTTGTTCAGTTTCCATCCATTATTCCTTGTCTGGCCTTTGGGTGCATTAGAAAATAGCTTGACCCCTTTGTCTCTATGGCAACCGCTCAAATATTGGAAGACTGCTATCCTGTCTCCCCTGGGCGTTCTCTTCACTAGACTAGCCAGGCCCAGTTCCTGTAACCATTCTTCATATGCCTTAGTTTTCAATCCCCTAATCATCCTGGTTGCTCTTCTGCTTTTTCTAGAATCTCAACATTTTTTTTATAATGTGGTGATCTAAACTGGATGCAGTACTCTAGGTGTGGTCTTACTAAGGCTTTATAGAGTGGTATTAGTCCCTCCCTTGATCTCCATTGTATCCCTCTGTTAATGCAATTTAGGATTGCATTGGCTTTTTTGGCTGCTGCTGCACACTGCTGGCTCATATTTAGCTGGTTGTCCACTAAGACTCCAAGATCCCTCTCACAGTTACTGCTATTGAGCCTGGTTTCACCCAGACCACCACCAAGAGCCCCCAACTTTCTGCCCCACCAATGACAAGGTCCAGGAGATCTAGACCACGGAGGACACATGGGGGGGACCTTCCCTGGAGAAACTCTGGCCAGCCGCTTCCATGAGGTCACCAAGATGATGACACGGAGGTGTCCAGAGTGTTACAAGGGCTGGCTGATTCAGCTAACTCTTGGCTTCATTTTCTGTATTTATTATTTGTTACATTTATTTGCTGCCTATGTCGCGGTGGGTCTGCTCTAGACGACTTGCAATAATAAAAAGGAAGGAAAGAAGAGAGGGTAAACAAAGCAGAAGTAAAATAATACAATAAACAATGAAAAAGAACACAGGAATGCATCAATATGGTAAAAAGATGGACAGGTGGAGAGCAGACAGCAAGGGGGGTGGGGAGGTAGAATCAGCCATCAATCCAGCAGCCCCCTCCAGGGTGCAAAATTCCCCCTTGGGGTCCCCAGGCCAGCCAGAAACTGGGGGGGGGGGATCTTAGCCCAGAGGGTGGGAGGTTCCAAAGGGTGGGTGCTGCGGCAGAAAAGGCTCTCCTGGATCCAGAGATCTCTGGTTGATGGGATCCGTAGTAGGCCCTCTCTGCTGGCACGAGTAGGACGGGCTTGTCCTAGCAGGACGAGGCGGTTCCTGAAGTAGCCTGGATCCATGGAGGGCTTTAAGGTCAGAACCAACATCTTGCACAGCCCTTGGAAGCAGGCCAAAGGTAACCAGTGAAGTTTGCAGAGCAGAGGTATATAATGTGAGCCATCCTGGTGGCCGCAAAGATGGCCCTCAGGCCCCATTTTGCACCAGCTGAAGCTTCCGAATGGATTTCAAGGGCAGCCCCATGTAGAGCGCATTGCAGTAGTCCAGATGAGAGAGTACAAGGGCTTGGGTAATGAGTGCAGCGAGTCATGATCCAGGAAAGGCCTCAGCTGGTGCACAAACTTTCATAATTTTATTAAATGTTTAAGAAGGAAGATTAAAAACTAATAGAAACTAATATGAGAAAAGAAAAATCAGAATACTAAATGTGCAAGAAAAGGGGGAGAAAGTAAAAGAAAAATAGAAAAAAGATACAAAGAAATGGCTTTCCATCTTCTTTACAGCAGTTAATGTACAATTTTAAATTTACTTCTTATTCTAAATGCCACTTTGTCCTCTTAGCTCTGCCTAGAGCAAGAATCAGAGTTCAGAGGGGATCCAGGCATGGGGTCAGCCCCGCCTCCCCCTCGAGTCCAGCCCCAATTTGCGATCCTGGAAATGCCCACATTAGAAGTTGCGTTCTCACAATTAACCCATTTTCTGGGGTTTCACAATCCAATGCAAAGGAAAAGCTAGGATTTGTGCAATTTACTGAGTGAATCCAATCTAGGGAGATTAACCCTAGAGAAGTCTTAGCTTGTCCACTGCCTGCAGCTGCCGGGTCTTCTCCTGCTTAGGTGTCATGTGTGAACTCAGCCAATGCAATATTGCCAGATATTGGCAAGCAGCTTGTTACACCAAAGAACGGGAGGGGAAAAAAAAAACCAAGACTGGGGCCCATTGACATGCAGCCCAGAGATGGAGCCTGCCTAGGAGGTGACAGGCTTTCTCAAAGCAGCTGGAATCGCTCGCACCTGCTGTTGGGCGCTTTCGCTCTCCACGCAGCTGGGGAGAGAGCAGCCATTCCCTGGGCCCAAGCCTGGACCCCGAAAGGCCACTCCCGGTCTCAACCTTCAGCCACATCACCCGGACCCCACCCCCAGCTCCCGCAGGCATTTTGGCATGAAGCCGGGGGTCTGTTGGCACGGGAGGGCACCACAACTGCTGCTGCCGCCCCTGCCTGGATCAGAAGGCAACAAGAGGAGGGGGTTACAGAGTTGGCCCCCCACCTGGCTTTCTCCTGCCCACTCTTCCCTTGCCTCCTGCCAGAAAAGGCGCCTGCCCCACAGATCAGCTCAATCCTCCCAGGGGGCCTGCATGGCACGTGGCCGCAGGCCTACTGGGAGGAAGAGGACAAGGATGGGGATCAAACAGTGGCCACGGCCCCCTTCAAGCCCACCGAGGAAGGGCAGGAAAGTTGCTTGTGGACAATGCCCAGCCGGTTGCGAGCCAAGAGGTGTCTGCTGGGAGGGGGATGAATCCCTCCTACCCTGCTGAGAAAGACCAGCAAGTTCTCCAGCTGCACCTCATTTAATTTCAGGGAGAGGCTCTTAATTATGCCAAAGGGCTTCTGACTTGGAGTGTTTTATTCCAGAAAGGGCCTGGGCAGCTGCAGAAGCAACACAGGTGAGCATGGAAGGGGGAGGGAGGGAGGATTCCATCCCCCCCCCCCAGAGGCTCATCTATCCCCCTCCTCGCAGGCCACGGAGCAATGCAGCATTAAAGTACTCTATAACGTATAAACAGGATCACGTAATCAGAGGCCAAATGAATAAGATGTTTCCGTCAGCTTCTGTGGCTGCACAGTCTCTTTCTGGGGGGAGGGGGCAGTCTTCCACAGAGGGAGGAGGGGCACAGCCAGAAAGCTAAGGAAAACCTCCTATGCCCTTTCTTGGATGTGCGGCGGGGGGAGGGGGGGTGTTTAACCCCAGAAAGTGCTGCTGTGGGGAGAGCAAAGCCCGCCTCACGTGTCTTGGGGTGGAAGACCTCAGACCAACTCAAAGCCCCAAGCTGCCCGAGATGGTGCCACTGGGTCCTGCTGCCCAGCCACCTTCCTGCTTAGCCTCCAAGGGAGCCCCTGGAGAGGGGCGCAGGGCTGGCCCCGGGACAAGCAGGAGGGCGCCTCTTGCCCCCACCTCCGGCACAGCGGCTGGGGCATCAGGTCTCTGGTCAAGGAAAGAGGCCAATGATTCAGGCGGGTTTAATATCACATGGTTTAATGTTGTTCACCGAAGGAGAGGACATCCGGTCACCATCCCTCCCGCTTGCTGGTTGGGGGGTGATGCTCCCTTGTCTCCCGCTGCTGGCAGCCACAGGCCCGTGCCCCCAGGAGGCACCCCCGCCCCTGGCGACAGACCGACCGGTGTGTCAAATCTCTGCCAGGTCTTCCTGATGCCCCCGGCAAGGCCGTCTTGGAGACGCAACAGCCGTGGCGGTCAGGAACTGACAGCCACAAGCCATTCCGTCAGGCAGAGACGTCCTGGATCAGGCCCCCTGCTCAGACTGCCCTGCTGGAGGGTTAGCTTCCAAGGGCCTAGAGGAACATGACCTTCACGGTCAAATTGGAGTGATCCATGGTGGCTCCCGAGCGGTGGGTGGGCTTATGGTGCTGGGGCAGATGGAAGGCCGCCTCCCTCCTGCCCTGCGATTCCCCCCGCCCACCCATCGGCCCGGGGCCTAGTGCAAAGGACTCAGCCTGGAGCCGCTGACTTAAGGCCAAGCTGCCCCCTCCCTTGCAGAAGGGACTCTGTGCAAGGGCAGGGCCCCCAAAGGGTTGAGCGCACCGTCAAAGCTCCTCCAGTAGGGAGAGGGTCTTGGCGGCGCTTGGTCCATGGCGCCCTTGAAAAGGAGTGTGCAAAGACAATGTGGCCCCTGGCTGCTGCGATCCCTCCCTCCACCCCCCCCCCACTCCCCTGTGGCCACAACAAAGGATTCCAGGCCCCAGGCTGCCCCCAAGCAAGGTCAAGCCCCAGGTTGCCCAGGACTGGGTAGGCAGCCTTTCTCCAGGAGGGGATGGCCAGCTCCGAAGGAAGGAGATGACCAGCCTCCCCCAAGGCCAATGCAAGCCTGGCCAAGAAGGGACCACTTGAAATAATACCGTCATCGGAGTCCCCCTGAAAGACACGAGCTGGACCTGCCTACCTGACACACCATGCAAGGGGTTAAATTATGTCTCAGTGTTTAAATTAATCACAGGCCTAAAATACAGAGTTTAAAAACCACCTAACCAAGCGGCTGCTGGAGAACTGGACAGCGTAACCTTTAGCGTAACCGTCCCTGGCCGGTTCGGCTCCAGCGGGACCCCAACACCCCACCCACCCCCTCAGTAGATGTAGAGGCGGTCGGAGATGGCCGCGGGCATGTGGGTCATGACCTGCATGCGCAGCCACCAGTAGTAGTCCATGGGGTGGTAGCGGGTGTAGGGCGTGGTGGAGGTGAGGGCGTGGCCGATGCTCTCCACCACCGGGGAGGTATCTGAGGAGCCGCTGCTGCAGTATGACTCCATTTTGGCGATCTGCTCGTCGAAGTACTTCCGCCCGTAGTCGCGGCGCACGATCTCCGGCAGCTCGTCCCACATCTTGTCGGCAATGGACTGGATGCGCTCGGGGCTGTAGAGGCTGGTGCCGGCGATGAAGTTGCCCGGCTCCACGATGCAGACCTTCACGTCATGCGGACGCATCTCGTAGCGCAGGCAGTCGGAGAAGGCCTCCACCCCGAACTTGGTGATGCAGTAAGGGGAGCGGGCGGGGTTGGCCATCCGGCCCATCATGCTGCTGATGTTGACCACGCGGCCTGCCGGGGTGAAGGCGCCGTGAAGGGAGCAGTCGCCCAACAGGGACCTCACAACTCTGGGGCGCCTCTGGATGCGGCTGCCCATTCTGGCCCTGCTGGGGTGAAACAGGAGGCCTCCCCGCCACCTCTTTTTCTGCGACCGTCACCCCCTGCCGTCGGGAGGAGTCCAACCTCCTCCGGCTGTGATAGGGCTCTGCGTCCACCCGTCCCAGGGAGGGGGGGGGGCAACTGGACCCCGCTTACCTTTGGCTCTCCGTATCAAAGGCAGGAAGGCCTTGGTGGTGCGGATGGTGCCCCAGAGGTTCACTTCGGCCACTTCTTTGTAGGTGTCCATGCTGGTGAATTCCACCTCTCCAAAGGTGGAAATACCGGCATTGTTGACCAGTCCCCAGAGCCCTGGAGAGGAAGCCAAAGAAGCGGTCACCTTAGCCATCTCTGCTGGCATTTCTCTCTGGGAAGAGAATTCCTGCCTCTAGGAAGGCCAAAGGTCAGTAACCCTATCTTTAGCGGGAAACTCAAATGACCTTTGCTCTCTCTCCCTCCCTCTCTCTGAAAAGCAGAAACTCTTTCCTGGTCTTCAACCTTTCATTTTTAGGGAAGGATCCTCCTTGATGGAGCCTGGAGTGAGGTGGATTATCTGGGTCCCCTCGGGGTGGGGTTCAGATCCAGGGGCTCCTGTGTTGGATGAAGAGGAGGCGGCAGACATTGTCCAAAATTTGTCTGGCTCTCTTGGGCCAGGAGCCTATCTGCCACACTGGGCTCCGCCTGGCCCCCTCAGAGAAGCTGGGGGTGGGGTGGGGGGGAAGAGGGATCCCGTCAGCAACAACCCTGCTGAACAGCTTCTGCCCCATGTTGTGAATTAGCTTCTCTATAAAGCCCACTGGGCCGTTTGGAGGGCAAAGCAGCAGCCACAGTGGCGTCCTCCAGAGCTAGAAACCATGGGAGACCGTGCCCTCAAATCCCCCCTTTCCTTTGTGGGGACAAGGGGCTGGTAGTGATCTATTGGTCCAGAGATCCAGCAAGAGATCTGAGGAAGCATCAGGCTGCTGGTCCCTCCACAACAGCAGCAGCAGCAGCAGCAGCAGCTCTTCTGGGGCTCACTGCACAAGCCCCTCTAGAGCAAACTTATGCTCTGGCAATACTCAGACAAACCTCCCGGACTAGCAGAACCTGCAATGGGCACAAAACACAGCAGCTTGCGTGCCGACTGGGAAGGCAAAACTGGCTCAGCAGGATGACACCTTACACCCACGGCCCTTATTGTTTGCAAAAGGTTTCTGGCACTGCAAGGACACTTCCGGACAGACTCCTCCCAAGAGAATGGCCTCTTCCATAGATTTGGTCCCGGAGGAGACCCCAAAGTTATCCTGGCCTCAGAGGTGAGGGGGGAAAATACCACGTGGATCCTGAATATATTAGTTCTATTTTATTTTTATTTTTTGTTTGTTTATGATACATCGGCTTTGAGAAAGTTAAAGAAAATAATGTAAAATAAAATAGGTGGTAAGCTGGACGTGAAAGTAATGGGGGTTAAAGAGTGGAAAATATATGTGAGGATGAAATGCTTTTGATATTGGATTAATGAATTGAAAATATGAAGTGTGAACTTATTCAAAGATCAGTGGAATAGAAATGATTTGATATGAAATTAGATAAGAAAGTTGGAATTGTAATTATGACTACGTATGAATGTTATAACCTGTAATCATGCTGCTCACTTGAAGAGATGTGTAAAATAAAAAACAAAAAACTTTTATTAAAAAAAAAAAAGAGGTGAGGGAGGCAGGAGCCGGAAGCCATTCTGCTACCTGGAACGCCCTTCCCTGAGTTCCGGGTTGGGGTTTGTGCATGTGTATCCTGGCTAGGTCCCCCACCCGCCCTGACCCACCAGGGACTCCCCAGGGCCACCCTGAGCGACAGAGACTGCCTCCCCCTGTCATAACCCCGAGGACCCTCCCAGAATCCTCCACTGCTCGCTCCAGGAGAATCCGGGGGGGGGGGGGGCAGAATTCAGGGGATGCTGGCCAAAGCTGCCACAAGAGGAAAACTTTCTGGGTTCCTGATGGAAAACTTCTGGGTCACGAAGGCTTGTCTGGGGTTCAGAGCCACCCATCTTTTCTATTCGGTGCACCTCTTCATTCAAAGAAAAGCCTACTTGCTGCTCCTTTTCCACACGAGGGTTGTGAGTCAGGAGCAGCCGCCGCACCGGCCACGCTTCTTGCTCTGCCCCCGAGCATGTCGGGCTGCACTTAAACAATCCTGTGCAAAGACACCGGGGAAGTGCGTGTGTGTGTGTGGGGGGGGGTGAGGACATAGGTTGGCCGAAGGAGCCAAAAGCCGGCCCAGGCCTCCAGGGGCTACTCAAGAGCAGGGAGGCCCCCTTCCTGAAGGGTCTTCTGAAGCCTCTGACCAGACGGGAGGAAAACCAACATTTTGGACCATGAAATAGGAGCATAAAGCATCAAAGCTTCTGCATCCTGCAGCTTCCTGGTTTCTTTCTTGCCTTCTGTGGGGGCTTTGCAGTCTCTTCCATACTGGAAAATCATCCTGGGATCAAGGAGCCACAATATGACCTCTGCCAACTCCCCAATTCCTGACCTAGACTGAATTAGGTGTGTGCAGGAATGGAGGAAGCCAAGGGGAGCTGCGCTCAGGCTGGGACCCGGGGCAACCACTGGCCTTCCGTGGGGACTGAGCCCGGCTGACAGGGGAGAGGAATGGCTCCCTGGCTTTCCCCTCCCTCCCTCCCTCCCTCCCTCCTGCGATTCCCATGCTCCGCAGCCTTCCTCCTTCACCTCCGGTCTCCGGATCCTTCAGGTTGCTGGTCACGTGGTCCACCGCACGCGCCACCTCCTCGCTGTCACAGACGTTGAGCTGGACAGTCCTCATTCGGTCACTCTTCATGTTGTCCAGGTCCTTTGAGCCCCCCCGGCCTTGTTCCTGACAGAAAAGTGACAGGAGCAGCAGGGTGGGCAACGGGAGACGGCCACATCCACCCACCCACCGGGTGGGAGGATGTCACGCAACCACGCGTTGTCTCTCTGGGCGCTTTGCCTCCGAACCCCCCCCCCCAAGTCAGCAGGTCCCGTGGGTTACCCCCAGCTGCCCTGCTGGTCCCAGCCCTTCTTCCACCTGCTTTGGGCAAAGGGGCGGCTCCCAGACGGCTCCCCACGACCAGGAGGTGTGCGTCTTGCCAGAGCGAATGTGGGGCTTGGAGAATCTGCCACTCTCAGGGCCTCCCGGGCTGCTTCTCCCAAGACCCATCGGATGAATCCAGGGCTGGGTAACCATCAAATGAAGTTACAAAGGACAAGCTCGGAGGACAGGCCCCTGCCAAAACCTACCACCCCAGCCACGAACATTCTTCGCAATTTCTGAAGTTGCAGCCTGGCAGAAAAGCCCTGCGCGGCTACTGCACTTCCCGCCAGCAGGGGCTGCGCAGGGCCTGGGATTGGGGAGCAAAGAAGCCCTTTGCCAAGCAGCTGACTTTTCCTGCTCCCAGCAGCCTCCAGAGGCAGCGGAAAAAGGTGGAGCCTGCAAGTCCCCCAGGGAGGGGCAGACATGCCTGCCCTTCCCCTCCCCTCTTGCTGGAGAGAAACACCCAGCCCCCCCCCCCCCCCCCCCAGGGCTCAGTAGCCCCGTCCTGGCTCAGGGCAGGAGGAGCCGGGAGGATGGGGTCCCACCTCCACCCAAGGGGAGCCTGCGCATTCTGGGGGCCACTGCTGCTGCCGCCGCCGCTCATGGTTGTGTGCAACCGGAGTCCGTGTCCCGCTCCCTGGAACAAGGGCAAATAGGCCGAGACACCCTTTCCAGAGGGAGCCGCTTCCCCTGCCCTGCTGCTTTTTCTCTAGGGAAGGCCCACCCAGTCCGACCTGCCCCTGGTTCCTTCCAACCCTGTTCCAGGGCCTGGCCTGAGCAGAATTTGGAGGGGGGACGGGGAGACCGGTGGCATTGAACTGCACCTACAGCCACTCGCCCGGCCTCACCTTCAGCAGGCACCCAGCATAGATGATGAAGCCTTTCTCGTGGAGGAATTTGGCCAAGGAGAAGCCAAAGCCCGAGTCGCAGCCGGTAATGAGGACAGGTCGCTCACTGATCTGCAGGGGGCGCACAAGAGCCGGTGCTGAAGGCCACACAAAGAACCACGGCGCCTCCTGCCTGCGGCTCATGGGGGTCAGCCGGGCCAGAGGCATTCCTGCAACTCCTCTCAGGGAGGCCTCCTTACCCCGAGGCTTCTGGCTCCCCCTCTGCCTTGGCTGGGCTACCCGGGCCCTTCTCCCTCGGCCATCGCATGGACACCGGCCGCGGGCGCTTGGCAAACTGAAGGACGCCCTTGTGGTTGGGGGGTCCCAAGGCCTCAACGTGGCCCTCAAGGAGAGGCAGGCAAGGGAGGAACATCACAGGACCCCTCCGTCTTCTGGAGGGGGGCCCTGGGCCTGAACTTTGGCAGGGGGCCCAACACAGGAGCCCCGGACAGACGGAGGGGGCCTGCCATAGGCACGTGGCCTCCCCAGTGGGGCTGTCCTCTCCTCCGCCCTAGCGGCTGAGCCCACCCCTCTCACCTCGTCCACCTCTGTGGCGTAGCAGCGCTGGCTCCTCCAGGCAGAGGCCGCGGCCTGAACCTTGGGAAGCAAACTGCAAGAGAGAGGACACAGTTGCCACCTGGGAGGCCTTGGGGAACCGAAGCCCAGAGCAGAAGAGACTGGCCGGGCCCGCTTGCTCTGGCTGAAAGGGACCCGCTCTCTGGGCCCTTCCTGACCCGACTCTCTCCCACCGTGGATGTCTGCTAAGGCAACATGGCCATCACCTCCAGGAGCTCCAAGTTCAAAAGGGGGCCGCCCACCCCCACCCCAGAGGATGCTCGGACAAGAAGTACCAACCGGACATGCCAGGCTGCCAGGAGGCTGCAGCCCGTCTGCAGAAGGCTTCCCTCCATGCGACTGAAACACATCCGGCCCGCTGCCCCCACAATTCACCCCAGCCATCGGGTTGCTGGTGCTGCAAAGGCCGAAGCCCCTCGGCCCTGCTCTCCGCCGGCCTCAAGAAGCGCAGCCACGAGGGCCGCCATGTTGACTTCTGGGCTAACCCTCCACTGGCACACTGAACAGCCACACTGAACAGCCACACTGAGGCCGGGCCTCTTGAGGTCAGATGGCCACGTGGCTGTCAGGCGGTCGGGATGCTGATGCCCAGAGGGCAGCTGCCCCCCCCCCAAAAGGCCAGGGGGCTCTTAAGCAGCAGCCATGAGAGCATTCAGCCCCTGCCCCACCCATTCTGGGCAGGACCCTCCCTCTTCACACATGGATGTCCATGGAGATTCTCCATCCTGCAGGTCAGGGTGTCCCAGAAGTGCTTTTTCCCCAAGAGGCAACTGGACTTTCTGGGGGTTTTCTTCCAAGATGTTTCGCTTCTCACCCAAGAAGGTTCTTCAGCTCTGACTTGGATCTACCCAAACACTCCAGCCCATCCCCCCCAGGAGGGGCGAAGGTTTCACCTTTGCACCCATGGCCTTCCTGTCTGGGGAATTCAGCCGTGTCCCCCCCCCCCAGGGATGGGGGGGCTCAGGTGAGCACAGCCCCCTCTGGCGCTATCTGGAGGGACTTTGGAACGAGGAGATCCTTTCGGACTCCGGCCTGCAGCCCTGTCGGAGGCCAAGCTGCACAAGAGGTTCACAAGGAGGCCGGTTCTGCCTGCCTGGACCCCCACCCACCCCCACCCCGGTTGCCACAGCAGCAATTTCTCCCTTACAAGCCAGTCCTTCATGAAACCGGGTGAAGCATTGAAGGCCTCTGAGCGAAAAGGTAGCACTCGACGTACAAGCATTATCAGGACCAGAATTTTGGTTGCTAAGCAAGACAGTTGTTAAGTGAGTCGTGCCCGATTTTACGACATCCTTGCCATGGTTGTCAAGCAAATACTAAGTAAATATTATTAAGTGAATCATCCTGTCGCTATGCGAACCCAGCTTCCCTCACCGACTCTGCTCGTCAGAAGCCCCCGGGGAGTGGTGATCCCTTGACCCCGGGCGGGATGCAGCACCCATCACAAACACACATCGACTCATGAGGATTTTGATCCATGAGGACGTGGCACTAACTGTAACCGCAAGGACCGGTCCGTTTGTTTCAGGGCCACTGAAGCCTCAAACGGCCACTCGTGGCAAGCCAAGGACTTTGGAAAACACAGAACTGGGACGGTTCTCTGTACTTACCGCAGGCTGGTGGCAGCGCCATCCTTACAGTGCGGAGTGTTCAAGGCCAGCCGGGCAAGAGGCTGGGTGATGCGGGTGGTGGCCAAGAGGATTGCCATGAAGGGTGTCTCTGCTGCTGCTGCCGACGCCTCCGGACTCTGCCAAAGGCGGGGGGGGGGAGCGCTCTGCGTTATCTGCCCCCAGCCTTTATGGCCTTGCTGAGGGTGGGTCCAAGGAGGCTCCCCCCACCAAGTCCCTGCCCACCCATCAGCCACACTTACCTCGATTTGGATCTCTGGCTGCCTTGGTGACCTCGGCACGCCTCCCCAAGAGATGGTGGTGTCTGAATTCAGGAAAGGGATCAAGCAAGCTGGTGAGGCTTCACCCTTCATGTGCCGGGGTGGGGGGGTGAGCCCAGCCAATCGGGCGTTAGGGCCTGCTCTGGCTTGGCACAGTGTGCCTCCACGGTCATTTAAAGGAGGGTCACCAGCCGCCCACCTGGGGCTGGAGCCCATTGTCAGCCTGCCCTAAAAGCCTGTGGCCAGCCAGAGCTTCCTCCCCAGGAGGGGTGAAGGGGAGGCCGCATCCTGGGGCCCAGAGGTCACCCCGTCCTGAGGGAGGGGGAGGAAGCGGTTGGACCAGCTGGGAGGCCCTAGCCCAGCGCTTTTCACACCAGCCCCCCCTTTTTCTTCCGGGGCGGGGAGGAAGAGAGGAACCGCCAGGGAAAAGGGCCCTCCTGGCCAGGGAAGCCTCGGGGCTTCTTCTTCCCGGAGCCCTTCGGAAGAATTCGGGAGGAGGCCGGGACTGAGGGCGGGTTGGGGAGGGAGGGCGGCAGAGGCCCTGATCCCGCGGAGGGCAGGTACACCGAGAAGCCCGGAGGCATCCCGGGGACTTCTGGCCCCCGACGGAGCCCGGAGGCGGCTCTCCCGGCCAAGCCAAGCGGAGGCCCCCAGCCCCACTCAGCCTCCTCCGCCCCGCAGCCCACCTGCCCAGGGACCCCGCGCCCTCCTCTCCGCCCCCGCCCGCCGCCCGCCGAGCCGAGCCCAGGGAGCGCCGGGCCCAGGCAGCCGCCTCCCTCCTGCCCCCGCGGGCCCCACTCCTTCCGGCGGAGGCAGCGGCCGGGGTGGGGGGAAAGAGGGCGCCGCTCGAGGCCGCTTACCGCGCGCTCCTCCCGCCCCTCCGACTGACCGTCCCGCGTCCCCTCCGCGCCGGCCGAGGAAGTGACGTCACGATCGTCCCGGCGACGCCCCCGCCCTGCCCCTCGCGCGCCATGTGGACGCTCCCCGCCGGCCTCCTCTTCCTGCTCCTCCTGCTCCTGCTCCGCCGCCGCCTCCCTCCGCCCCTGCCGGTGAGTCCGGGGGGGGGGGCTCCCCCGGGCCTGCTTTGGAGTCCCCGCCTCCCCCGCGAGGAGGAACGGCCCGAGGAGAGGGGAGGGGGCGGCGTTGGGTCCCCCGGAATCAAAGGCGCCCTGGGGCCGCCGAGCGAGAGGGAGCCCCGACGCCGTCGCCCGAGAATTGCTGCTGGAGAGGATCGGAGAAACCATCATGCGCGGCAGAGACGTTCCCTTCTTTTCTGGCAGAGGGGCTCGCGGCGCCTCAAGCCTGCCCCCCCTCCCGGATGGTGCTGTACGCCCGGGGGGCGGGGGGGGGGGGGGCTGTGGCCAAGCTGCCTGCCGGCCATGATAAGGCAGCTTGGCCGGGGGGGAGGGGTGCCTGTGTCTCGCTTGCCTCTGCTGTGGAGAGAGCCTTTCGGCAACTGACCAGCGGAACGGCTTGCATCGCTGGAGATTTAGAAGAAGAGACCGGACAGCCGCTTCCTGTCTGAGCAGGGGTTGGACTAGAAGACCTCCAAGGTCCCTTCCCACCCGTTAATCTGTTATTCTGAATGGGATGGACTTCAGGTAGGGTTGCAGGATTTAAGAGGATTAGCAGTGACCAAAGTCACTCAATGTATCAACAGAAATCACAATGCAGCTGTAAAAATCACTGGTGTCTTCCTCCTCCCTGCTCAGGTGGGTCTCCATTCTCACCTGAGTCCCCAACAGCACCTCCTCAAAGCTTCCCATCTATTAAAGGGAGGGTGTGGTTCTTCTGTTCCGGGTGGGGGGCTCATTATACAAGAGGGGATCCCTGTGGGCTTTGTCAGGGGAGGAAGAGGAGGATGCATGGCCTGCAGGGCCGCCCCTCCCCCTCTGGTTGGGCAGATTCTCTTTGTAGCCAGTGGGCGGTTGAAGGTCTCCAGAGCCTGGGAGGAGCCGTCTGGCACTCAGGGCAGCTTGGGAAGCACGGGTGTCATTTGACAGTTACGGTTGGCGAGTTCTCGCCACGCTCTGGGTCTCTGCCACGTTCTCCCCACCCAGACTCCAATGGTTTCCAGGACCGGGGCCAAAGTCCTTGTGGAGCCTAGTCAGGCCAAGGTCACGTCCTTCCCTGCTCAAGAAGCGCCTGTCCTGGGCAGGGCCTGGGCCAGCTGAGGCAGCTTTTCATCCCAGGGAGGGGATGACCAAGAGCCAGGTGGACACCCAGCCGTGCCCCTTCCTCTGCCAAGCTGGCCTGTTTGTTTGCCAAGGGCAGGAGAGGACGAGGAGCGAGGACTCTCCTCCCCAAGGACCCTTCTGTGGGTCCTAAGAAGGGGAGACACCCCGCCTGGCCTGGCTGGATCTGGAGGACGGACACTGGGAGCGGGGTGTGTGTGTGTGTGTCCCCGGAGGACTTTCCCCGCTGACTCACTCTTTCCCTCTCCTGCCTCCCTTGCTCTTGGCACACCCTCTGCCTGACCTTGAGGTGCCACATGCCCGCTGAGCTCTCGCAGAACCTGCTTTTCAGCCTGGATGCCAGTTGAGGCCGGATCCGCCTCCCCATGTCTGCTGGAAGAGCAAGCTGGCCGGGGTGGGAGCGTCGGTGCAGATGCCTCGCGGAGGGGACAGGTCCCTGCAGTGCCCTCGGGTCACCTCCATGCCTAGCCCTTGCCCCCTTTCTAAGGAATCCTGTGGGGAACAGGCTGTCTGGACCCCTTTCAGTCGGGCTGCAGGCCCAGATACGGGACCGAGGTGGCGCTGGTCTCCTTCCTGGATGATCTCTGGCCTGAGCGGGGTGGAGGTTGTGCATCTTCCCTTCTTAGCTTCCGCCCGAACTTCTTCCCCTGGCCCTCAGATGCTTCATGGCTGGGCAGCCTTGGGCGCCTCTGACGCTGCTCCTTCCTCTTGCCCTCCTGCAGGCCGAGGGGAAGGCGGTGCTGATCACAGGCTGCGACAAGGGCTTCGGCCATGCCTTGGCCAGTCATCTCCATGCAAAAGGCTTCACTGTCTTTGCTGGCTGTTTGCTCCTGGTGAGGAACCGGTCCCATCCCTGAGCTGGCCTCGCCAGCGGGAGGCTCTCGGGTTTCCTCTGAGAGCCGGAGATGGAGAGGGAGGCCGGCAAGTCCCATCAGCCCCAACAGGGCCATGCTTGCCCTCAGGAGTCCCCCCCCCTCCCCACCTTAATGGCTTCTCTCCCTGTCTGGCGGGCAGGACCAAGGAGGAGATGGTGCCCAAGAACTGTGCCGCCTGGGCTCTGGGCGGATGCACGTCCTCCAGCTGGATGTGCGCTGCGAACAGCAGGTGGCCCGAGCCCTCCGATACGTGGAGGTGCAGCTGGAGGACCCTGCCCGAGGTAATCACCCAGGCCCTTCCTCCCATCTCCCCAAGGGGCGGCTGCTCCCGGCAGACCAGGGCATCTCACCATGCTCCCCCGCGGGCAGCGGCAGGGGCTGAACTGGGCTCCATGCATGGGTCACTTGGGTTTCCCTAGGCCCGTTTGGCTGCGTCCAGCTCTTTGGCCACTGGTGCCACCGAAGGTGAGTCCCTCGCCTTTCTGGACAGGTCAGTTCCTGTGGCTGGAGAGATGGGCTTCCTCGGGAAGGGGAGGAGGCTGCCTGCCCTGCACTTGCGATCCCTCAAAAGGAGTCTCCTCTCTCGCGGGGCAGGTCTGTGGGGCTTGGTGAACAACGCTGGAATCGCCTCCTTTGGAGACGTGGAATTCACCAGCATGGAGAAGTACCAGAGAGTGGCGGACATCAACTTATGGGGGACCCTGCGGGTGACAAAGGCTTTTCTGCCCCTGATCCGCAGGGCCAGAGGTAGGGAAGAGGGTCCAGAGGGGTTGGGGGCCACCGGCCTGTGGGCAGAGCATCTTGCCCAGGAGTGGGCATAGTGGACGGGCAGCAGAGTTCCCCCTGCACCAGCCGGGTGTCCAGCAAGGCTCACCCGATGCCCTGGCTGGCTCTGTTCTCGTGCATTCAGACTGCCAACGCAGAGGGGTCAGCAGTTACGCAGAGCACGTGTGCAAGAGTTTGGCTCTCCTGCGTAACACTGGCATACCAGCAATGCCTTGTGCAAGAAGGGGGGAGGGAGGCGGCCAGAGGAAAGACCCGCAGGCACAGAGAGAGGAGGAAGCAGGAACGTGCAGCCTTCGCCAGTCCACCAGAGGAGGAGGCCAACCCTGTTCAGGTCTCCCATTTTGGGATAATGAGATCCAAAAAGTGAGTGAGACACTGAGCAAGCAGCCTCCTCTGGAAGTGGCATGACTGTGTCCCAGTGGGAAAGGAGGTCTTCAAAGAGCAACACTGGTGGAGCCTCTGGAGAGTTCTGACCAAGGCCAGACCCTGAGCTGGGTGGCCTGAGTGGTTCTCTGCTCCCCTCCCTCCCTCCCGCTCTCTCCCACTGATGTCTCTCTCTCTCACACACACATATCCCCAGAGCAGTTCTGGTCTCTGCTCTCCTGCAGGGCGGATTGTCAACATGAGCAGCATGCTGGGTCGGATGGCCAGGCCGATGCGCTCCTCCTACTGCATCTCCAAGTTTGGACTGGAGGCCTTCAGCAACTGCCTGCGGCAGGAGATGTATCGCTGGGGCGTCTCGGTGGTGGCCATTGAGCCGAGCAACTTCATCGCAGCCACAGGGATCCTGACCCCCGAAGGCATCGAGGCCGAGGCCGAGCACATGTGGCGTGGGGCCAGCGAGGCCGTCCGGGCAGATTACGGAGAGGCCGACTTCCAGGAGAAGCTCTCTCGAATGAAGGGCTTTGCGCACAGCGGCCTGCGGGACATCTCCCCAGTCCTGGACGCCCTGACGGAAGCCCTTGCTGCACGTCACCCCTGCAGCCGCTACATGCCCATGGAGGCCTCCTGGTGGCTCCGTCTGCAGGCCGCAACCCACCTGCCCACCGCCCTGGCCGACTGGCTTTTTGTCAGCTAGGCAGCCCCAGGTCAAGCGGAGAAGCCGTCGGCAGAATCACGTCCAGGTGAATTACAAGCAATCCTGGTAGCCGAGTTAGCCAGGTGAAGGGGGAAAAATCCTAAATCCATTGAGACAATCTCTCTTAATCAGTGTGGCTGAAAGGGTCGTAAGACAGAGGCAGGTACTGAGAGGCCAGGGGAGGGGAAGGGGGGAGACACACACTTTAACAGAATAGTAGAGTTGGCAGGGACCTTGGAGGTCCCCTGCCCACAGGCAGGAACATTCTAGAAGTTGTTGCAAACCCTCATTTGCCTGGTTCACCCTTGAACCCCGAATACCATCCGGCCTTGCTTGAAGAAGGGAGTCCCCATGGCTGGAAACATCGTGGGGGGAAGCTGTGGTGGGACCAGGTCGCCTGCAGACAGTGTGCCTTGCGTATGTGGTCCAAGCTGTATATGTAATTTCAACTGTTTTTAATTAAACTCGATTTTTAGATACAATTACACTTGGCTTAATGTTTGCCCTTCCCCCCTCCTTGCTGGACCCTCAGCGCAGCACCTATTTCAACGGTTTTCTTCAATCGGGGAGCACTCTGCCCATGCTCTGATGCCAACCGTGCCCTTTTAAAGTTCCCTTACGTCGGAGAGATACGTCACTGGTCAGAAATTCTCTCTTGTAGGTGGAGCAGTTGTGTTCTCCACGCTCTTGATTGCTTCCTTCAAAGTGTTGAATGTAACACAATCTCTCGGTTCACACAGAACGACGAACCATGAACTGGCCAGGATTGGCACTACCTGAGCCTGGCGTTCTGACCTGGCCAGGCCTGCTGGGCAAAGACGAGCTCCAGGAAAGGCCCAAACCTGCTCTAGGGTGAAACTTGGCTTCCTTTTTCCACCAGGGGGCGCTCTTGGGAGCCCTTTTCAGGCAGCCAACCACCCCAGTGCAGGTGGCACCAGAGCCAGCAGGGCCACTGGGGAGCCCAGACTCCTCTTGCGCCTCCCTGGGGGCTCAGCTTCAACAGGGGTGTCTCTGCTCTCTTGGCACCCGAGGGGGGGGAAATCATAACCTGACCTAGCTGGGGGCTCTGTTGGCATAATGCGACCAGCTGGGTTACTCCGGCAGCCCTCGCGGAGTCAGCGGAGGGTTACTTCCATAGGGTGAATCCAGCTGTGCGAATGGTGCCTCATGGCCCAGTCTTGCTCCCTGGTTGGCATCGTCCTGCGGGAAGGCAAGCGTAACTCTTCTCACATCCTTCCTCAGCCTCCTCTGAGTTGGCCCAAACTGGGCCTCCCCTCGCCAGCTCGGGATGGCCATTTTGCCCAAAGACTTTGCTGGGGGCTCAGGGCACATCCCAGCCCATTTCATTTTGCACCCAGGTTACAGCACCCTCCTCAGGCCTTGATCTACCCTGGCAAAGCCTTTGCTGCCACGTACCCATCCCTCCTCTGCCAGGGAAGGAGGGTCTTCCTTGCCCCAGGCAGGGCGTATAATGTATTCTGTACAGTGGTAGATTTTGTCTTCTGTGTAGATGCAGATAGATAAACTCAACAGAACATTCATACAAAGTCTTTATTATTGGTTCATCAGGTATCCCCATAACTCACATTTGTGACGAAGTTTTTTAATAAACAATTCTTTGCCTATCTGTCTTGTAGGTAAAAAGATGGTTATCTCCTTATCCCTTTTTTCCCATCTCGTAGAAGTAGAGCAGTTACCACGAGTCCATGAGTTCAGCCAAGAGTGAGGAAACCTCCCCCAACCCATCGAGGGTCAATTTGGTGATCAATGAAAATTACAGATGTGGTCTCGTGACATGGACTACATGTCCCAGGATGCCTTAACTACATTTACCATGATGCATTCCCTTAAGGGGACAGCTCACAATTGCTAACTAACTATCCAATTCCCATACACTGGCTGGACAGCACAGGGCGGGTGAAGGGCAGGTGGGTCCCCTGGCTTTGCTGCTCACCCTCCTCCCAAAAGTCACCCTCCTCCTCAAGGAGGAGGGGCTGATCGATGGCTGGTAGGTACATCCATCTGTCCATAAGTCCAGCTCACTTTGGTTTTATTCCTTTCTGCCTAAAGGAGATGGCCCACACTCCCGGCTCTCCCTGAGGTCTGCCCCTTCTCTGTGTTCCCAGCACCCATCAGCCTGCTCCGCTCTGGCCTTTACACCAGTTTGGGGGAGGGATGGCAGGAGCAGTGCCAGAAAGGCCAAGTTAATTTGCGGAGGCCAGGAAAAGGCAGCTGATGGATGAGGAATGCTCTGCAAAGAGGGGAGGGAGGGAGGGGGAGAGACTGCTGGAGGCTCCCAGAGGAGATTCAGGCTGCCTGGATGTCAGCCCAGCAGGGTGGACAAAACCCAGGCTGAACATTGGTTTAAGATTACCGGCCTGCGGTTGCTCTACCAGGGGCTTCTGCAAAGAAATGGGACCCATCTGGAGTTCAGCGTTTAGTAGCCGAGGCGACTGCCCTGGGATTCAAGGAGACCCATCTTCCTCCTGTAATGCACCAACAACAGTTCGAGTACAGTAGGGCCCTGCTGGCTCTTCCTGGCAGCCGAGTTGGGTCAATCAGTGGAGAAATGGAGGGTGCCCACGCCTGCCAGGCCAAGAGGGTTGAAGCTGCTGAGTTGAAGCTTCTGCTTGCTGAAAATGGAAGGAAGTACATAGAAGGCAGGATACACCTATAACTTGGGATGAGCCAGCCCTGCTGTCTTTCCTCTGGCCGTGGGTCAGGCCGGCCCCAGCCCGCCAACCTCTCTCCGCTCCAGTGGGAGGGGGGCATGAGGCAGGTGCCTGGCAGGGCACCAAATGGCAAAGGGCAACCTGAGAGTCTGGAGGACGCCGTTCTGCGCCCCTGTGGCCTGGCCTGACACCCACCGCCACTTGGGGATCGCAGGTGGGGTTTGGGGCAGGGGAACCAGATTCCCCATTCCTCACGGCTCTGGCGATCTCGTCACCCCAGGCCTGGTGCTCTTGCCAGGCTTCCCCGGAGCTGGGGGGGGGGTGAGGAGCAGCTGTGCTGGGCAGGGACCAAACGGGGGCCGAGCTGTCCTTGCTTGGAGGACCACCTCCCGAAGAAGAAGACGAGCACCATGGCCGAGAGAAGGCAAACTCAACATAGTGGTTGTGCCTTTTTCCTTGACTAGACACTCGCATCCTCCTGCCCCCTTGGGGGTTGCTGTGGGAACACCTTGAAATGCGGATCCCGGATGCCGTTTTTGTGAAAAAGGCAAATTTTTGAGCCGAGGATCATTCGGAAGGAACCTGACGATCAAACAGCAGGCCGCTTGTCTCTCGGGTCTCCTTCCCAGTGGGGGAGATTGAGCAGGCAGAAAAGGCTGCAGTGGGGGAGGGTTTTAAAGGCCTCCGTAAGAGGCAAGAGCTTCTGGGTGCTCTGGAGAGGTGGGGAGGGGAGCCCCGACCTTGGTTCATGATGCCTTCCCACCACTGCCTGGCCTCCTCCTGGGAGCCCCCGCTCCCCCTACCTCGCCTCCTTTCTCCTTCGGGACCCTCAGTAACAGCTTCTCAGCACAGGGGAGCACAGCCCACGTTTCCCTTTCCATGAAAGGCCTCGTCCGGCCAGGGAGGTTCTGGGCCCAGTTCCGCATGATGTCACAGAACTCCATCCCGCAGGGGCCCAGTGATGTCACACTGCGGAAGGCAGCCTGCTCCACAGGGCAGGTCGGAGCCCACGAGGGCTGCTGCTTTTCCTCCTGAGCGAGTTCAGGCCACGTTGCTGTGAGGACCTCAGAGAAGGGGCCCGGGGTCTGTTTATGGGTGAAGCACCCCCATAAGGAGAAGGGAACCACTGTGGGCAGACCCTCCCCCTAAGGTGCCTTTCCATTGTCCGGTCTGCAGAGTCCCCTTCCTGATCTGCTCTGCCTTGAAGGGCGGACAGTCGGCGGCCTCACAGAGGTTTCTGACGCTGCTGCCGTGGGGGAGAGTGGTGGTGGGGGCTGGGGGTCAGCTGCCCCCTTCAGGGCTGCAGAGGGTAACCCGGGAGGGGGGCAGTTGGAGGGGGAGGCTCTGCAGAGAGACCCACTGGCCTGGGGCCTCTTCCTCCCCCCCTCCCGGCAGCAACCTACCTGGGCTTCTTGCAGCAAAGCAGGGAGGATGATGCGGCTGATGCAGAGCAGGGCAACCTTGGACAGGTGGCGGCAGCTGTGGAGCAAGTCGATGGCCAAGTCCAGGCTCAGGTACTATGGCTCGGCCGCCATGGAGCAGCCCAATCCCTGATCACCAGGTGCCTTTAGCACACCTCTTGGTCAGGAAGATGCTACAGGACTGCTGACCCTCTGCCCCACAGAACGACAGGGCTCTCCTCTGGCTGGGGCTTTGTTTGGAAGGGGCAGAGGGGGATGTGAGCCAGCAAAGGAGACCAGGAGGCAGCACCGTGGCCTGGAGACCTTCGATGGGCCAACTTTTGTGTTCAGGCGTGCAGCCAGAGGGGATTGGGAGCATGTGCCCCTGCCCTTAAGAGAGACCCCCCTAGGCCCTGCCAACAAAGGAATGGGAGCGCTGCCAGGGGAAAGGACCGCACTGCAAGGCTGGCCAGGCTTGGCAGGATGGGTCGTGGGAAGACCGTGGCTGGTGGAATAGCCCCCTTCATCAGCCCTGGAGGGGAGGCAGAGTCCGGCCTACAGAAGCAGCCATGGCTCAGTAATTTCTGCCCTGAAATTTGTTCCAAGGGCGCACCCTGCAAAACACATGGGAGCCCGGGTTCACATAACATCTGGGCCTGGCTTATTGGGGGCTTCATGTGAATAAAACCAAGGAAGATGGGAGCCAAAGTGAATCTCCACAAAGATGCCCCTAGGGAGCCATGGAGGAAGAAAGGGCCCAGTGGAAAGCCCCCGCTTTGGGGCCCTTTGGGGGTGGTTCGGGTCTTTGTGGGGAACCACTCTCCAGGCACTGCTGGACTCCCTGGGCTCCATAGGTGGCCTTGTGCCAACCCTGCCAGATCGACATCCTAAGCTCTGAGAAATTCAAGGGGTTGGCAGAGGCCCATCCCCACCTTCCGTGACTGACGGCGCCACCTTTCACAGGGCGCTGTCTCCTTCTTCTTTTGTGACTGACCAGAAAGTAAGATACTCTAGAAACATCAAGACGGTAAGGAAGACCTGCCAACAGGAGGCCTGTATCTCCTCTAGAAGCGGCTTTGCCCACCTGGACACGGAAGCCCCATCTGAAGGGAGACCGGGGCAACCAGCCTCTGGCGCCCTCTCAGGTGGGGGGGCTGGGAAGGCTTCAGGGCCCTGGTAGAGGCAGAGCCGCATGGGAAGACTCGGTCTGCACCTGCCAGCTTCTTTCCCAGCACGGAAGCGGCTGCCCAGTGAGCCCAACCGAGGGGAGGATTCAGGCAGCACCCAGCAGCTCCCAGGGGGCCGAATGGTCCAGGGCGGCAGCTCCCAGAGGGGGAGGGGGCGTGCTCTGTGCTCCCCACTAGGTCAGGGTCCTGAACTTCAATGCGTGGGTGGCAGGGAGCGCAGGGTCAGCCGCCTGCAGGCCGGGCCAAACAGGAGCGTTTGCCCCTAGGAATCAACATCGTTTGTGGAAAACCTATTCAACGGACAGCTGGAGCCTAAAAGCCTCCTTCCTTTCCCTGCAGGTAGGTAGGGTCAGGGTACAGAGGAGGGTCCGAAGGCTGATGCCAGGCAGGACCGCTGACCAGCCCCTGGGTGCTTGGGGTTGGCAGTGAACCTCCTGTCCTGGCAGCCTCTCCATTGCCCTCAGCTCTTTCGCCGGAGCAGGCCCAGCTCTTGCAAGCCATGGTGGATCCCTGCACCCGCTTCTTTGAGGTAAGGCCAACGGAGGTTCCCCTCCTCCAGAGGGCCCCCCTGCCCCCCAAGAGAGAAAGTCCTGGTAGGAGGGTTGTGCTGGCTCCATTTCTGTCTGAACACCGGCAGGAAGTCAATGACGCGGCTGCCAACGAAGAGCTGGGCAGCATCGAAGAGGAGACCGTGGAGGGCCTGAAGTCGATGGGCTGCTTTGGGCTGCAGGTGCCGGAGGAGCTGGGGGGCATCGGGCTGACCAACACCCAGGTAAGGCTCTCGGGAGGCTCCTGGAGGGAAGCAGGGAGTCCTCCTCGTCCCTCCCCGCCCCTCCAGACACGGGGCCAGAGCCACCGCAGAGGGTTGGGGGCATCGTCCGCCTCCCATGCCAGAGTGGCAAAGGTGGTTCTGCTGCCCCAGAGGGAGGGTCCCTCGTCATGGCTCCTGGGTTCCTGGGCCAGCGGCTGAGGGCGGAAAGGCTGGTGGGGGCCCTCCCCCTATGGCTGCTGTATGCGTGTGTGCGTGTGTGTGTGTGTGTGTGTGTGTGAGGGACCAAGAGAAAAGCTTCTGGGCAGCTCAGGGCTGTTCTGGGGGCAGGGGGGCCTCCTTGGCACTCTCTGGGCTCGGCTGCTTCCTTGCACTGGGAGGGAGCCAGCTTGGCTCTCTGCTCACAGACAAGAATACAGGTGAGCCTTGACTTATGACCACAATTCAGCTCAATCGTTGCTAAGCAAGATGGTGGTTAAGGACGGCCTTTCTTGCCACGAATGTTAAGTGAATAGCTGCAGTGGTAAGTAAGTGTCGTTAAGTGAATCTGGCTTCCCAGTTGACTTTGCTTGTGAGGAGGCAAAAAAAAGGGCGGGTCACCGCGACCGTCATAAATACAGGCCAAGCCTCCGGATCCTGATCCCGTGACCCCATAGGGATGCTGCCACAGTTGTAAGAGCGAAGAATGGTCGTAAGTTAGTATTTTTCAGTGCTGCTGTAACTCCAAATGGTCACTAAGAAGAACGGCCATCAGTCGAGGCCTACCTGAGGGCTTGTCGGGTCAGCCTGGGCAGTTCCCACCTAGGCTGAGGCACCTCTGGCGGCCTGTCCATCCGCCTGGAGCTCCATCCGCGGGGCCTGTGGCACAGGGTTCAGCCGGGGGTGGGGGTCCTGACTGCCTCTGTGGAAGGGGCTTTTTTTCCAGGCAGTTCAAGGAACGGGCCCCCCAGGAGGAAACAGCCGCACCCCACCCACCCGGGCAGAGAGCAAAGGCCTCTCCCTGTTTCAGCACCCAAGGCCTTCCTTAGTCAGAGGCAGCCAAGCTCAGAGAGCCCCCAAGGTCACTGGTGGAGGGCGGGGCCCCCCTGATGTGGCCACCTGCAGCCTCCTCCTGATGGCGGCGCCTTTCCTCCTCTAGTACGCTCGCATGGTGGAAGTGGTTGGGATGCATGATCTCGGCGTGGCCATCGCCCTTGGTGCCCACCAGTCCATTGGCTTCAAGGGCATCCTCCTCTTTGGAAACAAGAGCCAGAAGGAAAAATACCTCCCCAGGCTAGCATCTGGTAGGCCGAGTGCCGCCCTCGAACACAGTGGCTGAGCGAGGGGCTTCCCTAGCAAAGGGGCCAGGCGGAGGGACAGCTGGGCCTGGCATGAGCTGAGCCAGGGAGGGGCAGGAGGGGCCCCAGATCTAAACACACGAGATGCCTGTACGTGCCTGGGACATCTTCCAGGTCTGGGCTCTTGCTCCCATGGATGGACGCGAGAACTAGCCTCCTGAAGGCTGGAGAGGTCCAGGTGGAAGGAGGGTGGGGAGGGCTCCTTGGGGGGGTATAGAAAGTGACGGCCCCTGGCAAGGCTGACGCTGTCTCCAAGGAAGTCTGGGCTCCCCTCTCTCATCCCAGGTGAGGCCTACGCAGCCTTTTGCCTGACCGAACCCTCCAGCGGCTCAGACGCAGCCTCCATCCAGACGGTGGCTGAGCTCAGCCCCTGCGGGGGCTTCTACACGCTCAACGGGAGCAAGATCTGGATCAGGTGAGAAGCTGGGCGGGGGCCTCCATGGCACGGGCGGTTCCCAAGCTGTAGTGCTGGGCTCCACGGCTGGTGGCCGGCCGCTAGCCTGGTCCACCTCACTTCCCTTCCAGCAATGGGGGCACGGCCGAGGTGTTCACGGTGTTCGCAAAGACTCGCATCAAGAACATCACCACAGGGGAAGAAACAGACAAGATGTCGGCCTTCATCGTGGAGCGAGCCTTTGGGGGGGTGAGCAGGTGAATCAAGGGGGCCTTGTGAGAGCGAGGGCCGTCAATGCCACCGGCGGCCATCCTTCCCCTCCCTCATCCATTCTGAAGCTCATTACCGTCCCCTCCGGTGTGGGAGGGGGCTCCATCTGAAGGAGAGGGCCGCCCAGCGGATCCGGCTCTGACGGGCAGCTGCGATCTGCCCTGTTCCCTCTGTGCCCATGCCCTGCAGTGGCCCTCCGGAGCAGAAGATGGGCATCCAGTGCTCCAACACGGCAGAGGTGCACTTTGAGGACGTGAAGGTGCCCGCAGAGAACCTGCTGGGGGGGCTCGGCAAAGGCTTCCAGGTGGCCGTGCACATCCTGAACAACGGCCGCTTCAGCATGGCCGCGGCAATGGCCGGCACCATGCGCGGAGTCCTCCTCAAGGCGGTATGCTGGCATGGAGGCCGTGGTGCCTGCGGTGGGGGGCCCTCCCCTGGGCCGAGGGGGCTCCATCCCTCTCGAGGTTCCTTACTCTGGGTCTGCACAGGTGGATCACGCGGCAGACCGGCAGCAGTTTGGCAAAGCCATCGGCCGCTTTGGGGCCATTCAGGAGAAACTGGCACGCATGGCCATGTTGCTCTACGTGACCGAAGTGAGTGCGGCTGGCCAGCCTCCTCTAGAGTACTCCCCATCAGTCCTGGGCTCCATCCCCCATGGTCCCTCGATCGATATAAAGCCGCCTGCAAGATGGGCTTCAGGTGGCCGTCACAGGCATCCCCAAGGGGTGGCACATCCCCCTTAGAGGGCAGGGCCCAGGTGTGAAGCTACCCAGCCATGCCCTGCCCCTTGCAGGCCATGGCCTACATGCTGAGTGCTAACATGGACATGAAGCTGCCCGACTACAAGCTGGAGGCGGCCATCAGCAAGATCTTTGCCTCCGTAAGTGGGTCTGGTGGGGGGGCAGCCCTGCTTTATGGGGGGGGGGGATGAGCAGTGCCTGTGCAGACCTTGCCCTGGTCCCAGCGGGTGGAGGGAAATGGGGCAAGGCGGCTGGCCATTGGCACCCCGCTGCCTAAGTGGGGCACCCTCTGGGCCAAGAGGCCCCAGCTGGCTCTGGCCAGATCTCCGTGGCTGGTCTGCCGGACTTCAGCCCCAGAGCCTCTTGGAGCCACGGCTGGGGACCCGGCAGGGGCCCGGGGGGCCTTGGGGGGGGGAAGTCAGCCTTGCTGTTGGTGTCCCCAGGAGGCAGCCTGGACTGTGGCCGACGAAGGCATCCAGATCCTGGGTGGGATGGGGTACATGAAGGTAAGTCCCCTCTGGGCCGGGCGGGGTCTCCTGGGTCAGGACACGACCGGCTCCGCCCAGGCCAGCTTGGGGCCCAGCAGGACCCCCTGCAGGCTGCTGCTTTCCCTGGGCAGGAGAGCGGCATGGAGAAAGTCATGCGCGACCTGAGGATCTTCCGCATTTTCGAGGGCACCAACGAGATTCTCCGCTTGTTTGTGGCTCTGTCGGGCATGGAGGCAAGTCAGGCCATCTTTGGAGGCCAGCGTGGTCCTCGTGGGCAGCCCACCCAGGACAAGCAGCGCCCTCCATGAGAAGCGCTTCTGTGTGGCTCTGGGGGGGGGGTGCTGTAACGGAGAGAGAGCCCCCTTCAGAGCCATCCTGTCTCTTTGCCCTCCCCAAGGCTGAGCTAGCAAAAGCCTTTCTGCTCCTTTGCAGTTTGCACAGGCAACCACTCCCCCCCCCCTCCAAGGCCCTCGAGCAGCAGCCTCCCCTTTGCCAGCCCTGGCAGAGCGGCCCCCTCCCCCGTTGCCTGGGTGCCCGGGAAAGCATGCTCTCGTCCCTGCCCGCTTGCTGGGCTATGCCATCCGTCTCCCTGGAACACGGCCACCCCACGCCCTGAAGTGTGTGTGCGTGTGGGGTGTGGGGGAGATTGGGGAGGCTGCCCCAGGACAGAACCTGCTGTCTGCTCTCAGTATGCCGGGCACACCCTGAGCGGCCTGCGCAAGGACCTCTCCGCCCCCCTGCTGCACCTGGGATCCATCTACAAGGAAGTGGTGATGCGAGCGAAACGGTGAGGCTGCCCCCCACCCTCTGGAGGAAAGTGGGGTCTGAGGAGGCGCCCCCATTCCCCAACAGCCGCCCTCGAGATCCTCCCCTCCCCCCAGGACTTCCAAGGCCTGCTGCTGACCCCCTCCCCCCTGGTGCCACGCCCCTATTCAGCAGATGCCCCACTGTCTTCCTCTCCTGCAGCAAAGTCGGGGTCCCCACTGGGCAGACGCTGCAGGGCCTCGTCCACCCGGAACTGGAAGACTGTGCTGCTCTGGTGAGAGACCCGGCCGAGGCCCAACAGGGCGGGCAGCTTCCTCTGGGCATTCTTGCCTGTTGGCAGCCAAGTACACTTCCCTGCTCCAGGCGCCCAAGACGCCTTCTGGCCAGAGGCTGAGGGGCCTCGTCCAGGGACACCCCGGGCCCTTCTGGACGGAGTCTCCTCCAACCCTGTTCCCAGTGGACCCCCTTCCCAAGAACCCCAGTTAGAAGAGAAGCTGTCCTCCTCCTGGGGTGGCTCCTGGCTGTCCCTAGGAAAGCAGCCAAGATGGCCTTCCTACGCCCCTCCTCTTCCCCTGGGGGAAGCCGGCGATGCCCGTCCCCTCCCCACAGCCGCCCCCCTGGGCCTGAGGCTCAGCATCTGACAGCAAGAAGTAGAGCTGAGCAAGAAAGGGGGGAGGGGTCCCTCCCTTTATGATCCATGGGGCCACATTCAGCTGAAGTCCCTCCATTCCCCCCCCCCGTTGGTCTCCTCCCCCGCAAGGTCACCAGAGCTGTGGAGCTGTTTGGAGAGACCATCGAGAGCCTGCTCTTGAAGTACGGCGCAGCAGTGACGGGTACAGGCTCTGGGGGGAGTGGGTCTGCCGGGCATCCTGGGTACCCATTGTGGCACCCATTCCTTTGTGGCACCCAGGGGCCTCTAAGGGAGCTCAGGGCCGGAGCTGCAGGGAGACCTGGGCCAGCCCGATTCTCTCGGGGGGACATGGAATGGCCCCAGCCAAAGAGCCAAAGAGACAGATGTTTCCACTGTGGAAATGGGGGACGGACGTTCTGCGGGACCCACAGCAGCCCCAAGAGTTGCTGCAGAGGAAGCTGTAGGAGGTGGTGGGTGAGGGCTACCCGGGAGCCTGACCTGCCCTTCCCGGATTCTCCCCAGACAAGCAGTTCCACCTGAGGCGCGTGGCAGACGCTGCCATAGACACCTATGCCATGGCCGTGGCTTTATCCAGGTAGGAGGAAGGAGGTGGGGTGGGATGGGAAGCAGGTGTCTGCAAAACCAGCCTTACCCGTGCCCCCTTCCAGGGCCAGCCGTGCCCTCTCCCTGGGCCAGCCCACTGCTCAGCATGAGAAGCTTTTGTGCCAGGCTTGGTGCCAGCAGGTAAGACAGACAGGTGCAGCTCCCGGGCTCTGCTGGCTCTTGGGCTCTTGCCTGGTGGGGTCCTAGTTTGGAGACCCCCTGCCAGAGCCCTGCTGGCTTTCACCCTCTGCCTCCCCCCCCGCCCCCCGCAGCCTGCTGGCTCCCTCCTCCACAGCTATGGGGCATGAGGCCAGATGGAGCCTCCTACCCCATCAGTGGGAATGGGTGTGGGGGGTGGGAATTAGGCTTCAGCAAAACGCTTGGCAGTAGCCACAGCCTCCCGCAAGGTGTGTGGCTCTGACCCCAGCCGAGCCCAGCCAGACCAGTGCAGAAGCCACATCAGGGACCTTTGCCTTGGGCTCGCTGGGAAGGAGCAGCCCCCTCCCCTCAGATCACGGCTTCTCTGCCAGGGTATCCGCACCCTCCCGCTTGATTCAGCACCACTGAGCAGTGCATCTGCAAAAGGAGGACTGAGGGCGACATGATAGCGGTCCTCCAATATTGGAGGGGCTGCCCCAAAGAAGAAGAGGGGGGCCAGCTATTCTCCAAAGCAGCTGAAGTCCCAGAAATGCATTTTTTCAAGGGACAACTGAACTTTCTGGTTTTTCTTTGAAGATGTTTCGCTTCTCATCCAAGAAGCTTCTTCAACTCTTCAAACGTCTTCAAAGAAAAACCAGACAATCCAGTTGTCTCTTGAAAAAAGCACCTCTAGGACAACCATGACCTGGATGAATGAGAATCTCCCTGAGGATGGAAACTAATCAAGGAGAGAAGCAATCTAGAGCTCTGGAGAAATTTTCTGGTAGTCAGAATAGTGAATCAGTGCAGCAGCTTGACTCCAGAATAATGTGTGTGCTCCAATAATGGAGGTTTTTAAGGAAAAATTGGATGGCTATTTGCAATGGCACAAGGCCTCTTGCTTGAGTAGAGGGTTGGACGAGGCTCCTTCCAACTTATTCACGGGGATAAAAGCATGGCTTCCACCCTGTTTCCAGAAAGGAACATGGTGAGATCCTACAAAAACACTATGACTTGCCTTCACTTTGGGGGAGGCTTTCTCCCCTGCATAGGTGGACTGATCCAGGCGTCTCTCTTTGTGTAGGCCTTTCCACGAGTGCGGGAATCTCTGCGGGAAGTCAAATCCGCCAGCTGGGAAGAGGTCTTCACCAGCATGAAGCTGATCTCAGACGCCTTGGTGCAGCACAGAAGCACCGTGGCGTCCCATCCCCTGGGCTTTTAAAACTAGGGATTTCGTTTAGCATGGAACCAAATAAATGTTATATTATCCTTCTACTCCAGCGGTCTTCCCATGATTTGCTGGTGTCTGTTGCCGTGGTGTACGGGCAGCTCTTCACATCTGGAGAACTGACTGACTGGCATTCAAGGTGCACGAAACCGGTTCCCTTGCTTGACCCCCAAAGAAGCCCCAGTCCTGCCTCAATTAGCAAAGTAGCACAGACCGGAGAGAAGGCCCATGGCTCCTGCTGGACATTTATTTGGATTATGTGCTATCAAGTGGGCGACCACATGGGTAGATCTTCTCCAGGACTATCAGTCCATTCAATGAACGGGTATCAATCTACAAACATATCAAATAAGAACCAGCCTAGGAGCCCGTAAGGACTCAGATCAATCGAGCAACCACCAGCGACAGCACCGACCACATCACCAAAGACAGACAGCCGCCTCACATGACACCCCCCCCCCAACTAGGGTCACCTCTCCCCCAGGTGACCTCTGCATGCCATGACTTCAATCACACGGCCTCATGTGACCTTCCCTAGGCAATCTCTGCGCCTCCTGACCCATTGATCCCACAGGCACTGATCCCGTAACCACACATAAAAGCAGAGGGGAACTGAATGAAGATGCTTCAACGGAAGCGCTGCTGTCCTCAGGAGCACCCGAGTAGTAGAAACAGGGCAGAAAACATCCTGCAGCCAAAAAGGCTCTACAGGCACTTGCACCACTCAGGTGACCCAGAGACACAGGCAAGACCTCCAAGTGGCCTCAACGACCCCCTAAAAGGATGCAAGTGACCAGCTGCCCTCAAGGAGTATAAATCCTTCCCTTCCCCACCGTCCAGTCAGAAATGAGGAAGCTTCTTTTGGTGAAAAGCAAAACTTCTTCAAAAGAAAAAAATAGAGTCCAGTTGCCTCCCGAAAAAGCACATTTGGGACATCCATGACCTGGAAGACTGAGAATCTCCATAGACCTTCTGCTGATGATGTTACCTAGCGTGGTGATGAAACGTTTGGAAGCCAGAGAGCAAACTCTGTCCACCACCAAAATCAGTCCTTAATCTGGTCCTCCCGGTTTTCCAATAGTGCATCCGTCCCCAGCCTAAGAGTCCCCCCACCGTGAGGCTGGCTGTTCTCTTCTCTTCCCTTCCAACCATCCCAGCGTTACACCTGGGCCTTTGCATAAATGTTTCCAAAACATTTGGAAATGTTTCCTTTGGTTATTCCACAGCATTCTCGGGAGTCTTCTCCAAGACCCTCGAGTGCCCCTGCTCCTGCTGGCCCTCCTCCTTCCAACTTTGCTTCCAGAGAGTCCCCCGGGGCTCTGACCAGGCATGGCCATGCCCCCTCGCAAAGGTCCTCCAGTGCCTCTTGGCCTGTGGCAAGAAGCCACATGGTGCCTCTTCTCTCTCCCACCCACCCACCCACTCACACATGGCCTCCCTCTGGCTCCAGGAACTTCTTGGGACCAGCCCTTTGAGCCCACCCAGGGTCCCATGCTGTTCTGACAGCGGGGGTAAAATAACAAGAGCTGTAGTGGGCTGTATTAAAAAGTAGTTTTTAATATTTACACTATACATTCCCACTTTAGCCATGACAGACAGTTGGGTGACTTTGGGACAGTCACCCTCACAGGTTGGCTGTCGTGGAGAAAAGAGGAAGGAGGTTATGTTCACTGCCTTGAGTTCTTTGTAAAAATAATAAAATGTGATGCAAATAAATACATTTTCTGTTTGGAGCGAGTTCTCCTTTGCCAGAGCTCTTCAGACAGCTCACTTACGCTATGATCTCTATGGTCTCTTCCAACCCTCTAATTCCAGGAATTAACTGAGTGTACTGGAATCAGGGTAGAAGAGGAGTGGTTCCTCCAGTTTAACAGCCGCTGGCCATTCCCCAAAACAAGAAGAGGCTGACTGCCAAGCTCAGGGGCCTTTGTTGTTATTACCTTTATTGTCAGAGTACAAAATGTGTGCAATGAGGTTGGCTGAGACTCCCTTGGTGCACCCCCCCCAACACAACTCACAGTGAGGACAGAAGTCCCTAACCCAGTCCCAATCTCATTACACCAAGTGACCTTGTTGCACAACGCGCTGGCCCTATCCTACTATGTTGACATAAAGTTATTTTCCATTCAGGAATCTGACAGCCCACGGGTAGAAACTGTTCTTCAGCCTGTTGGTGCGGCTGGCTCTGCTTCTCTATCTCCTACCCGATAACAGGAGAGTGAAGAAGGGCTGACCAGGGTGTGGGTCGTCCCTGAGGATTTTCCTCAGTCTCCTAAGGCTTGTGGGCCCTAGCAATGTCATCTAATGGTATCATAGAACAGCCCACGAGGTTTTGTGCTGTGCTCACCACCTCTGTAATGTCTTTCTATCCGTGGCTGTCAAGCCAGCATACCACTCCGTCATGCAATATGTGAGGACGCTTTCTTTTTTCTAAAACAAAGTTTTTATTTTTTTACAACAAACATACGAACATAAAAACATAAAACCATATAAATTCTCACCTTATCGATCTAGCTTGTGCTTATATAATATCAATTATTAAACATTCATTTGACTATTTTTCCATCATTTTACATGAGATATTCTTATTTTCATTATGATTTAATCTTATACATTCATCCAATGGTTATATATTTTATATTGTATTCTATATCAATCTATTAACTTTTATTGTAAGGCTTACTAGTCTATTTCTTTACCATGTCTTTTTATCTAACCATTGATAAAATAAATCCCATATCATATAAAATTGTTTATCCTCTTGTTCTCTAATTTCAAATGTCAATCTACTCATTTCAGCACATTCCAATATTTTCTTAATGATTTCCTCCTGTGATGGTATTTTCTCATTTTTCCAGTTTTTAGCAAATACAATCCTAGCCGCTGTTAATGCATTTACAATCAGGTATTTCAAGTCTTTACTATATATTTCAGGTAAAATTCCCAATAAAAATATCTCTGGTTTCAAGTCTATATGTTTTTTCGTCATTTTTTCCAACCACATGTGGATTTTAGTCCAGTATTTTTTAGCATCCGCACAAGTCCACCACATATGGTAATATGAGCCAGGTGTCTGATGACATTTCCAACATTTTCCGGATTTATTCTTGAACATTCTTGCTATTCTTGTCGGGGGAAAATGCCACCTGTAAAACATCTTATACAAATTTTCTTTATATGCTGTTGACATTGTCATTTTATGATTTTGAAACAACAATTTTTCCCATTTCTCTAAATCAATCCCATATCCAAAATTCTTCCAAGCAATTATAGTTTCTTTAACTTGTTCTTCTAGTTTAATTTCTGATATCCATACAATTTTTTAATCACCTTTTCATCAGTGCCTGTCAAAATCTTATCTAAGTCAGTCAGTTTATCATAGAAACCTTATGTTTTAGAATCTTTATCATACTTTGAATGTATTTGCGCATATGAAAACCAATTCATCTTTATACCTTGTTCCTCTAGTTTTTGCATAGATTTCAGTTCACCCTTTTCATTCAGTATTTCACCATATCTAACTGTTTGTTCCTTTTTGTATATTATAGGATACGAGAATGCTTCAATAGTCGATAACCAGACTGGAATTTTCAAATAACATTGTCTTTTAACCTTCTCCCATTAACCACAGAGACTCCCGTATATAATGTCTTCTAAAATACCCCTGTGTTTTAGTTCCTTTGTACCATAAAAAAGCATGCCACCCCAACAACAAATCATGTCCTTCTAATGTCAACAATGTAGCATTTCTTAGTGTTATCCATTCCTTAATCCACATCAGATTTGTAGCTTGGTAGTACAATTCCCAATTAGGCAAACCAAATCCTCCTCTTATTCTAGCATCTTGCAAAAGTTTTAACTTTATTCTCGCTTTCTTGCCTTGCCATATATATTTCAACACAATTTTATTTAAATCTTCAAAGTAGTCTTTTCCAAGCCTAATTGGAATTGTTTGAAACAAATATAAAATTCTGGGTAATATATTCATCTTGTTGAGATTCTCCCTATTAGTGAGAGTTGCAAGTTTTCCCATTTTGCCAAATCTAGTGCTATCTGCTGTTTAAGTTTAATATAATTATTCTCTTTTAATGTACTACATCTTGCTGTCAAATATATCCCCAAGTACTTGATCTTATTCGTGACTTGAATTTTCAATAGGTCTGCCAGTTCTTCCTTTTGTCTTAATAGCATATTCTTTGTCAAAATCTTTGTCTTATCTTTATTTATTTTCAAACCAGCCACCTTTCCATGTCTCTATCTTTTCTATCAATTTTGATGCTGTTTCTAAAGGGTCTTCTAAAATGAAAACCAGATCATCCGCAAATACTTGCAGCTTAAATTCTTCCTTTTTTATTTTCATTCCTTTTATATTCTTTTCATCTCTAATATTTCTGTTTAACACTTCCAAAGTTAACACAAACAACAAAGGTGATAGTGGGCACCCCTGTCTTGTTCCTTTTCTTATATTAATAGAGTCTGTCAGCTCTCCCTCTATCATTACCTTTGCCGTTTGCTTAAAGTATATAGCTTCTATTGCTTGGATAAATTTTCTAGCAAAACCCATCTGTTCCAACAGTAATAACATGAATCGCCAATTCACATTATCAAATGCCTTCTGTGGATCTAGAAATATCAGAGCCATTTGTTTTTCAGGATGTGCCTCGTAGTATTCCAAGGTGTCCAAGATTACTCTCATATTATCTTTAATTTGTCTCTTTGGCAGAAATCCATTTTGATCAGGATGGATAAAATTATTTAAATATTTTTAAATATCTTTCTGCCAATATTGAAGCAAAGATTTTGTAATCTGCATTTAGTAAAGAAATGGGTCTATAGTTCTTAATTTGTAATGGGTCGGCCTCCTCTTTAGGAATAAGTGTAATATAGGCTTCTGACCATGATTTAGGTATCTTCTTCTTTAACATAACTTCATTCGTAACTTCTAGCAATGGAAGATTCAACGCTTCTTGTAATGTTTTATAAAATTCTGCCGGAAGCCCATCTGGACCTGGTGCTTTTCCATTGTTTTGCTTCTTAAGTGCTTCAGTTAATTCCATCATTGTTATATTACTTTCCAACATTTTTTCAGTCTCTTTAGGTATCTGAGGTAAATTAGCATTCTGTAAGTACTGCTTGACTCTTTCTTCATCAATATTCTCTTGCATATATAATTTCCCATAGAAGTCTCGAATGATTTCCTTCTTCTCTTTACTACCATGGCAAACTTGGCCTTGGTCATCTATTAATTGCAATATTTTCCTTATAATTCCCAATAAAAATATCTCAGGTTTAAAGTCTATGTGTTGTTTTGTCATTTTTTCCAACCATGTGTGGATTATAGTCCAATATATTTTTGCATCCGAGCATGTCCACCACATGTGGTAATATGAACCAGGTATCTGATGACATTTCCAACATTTATCCGATTTATCCTTGAACATCCTGGCAATTCTCATCAGGGGTAAGTGCCACCTGTAAAACATCTTATACAAATTTCCTTTATATGCAGTTGACATTGTCATTTTATATTTTTGAGACCACAATTTTTGCCATTTATCTGTCAATCCCATATCCGAAATCCCCCCCCCCCGCAATCATTGTTTCTTTTACTTGTTCTTCCTCTAATTTAAACTCTAGCAAATCTCCATAGTTTTTTGATTACTTTTTCATCAGTACCTGTCAAAATTTTATCTAAATCAGTCAACTTGTCATAGATACCTTCTGTTTTAACATCTTTATCAAATCTAGATTGTATTTGCAAATATGAAAACCAATTCATTTTTACACCTTGTTCTTCCAACGCTTGCATAGATTTAAGTTCACCCTTTTCATTCAATATCTCACCATATCTGTTTGTTCCTTTTTATATATTATTGGATAGGAAAAAGCTTCAATAGTAGATAACCATAGTGGAATTTTTAAATAATATTGCTTTTTTATCTTCTCCCAGTTTAGAAACAATGCTTCTCAAATATAGTCTCTTCTAAAATACCCCTGCGTTTTAGTTCCCTTTAGTTCAGAGGAAGGCATGCCACCCTAACAGCAAGAGATGTCCTTCTAAATTCAAAAGTCTAGTATTCCTTAATGTTATCCACTCCTTTACCCACATCAGACTTGTTACTTGGTAGTATAATTCTCAATTGGGCAAAGCAAATCCTCCTCTTATTCTTGCATCTTGTAACAATTTAAGTTTTATTCTCGCTTTCTTCCCCTGCCAAATGTATTTTAGCGCTATTTTGTTTAAATCTTCAAAAAATTCTTTCCCTAATCTGATTGGAATTGTCTGGAATAAGATTCTGGGCAATACATTCATCTTAATTGTAGATATTCTCCCAATCAGTGATAATTGTAAATTTTCCCATTTTATCAAATCTGTCACAATCTGTTGTTTAAGTTTGAGATAATTGTCTTTCTTAAGTGTGCTACATCTTGGTGTTATATGTATCCCTAAATACTTAACCTTGTTTGTGACCCGGATCCCCAAAACTTCCTCCAATTCATTCTTTCATCTTACTAACATGTTCTTTGCTAAAATCTTTGTTTTATCTTTATTTATTTTCAAACCTGCTACTTTCCCATACTCTTCTATCTTTTCTATCAGTTTAGGTGCAGACTCCAATGGATCCTCTAATATAAATACCAGGTCATCTGCAAAAGCTTGTAATTTATACTCTTCTTTTTTAATTTTCATTCCTTTTATTTCTTTTACCGGTACTTCTCTGATGTTCCTATTCAGCACTTTAACACAAACAACAGAGGTGACAGTGGACAGCCTTGTCTGGTCTCTTTTCTTATATCTATAAAGTCTGTTAACTCTCCATTTATTTTTTGCAGTTTGTTTATGATATATTGTTTCGATAGCTTGAGTAAATTTTTTACCAAAGCCCATTTGGTCCAATTGTAACAGCATAAAATGCCAAATCACATTATCAAAGGCTTTTTGTGCATCTATAAACATCAGAGCCATTTGTTTTTCAGGATGTGCCTCATAGTATTCCAGTGTATCTAAAATTATTCTCATATTATCTTTAATCTGTCTCTTTGGCAGAAATCCATTTTGATCAGGATGAATAAAATTGTTTAAATATCTTTTCAGACTTTCTGCCAGAATTGAAGTAAAAATTTTATAATCTGAATTTAATAGTGATATAGGTCTGTAATTTTTAACTTGCTGTGGGTCTGTGTCCTCCTTCGGTACAAGTGTTATATATGCTTCTGACCATGTTTCAAGTATTCTCTTCTTTGTCATAACTGCATTCATAATTTCTAATAAGTGAAGATTCAACGTTTCCTGGAATGTCTTATAAAATTCCACTGGCAAACCATCCAGACCTGGTACTTTCCCAATGTTTTGCTTTTTTAAAGCTTCTGTTAATTCCATCATTGTTATATTACTAACATTGTTTCAATATCTTTGGGTATCTGGGGCAAATTTGCTTCCTGTAAGTATTGTTGAATTCTTTCTTCCTGAACATTCTCTTGATGGTACAGTTTTCCATAGTAATCTTGAATAATTTTTTTCTTCTCTGCATTTCCATAGCATACATGTCCTTGTTCATTTATCAGTTGATTTATTCTTCTCGAGTCTCTTTCCTTTCTCAATTTATATGCTAGCCATCTGCCTGGTTTATTTGCATCTTCAAAATAGTTCTGCTTAGCATTTCTAATTTTTTGTGCTATTTCTTCTTTTTCCATTAGCCCATTTTATGCTTAGTTATGTCCATTTTAATTTTAATGTCCTTTTTTTGTGGAAATTTCTGTAGTTCTTTTTCCAACTTCTTGTAGTCATCTTCCAATATTTTAAAGATTTTTTTCTGTTTTATATTTTTTTCCTTGTATAGTCCATTATCAAACCTCTTGTACAAGCCTTCATCGTGTCCCAGAGGTTCTGTAATGATGTATCCTCTTTTGTATTTTCTTTAAAGAAAAAAGTCAATTCTCTCTCAATTTTCTGTTTATAGTCTTTTTCCTTTAATATCATATTATTTAAAGTCCATCTAGATCAGGGATCCCCAACCACCAGTCCGCGGACCGGTACCGGTCCGTGGAACAAGTCCTACCGGGCTGCTGGTTTGCTGAGCGCCGCCATCTTTTTTTGATGAAAAAGTGCTTCCGGTGAGCTTTCCCGGGTAGAAAGCTCACCGGAAGCACTTTTTCATCAAAAAAAGATGGCGGCGCCCAGCTGATGCCGGTACCGGGCCGCGGCGCCCAGCTGATGCCGGTACCGGGCCGCGGCATAAAAAAGGTTGGGGATCACTGATCTAGATCTCCTTTTTTGTCGCTTCTATTTCAACGTGTTGTATGTTAGAAAGCAATTCTGTTGACATCCATATCTATTCTAGACCATGATGCATGTCTATTTGAATAAAAGGTATATTATTTATTTTCCGCATTTCTCTCTCCATGCATCTTTTAAGTTTATCTACCATTCAAAAGAAGGATTTTGGCAATGTCTTTCTAGTTTTCTTTGCTGTTTTTTGTGTTTTATAATCCAATTTGTTATTTATTATTCCATTAAAATCTCCCATCAGACAGATATTAGCATAGTCCAGTTCAATTATTTTCTTATGTAATTTCCTGTAAAAATCTTCTTGATTATCATTTGGAGCATACATTGCTATTAAAAGTGTCTTTAGATTATTGTCCATTATCTCCACCATCAAAATCCTTCCATCATCATCTGTATATATTTATTCCACAGGAATTGTATCTCTAATGTATAACACCACTCCTCTCTTTTTACAATGTGTTAACACTGTAAATAATTTCCCTAATTTTTGTTGTTTCAATATATAATCATGTTGTTTTTTAATATGTACTTCTGCCTACAAGAATTATAATCAAAATTTATTATAGAAATTATTATATTAATTTCTCTAACTTATGAAATACTTTTCTTCTTTTAATAGCTGAATTCAGCCCATTTATATTAATTATAATAAATTAAATTAATTATAATAAATAAGCGCAAACCCAAAGGGGCCACCGGGAGAGGCCGCCCAAGGCAGTGATAGCGCCCACCCATCCATGGACAGGGAGGCAAGGCGTTGGCCTGCGCCGCGTCCTCCTCCCAGCTGAGCCCCGTCGAGTCAGCACCTCTGCCTGATGCCCGTTCCGCTGCAGCGTTTGGAGCTGCCGGCGCATTCAGAGATGCACGGGGATGGGCTGGGCGAGGGGTGGAAAGGACGGGCGGCTTCGGGCTCTCTCCGCCGGTCAGGGAAGCAGCGCTGCCATCACCTTGCCTCCCTGTCTGTGGATGGGTGGGCGCTATCACTGCCTCGGGCAGCCTCTCTCGGTGGCCCCTTCGGGTTCGCGCTGGAGGGACTTGGGAAGGAAGCCAAGCTCAGGTTGGCCCAGCTTTTTCTTGGCAGGTGGGCGCGCACCCGTGGCTTGCTTTCCTGGCTCTGCCCAGCCCGTACGGCTCTGGCGCGGCCCTGGCGGGATGAGCAGAGGGTCTGGCGGGGAGGCGCTTGCTGCCTTGGTGAGAGCTCTGCTGCCGGGAAGGAGGGCCCATCTGTCAGCTGCGCTGGGTGCCCCAGGCAGGGATAGTGGCTGGGCGCTTCTCCCGAGGTGGGCCGATCCTGCACTGTGGCCCCAAGAGATTCGCCTCCCCACGTGGGATTGGGCTGCCCTCTCGGGCAGGGGAGGCTTTGTTGTAGTAGAGCGTCATTTTTAAAATAATTGGCTTTACCTTCGAAGGCAAAGGGAAGGCGGCGACAGGAGCACCTGAAGCCGAGTGTTTCTGCCGGGCTCCAGTTGCAGGGAGGAGGCCTGGCTGGCCGCACATGGCTGCGCCAAACAACGCGGCGTTGCTCTAAACGCTGCAGCAGCAAGGGAGAAGGGAAAGCAACAGTGGCGGAAGGTCTCCTGATACGAAGTGCCCCACCAACGCCAAGGTCAACATCCAAGCTGTCACTGCCCACCCACCCGAGGTTGCAAGGGGGGGAATTAAGTCACCCCCCAAAAGGCGGCCTAGCCGTTTTTTCGGGGGTCAAAAAAAAAAAAAAAGGCCTGGCCTTATTTTGTGAGAAACATGGTAAATATTCTCTTATCTCTCTCACTCTTCTCGGTACCTGTTTCAGTACCACTATTTCTTTATCTTTGTACTTATTTCCACCATTAAAATTCTTCCATCATCTGTATAAATCAATTCCACTGGAATAGTATCTTTAATATATAAGACCACTCCTCTTTTCTTACATCGTGTCAACGCAGTAAATATTTTCCTTAGCTTTGGCTGTGTCAATATTTGTTCATGTTGCTTTTTAATATGTACTTCTTGTTGATAGATTATATCAAATTTTAATTTATCTAATTTATGGAAAGTTTTCCTTCTTTTAACAGCTGAGTTAAGTCCATTTATATTAATTGTAATCAGTTTTTTCTCTTCCATGGTTATACTTTATAAGTAGGTTTTGCAGCCCTAGTAGATCTTGGTTCTTGTTGTTCTCTAACTTCCACCTTTCTGCCTACTGCGCCTTCTTCTTTTTCAATCGCTGCTTGACAGTCCTCTTGGAATTCAATTAGTGACACTTCTCTTTCTGTCTCTTCCTCTTTCCCTCTGAAGTATTCTGCATAAAATAATTCTGCTTTCTCAATTGAATCAATTCTGTGTCTTTGTTCTTGCCATATAAACATTAAGCCTTCTGGTATCAGCCATCTGTAATTCACCTCTTTTTAACGTAATGTTTTAGTCAAGAATCAATACTCATCTCTCTCACTCTTCTGGCTACTTGTTTCAGGACTACAATCTCCTTATCTTTATATTTCAATGTTTTCTTTCTTGCCACCTGTAATATTTGCATTTTAATAGCTTTCTTTGTAAATCTAATGTGAACTTCTCTTGGCAATTTATTTCTCATTGCATATCTTGTAAAAACTCGAAAGACCTCATCTATTCCATCCATCCTCTTCCCTTTGGTTATTTCCAATGCCTCAGCCAGAATTTCTATCATTATTTCTGCCAAATTTTGTCCCTTTTCTTCCTCTATATTTTGGAATCTAAGATAGAATTCTGATCTGTCGATCTCCCATCCCAGCATCCCACTCGTCTTGCTCAACCACGCTTAATCTGCCATCAATATCTCCAATCTTCTTATCTCTTTGTTTATCTTCTTCAATTTTTGGAGTCTATCCTCATACTTCATCATCATTTGTTGAATGTTCTCCACTTTTTCCACTCTGTTTTTCCTGTTCTTTGTTCAATGTTCTCTGTTCTTTGTTCAATGTTCTCTGTTCTCTTTTCAATATTCTCTGTTCTTGCTTGTATGTTTTGAATTCCTTGCATAATCATCTGCACCGTCACCTTTTCCTGTTCTTTTTCTTGTAACATCGTCTGCATTGATTGTTGTCCTCCAGATGGTGAAGAGGAAGAAGTAGGGATTGAAGAACCAGCCGCTGTTAGTTTCCTGCTCATTTCACAAAAAATTAAAAGGTTACAAACAATTCAAAATCTTCAGGTTCTTCTAGACCTTAATCCACTCGTATATTGAACAATTATAATTCCAAGTAAAAATAGCAAAGGAAAAAGGAAAACAAAGTAAATGAAAAATTTCTTCAGGTTCTTGTACACCTTAATCCAATCAATTGATTAATTGTTGAAAAAAAAAAAAGGAAAAGGAAAATTGTCAGGTCAATCAATATAAAAAGTGGAAGAAAAAATAAATTTCTTCAGATTCTTCAACACCTTAATCCAATTGGTCAAAATAGAATAGGCCCAAAAATTCCATAGAGTCTAGATACAAAAAAAACAAAAACCCCAGAAATGGAGCCACAAATACATCCAATATAAAAAAGGAAATAAAAAATGGAAGAGAAAAGGAAAACAAAGAACTATTAACTTGGAAAGAAAAAGAAAAACAATACTAATAACAATAAGGTACAGGAAAAAATATTTTTATAAAAATAAACTTTAAAAAAGGAGACAAAAGTAAATATCAAAAGGCCAAAATCCCAAATGTCCACCAAGAATAAATAGCTAATAAGGAGGGGGGTAAGTAGAGGATAAGCCCAAAGTAAAACAACAACAACTTTCTATCAATAAGAGAAAAGAGAAAAACACACTGCACCTCTAAGGCTTTTTGTTAAGTTCCAAACAATTTTTATAACTCTCTTTTCTAGGGTCTTGTAATCTTCTTTCTGTAAATTCCAAACTTTCTTTCAACACCAGACTCCAGCTATTGAGAGAAACCCAGAAGAGCACCTGTAATAACACTCTTCCATACTCTTCCCTCTGTCAAACAGGCTCAAAGTCCTTGAAGAAAAGCCTCAGTTCTTTCTCAGCTTTGTCTGGTCTCAGAAAGTGAAAGAAAAACAATGTTTCCAAGCCTCTGGGTGGCAGTGTTACATATTTTCCTCTACTTTCACTTCCCCCCTCCTTTACCAAAACAAAAGAATTAAAAGTATTTTAAAGAGCGAAAAATTAATTTAAAAAGCTTAAGAGAAAAATTAAAAAGGAATCTCTAACATAAAGTAATATGAGAGCAAAAAAGAAAAAGAGGAAAAGAAAACAAAGATTAAAAAACCAGTATAGTCTGAGTAAAAAAGCATAAACAATCCAGCAAGAGAAAAAAAAACACTAATTTTGACTTCCTGTTTAAAATCGCTGCTTAGCCTCTTCTGTCTTCAATTTTACAATTTATTTCTTTTTCCTAGGGTGTTCTCTCAAATCATAAAGTTAAAAAAAAATCATCTCACCAAACTGACACACTTTCACTTTCTGTTCCCTTCTGTTCGGAGCTGTCGCAGCTTCAGCAGCTTTAATGGCTGCCTTTTTGCTGCCGGCAAAAAGAGCTTCTGCTGGATCTACCAGGGACTTGGCGGTGTCCCTGGGATCGACAGGATGCGCTCTTTACTGTCACCATCTCTTCAGGACGGTTTAGGTCCAAAAGGACCGTCCAGCAATGAAGATATCAACAGCGATCTTGGAGCTCAAGATCACGTCGTACCGCCATGACGCCAGCCCTGCCTCCAGGACTTGATGTTCACATACTCTCCATTCAGTGGTTTTAAAACAGTCCTGCAGCTGACTGAGATCACCCTCTGGCCAGATTTTAACCATTTTCATGACTGGCTTAAGCTCTTTTCCAGAGAGGGACATACTTAGGGCATGACAGAAGTGAAAGCTGGTCGGATGTACCCAGGTGGGGGAGGGGGATTACTCTATATGCCTGTTTCAGATTACACACGGTCTGAAGTGTTCTTCCTTCTGGTGGAAAATTGCACGTACTGCACAAACTTAGGGAGAACTGTCTTAAACAGGCTTGCTCTTACCAGTCACCATTTCTATCAGAGCGATAAATGACTCGGCTTGTCAACTCCACTGCCACATCGGTACACCTGGGTGTAACCAGGTCTGTTACAATCATCACACAGCTTTCGCACAGAAGCCTGCTTGCTGCCATCTGCAGCTCTAATTCATCAATTTTGTGGAGGAGGGATCTGGTGTTGCTCAAAAAGACACTTGCCAGCGCTAGTCTATGGGGCTGCTTTTGGAGCTGAGCCAACAGACCAGCTCTACAGCTGTGCTTTTGTTTCTTTCGCTTTTGCCTTCGCCAGCAGCTCCCTGACCCAACGACAATCCATGGAAATCCTGGAAGCCTCGCTATGCAGTTCGGTATGTTGTTGGACAGCTGAAAATCGCTGGTAATCCCGGATTGACTTGCGAGCCCGATGTTTAGCAGCTCTATGCTCCATGTGTAGGCAAATTTTGCTCCTTGCTCTACACTGTGCACACACATCCATACACACATCATTCCAAACACCACACATTAACACCGGGAGCTCGGGGCTGTTGCGTGTGAACGCGCCGCCATCTTGGTGGCAGAAAGGCAGGATTAGGAAAAAAACCAGGGTCTTCAAACTTGACAGCTTTAAGACTTGTGGACTTCAACTCCTGAGTTAACATGACTGGAAGAGGAATTCTGGGAGTTGAAGTCCACAAGACTTAAACTTGCCAAGTTTGAAGACCTTTGGCCAAGCTGAAAGAGGGCTAGAGGCAGGGGCCCTTAACTGCCTGCAGGTTGAATTCAGCCCAGTCCAGCCGGTTGGGTTCAGTGCACGTCACAGGTTTGGCATCTTGGACTTTTCATCTCCTGCAGGTCTGTTGAGTATAGTGTAGCCCTCCCACAAGGGGAGAAGCCTGTCTGGTGAGAACCTTTGAAGGAGGCCTTGCAAGTACCAAGACACACACACGCTCCCGCAGATTGCGTTTGCAGCCACTCTTTTATGTTGGTGTAACATGTACTTCTGCCCACAGACCTGCATTAAAGGAGAGCTGAGTTAAAAGGTAGTAAGCATGTTAAAGATACCGTGATTGCTATTTTTTTTTTTGCCAAAAATTGGTCATGCAAGGGAGATTTAAATCTCCTTTAACAAAGTGACTGCTTTATGGAACAAATTTCGGTTGAGGTGCCACAGAAATGGACAGATTTCAGCATTAAAGTGTACTCAGGAAGGCACAGAACCCACTCAGCCAGCGTTGGTGGCTCTGTCTCAGGTTGGAGCCCAGCAGCCGAGGGCTTTGCCTTGAGATCAGCATTATTCAACACCTTTGCCAACGACCTGGGCAACAGGACAGATGAGTTGCCTCCCTGAGCATGGCCCCCACCTGCTAATCATTAAGAGGTCCAGCCAGGAAGGCCTCTCCCTCCATCCCCACCCATGTCTCTGATGCTTCTTTGGGATGGAGGACTAATTCAGCTGCTGAGAGAAATAAAACTTTGGCACTATGACCTGTGGGCCTTTTCAGTTCCCGGATTTAGAAACATAGAGAAGCCGGTACATACTGGGCCTACGCATGTGGTTGATTGCAAAAGTAAGCAGAACATGCTGTTGAAGCTTGGCTGAAATGGTTGCCCTCTTATAAGTGAAGCCAAATCTGGAGGGGGGGGGGAGACGACCCTGCTTCTTTTTGGTGGGATGGTGCAAATCTCACCCCTCCTCACCCCTCTGCCCTCACACACATTAGGAAGGGGCTTTGCTAGAAGCAGCCATGGGATGGGGGGAGGGGGAAGCTGCATTGATGGGCTGCCTCCTGCCCTGCCCTGCCCTCCCCCCAGGAGACAGGGAGATTATCCAGTCGGGCCTGGCATCCCTTCAGCCGTGGGGTGGCAGCGCCTGCAGCTCCTGTCCCAGGCCAAGAATTGGCTCCTGGGTGCCCCAGTCACGCAGCTCCGGGGCGGGGGGGGGGGGGGGGGGGGGGGGGGGGCGGGGGCAGAGGAGGGCAAGGGGGGCCGCCTCCTTTTCCTTTTCATCCGCCCTCAGACCGGAGACTCCGCGGGGGCTTCTTTCCCCGGCAGACCCCACTTCTTGCCCCGCCTCCCTTCCCCGTTCAGACTCCCACAACCGCCCAGGCACGCAGCCAGCCAGGCGGGGGGAATGAGCGACGACGACGACGGGGACTTCTGGGAGCAGCCACAGCACCTCGAGGAGCCCCTTCCTTGGAGGCTCACTTCCCCCTCCGCGAGGGCCCCGCACCCGTCCCGCCTGGCTGCGTATCTGGGGGGGTTTGAAGCCCGCCCGTCTTAACGGGGGGGGCTTCAACCCCTCCACTCCCCAGGAAAGGAAGGAAGGCGGGGAGAAGGGCGACACCGGCGAGGTTGTAGGCGACCGAGGACTCGCGGGGGGGGGGGGGCAGCGGAGGCGGGACCCGGTCGCCCAGCACGGCAGCCGCCAAGCCCCGCCCATACCGGAACCCGGCCGGCGGAGGCGCGTTCCGCAAGCGCGCGTGACCCTCCGGCCCGCCCTTGTGACGACACCGGCCGGCGCGCATGCGCGGGGCGCGCATACGGGCCGGGAAACGGCGGCGATGGAGGCGAGGGGCTCGGCGGACGGCGGGAGGCCCGTGAAGGGCATCCTGAAGAACCGCTCTGGCAGCGGCGGCAGCAGCGGGCGGGGCCTGGCCGACTCCGAGGCTCTCTCGCAGGCGTTGCCGCTGCCGCCCGCCGGGCCGCTCCTGCAAGCGCAGCCGAGCAGCGAGAGCCGCGGCGAGGAGCACGGGTGGGTGGGGCGGGGCTGGGGGGAGCCCCGGGCGGGGGGTGGGCGCCTGTCTCTCCTCGCTCACGGCCCTCCTCCTCCTCCCCCCGCCAGGAAGAAGACGCAGAAGTGGGACGAGATGAACATCCTGGCCACCTACCACCCGCCCGGGAAGGACTACGGGCTGATGAAGATCGACGAGCCCAGCACGCCCTACCACAGGTGCGGGGGGGCGGGGAGGAGGAGGAGGAGGAGAGGCCGAGCGGGGGGGGGGGGGGGGGTCGCTCGGGAGTGCCGCCGCCCCACTGAGCCCCCGACGAGCTTCCCTTCTTCTCCCGGCAGCCTGAAGGAGGAGGACGCCGGCAGCGACGCCGAGGACAGCCCGGTGCCCACGGCGGACGTCCTCGCCAAAAAGTAGGTGACGCCTCGGCGCAGGGCCCTCGCCCGCCCGGGCCTTCCTCCGTTCCCTCGGTTCCGCGGGTGGGTCGGGTCGGGACGGGCGCCACCCGCAAGCTCGGGGCTCCCGAGGCTCTCCGCGGGCATTTCCCTCCTGGGGCCGAAAGGCCTTCCGTCCACTAAGGTTGGTGCCCGGGTCGCTCCAGGGCGGAGGGGAGCGGTCTCTGCTCCCGTGTCGGGGTCAGGAAAGCGGCTTTCTTGCTGCTTCTGCAGGCCGCGACCGGCCGTTGACTGCAAGAATGGGGTGAGGTCGATCTCCATTGCTGTCGCCTTCCCCGCCAAACACTTGGGAGCGATTTTTGCAAGGCAGCCCTGTGCAGGTGCCTCTTGCTTGAACTGCCTCCCACAGCAGGTCACGGTTTGCTTTGGCCTCTCGTTTCTCCGAAAGTCTCTCACCTGGATCCTCCCCTGATCAGAATAGTATTTTATCTCTTCTTATTCAAAAGAAACATCTTAGTTTTATTTACCAACTTTATTGATGAAGGGAGGGAGATGGGAAGTTAAGGAATATGAAATATAAAATAAACTTTCTAATCAAACTTATATGGATGCCCATCTTATTGAAGGCAATTTCATGCTTGTAAGAAAGTTCTCCATGGTTTTGATTAACTCTCTTTTGTCCCTTGTTTCTGTAAATTCTCTTTCAGAGATCTCCGCTGATATGAGTATCTTTTTACTTTAAAAAGCCCCCTGAGCACCTATGTAGGGTTGTCTTCAACCACCTTAATTTAGGCATGCCTATCTTCTTTAGTGGGGCAATTAACCAAGGTTGATTTCCTTGCTCTGGTTAGGCTCCCCTGTTCAGAATGGTCTCCTTTTCCTGGATGCAGTTCTTTCAGATACCTGAAGACTCTGTTGCGTCTGAAAGTCCCCCCCCCCCACCCCCAGCTGCACAAGCTTCCCATGTCTAATCCATTCGCCTTCCTGGTGGTTCTAAGGGTCTGCTTCTGTTTCCAGTGCTCTTAAAAAAGAGGCCCTGCCAATAAGGAGGCAGACGGGGTTCCCACAGAATAGAACAAAACTCATGCCCAGGGATGCGGTGTGGCACGTCTTGTGAACTTTAATTATAAACAAACAATGTGCTTGTGTGCGAGGTTTCTTGTTTGTCTCCTCTTGCCAACAGGCCTGGGTAAGAGCTCCAGCTATTTATCTTAATAGCAAGCTGCATGTATTTACCACAGGCTTGCTGGTGCATGTGAAATTTAATTTCATTCAGTTCTGCATTTTTACTAACGCATCACACTGAGTGATAGGTTCACATTTATCACATGATCATTGTGCTTTTTTTGCCTGCCCTTGCATCCTTGTTTTTTGTATCTGAAAGCTGTGCAACTCTTTGTTGAGCATTGCCTTTTTGGAGTTCCAATTTTCTCTCTGACGACAGTTGATGACTGCATTTGCAGATTGGACAAGCGGCCCTTTGCTCCTTTATCTGGTCTGTAGAAAAATGTTGACCACACAAGATTAGGCAAAGGCTTGAGACGGTGCTCAAGTTTGTCCTTAAGCATTCAGAGAATAGTGGGCACTAAACTAATTCTTAGCGATGGCCTATTTTGTTCGTTGTGCTTCTGTAATTTACCAGTGACTCTATCCGATGTCGTGGTTCAGACATCAGGAGACTCTGAGTTCTAGGCCTGCTTAGGCAGGAAGCCAGCTGGATGGTCTTTGGCCAGTGATACCCTCTCAGCCCTAGGAAAGAGGCAAACCACTTCTGGAATCCTGCTAACAAATAGTGCTGGGACATGTCCAGATCAACACGGCCTTGAAAGCATCAGAAAAAAGATGTGACTCTGGAAAGAGGGAGAGAGAGGTTTGGAAGAGATTCCACAAAATTCACAAAGTGTGACTTTCAAGGTGACTGGGTGGCAGTTTTCTGGATCCGTCTTATGTTGATTCAACATGGGAACAACATTTTTCCTGGCCTCTTACCTGTTGTCTGAGATACAATGATGTTGAACTCCTTGCTTAGATGTCTCTCCTTCCACCTGCCTTTTCAGTGTAACCCCATGGACTTCACCATGGGGTGGTCTCAACTTTCCCATTTGAAGACGTTTTGACTTCAAAACCTGAAAATTTTTCTTTCTGAACTTTTACCCATGCCTGAGCTTTTGGAAATTGCCTTTCATAAACTCCAAGAGTTGGGGTTCACGACCCTTGTCTAAGTTTCCCCAAGATTCCTGCCTTTCGTGGTTTATCAACCCATCTTAATCTTCATTTTCAAACAGAATTGAAATTCTGTGTACGTCAACTACACTTGTCTGCATTCTTTCATTTTTTTCTCCCTCATTATGTAAGGAGCTTAGGAGACATTCGTTTTTGTCTGTGTTGTGGAAAATATGGTAGCATTGCTATATTAAAGAAATAAGATTAGGAAGCATGAGCATGATTCTTGTCCCAGTTGGCAAGCCTGGTCATCTTGTGGGACCTTCTCAGTAGCTGCACCTGCCCTGTGGAACAGCCGCCTCCCTGAGGTTTATATGGTCCTGATTCCCTGAGCTTTCATGAAACTGGGAACACACTTGGGCTCTCCCTGGAATGGGGTACACCAGTTTACTCCTTGGGAAGTCACTTCTGTTTGTTGTAATCTATATATAACAGAGAACTTTCATGTTTTAAAAGCACAGAGGTGAAAATTTCCAGAAAGGTTGACTCCCACAGTGTTCTTTTGGGGAAATGGGATATTTATTTACTAAATTTGCATAGCACTATTCATTTTCCTAAGTGAAACCTCTTGGCAGACTTTTAATTCCAGGGAATTTAACAATGAAAATGTTCATAATTATGCTATTTAAACATGTACAGGTGAAACTCAAAAAATTAGAATATCGTGCAAAAGTTCATTTATTTCAGTAATGCAACTTAAAAGGTTAATATATGAGATAGACTCATTATATGCAAAGCAAGATAGTTCAAGCCGTGATTTGTCGTAATTGGGATGATTATGGCTTACAGCTCATGAAAACCCCAAATCCACAATCTCAGAAAATTAGAATATTACACGCAATCAATAAAACAAGGATTGTACATAGAACAATATCGGTCCTCTGAAAAGTATACGCATGCATATGTATTCAGTACTTGGTTTGGGCCCCTTTTGCAGCAATTACTGCCTCAATGCGGCGTGGCATGGAAGCTATCAGCCTGTGGTGCTGCTGAGGTGTTAGGGAAGACCAGGATGCTTCAATAGCGGCCTTCAGCTCTTCTGCATTGTTCGGTCTCATGTCTCTCATCTTTCTCTTGGCACTGCCCCAAAGATTCTCTATGGGGTTCAGGTCAGGCGAGTTTGCTGGCCAATCAAGCACAGTAATCCCACGGTCATTGAACCAGGTTTTGGTGCTTTTGGCAGTGTGGGCAGGTGCCAAGTTCTGCCGGAAAATGAAGTCAGCATCCCCATAAAGCTCGTCTGCGGAAGGAAGCATGAAGTGCTCCAAAATCTCCTGATAGACGGCTGCATTGACCCCGGACTCAGTGAAGCACAGTGGACCAACACCAGCAGATGACATGGCTCCCCAAATCAACACAGACTGTGGAAACTTCACACTGGACTTCAAGCATCTTGCAGTATGTGCCTCTCCATTCTTCCTCCAGACTCTGGGTCCTTGGTTTCCAAATGAGATGCACAAGTTGCTGTCATCAGAAAAGAGGACTTTGGACCACTGAGCAACAGACCAGTTCTGTTTTTCTTTAGCCCAGGTAAGACGCTTCTGACGTTGTTGTTCAGGAACGGCTTGACAAGAGGAATATGACATTTGAAGCCCATGTCCAGGATCCGTCTGTGTGTGGTGGCTCTTGATGCACTGACTCCAGCCTCAGTCCACTCCTTGTGAAAGTCCCCAACACTTTTGAATGGCCTTTTCCTGACAATCCTCTCGTGGCTGCAGTCATTCCTGCTGCTTGTGCACCTTTTTCTTCCACACTTTTCCCTTCCACATAACTTTCTATTAATGTGCTTTGATACAGCACTTTGGGAACATCCAACTTCTTTTGCAATTACCTTTTGAGGCTTTCCCTCCTTATGGAGGGTATCAGTGGTGGTTTTCTGCACAACTGTCAGGTCAGCAATCTTTCCCATGATTGTGCTTCCTACTGAACCAGACTGAGAGACCATTTAAAGGCCAAGGAACCCTTTGCAGGTGTTATGGCTTAATTAGCTGATTAGAGTGGGACACTTTGAGCCTAGAATATTGAACCTTTTCACAATATTATTTTCTGAGATTGTGGATTTGGGGTTTTCATGAGCTGTAAGCCATAATCATCTCAATTATGACACATCACGGCTTGAACTATGCATGTAATGAGTCTATCTCATATATTAGATTCACCTTTTAAGTTGCATTATTGAAATAAATGAACTTTTGCACAATATTCTAATTTTTCGAGTTTCACCTGTATTTTTTAAGAAATCACGCAAGAAATACAGGAATAATTATGAACTTTATCCTGGAATTGTATGCAGATACCTTCAGGATCTCCAGGTAGGAGTATTGTCAGCAACAGGTTTTATTCCTCCATAAGTTATTGTTACCTTTATTGTCAGAGTACAATGTGTACAATGAATTGGTCCGTAGCAGGTGGTGTCCATGCCACGGAAGCTATAAATCTCTTCGGTGACTTAAAATCTAAACTGATTGGAGGGGGGGGAGTACCTAAGTACCTTCCACATCATTTTTTAAAAAATCTCTTCTTTGTGATATTTTGTAAATTCTTGTCAAGAGAAGTCCCCCCTCTTCCTGTCTCATGAAGGTGGCAGCAGCAGCTTCTTAGTGCTACAGGATTTCATATCTGACAAGCAATGAGCACTTTCTAATTTTGAACAAATTAAATCCAATGTACAATGCTGTTTGTGTGACCAGCACTTCTCGATATTATTCATGCTAAACCCCCGAAAATGCATAAGGTTTTTTAATTTTTTAATTCCAAAGTGGCTTCCTATTTTGACTCGTAAGACTGGAGCATGCCTGGGAACGGCGGGGCGGAACTGAACCCCTTTGAGTGGGTTCGCCGTCAGCTCAGCTGCCAGAGGGGCTTCAGGGCTCCTTGTCCGGGGGCTCTTCTCCAGAGTTAGCACATTACTAAATACATGGCAGTGAACTCCTTGTGGTGGGTGAATGGCATTTGCTTATCTTTGTGGCTTTTCCTGTTTGAAGGAACCACACCACTCATTTCATTGTACCCTCATTGGCCGTATCTGACAGGAGACCCCTGTTCCCATCCTCCTCTGCTCTCCCATTTTCTCTCTGCAGGTTGGCAGCTGCAGCACAAGGGCAGGGCCCCAAAATCCTGGCAAGGCAGGATGACAGCAGTGACGAGGAGGAGGAGGATGAGGTAGACTTAACTCCAGAAGAATTGGGTAGGTGTGGCTTTGAGATTTTATAGCGCTAGACCAGACCCGGGCATTTCATGGCCATGGGCCACATCCACCCCATAGGTGGTCCCAGTCCAACTGGGGTGGGGTGAAGGGGGAAGCAGCAGCAGCAGCAGGGGGTGCAGTGTTGGCGGCCCTCCACAAAGTCCCAGTTTCTCAGGTGCCCATCCCTGCACAAGACCAAGGCTGTGAGGCCGTGAGCAAGAGCTCCCCCTGGGAAGGAAGGGCTGGAGCAGATTGTGTAGCCAGAGAAATGGCCCATTGGACTCGACCAGAGTCTTGAGAATACGGCAGGCCCTCTTTCTGGCCTTGACCTGCCTTCTCCTGTGCCTTCCCACCTGCGGTGGTTGTGCCTGGTCCCTGCTCTCGTGTCCCCTGCCTTGGTCGCTGCAGGGGAGGGAAGGAGAGCGCAGGTGGAGCTTCTCTTTTTTCTCAAAACAAAAGGCTCTGTGATTCTTGCATATGCAGAGCAACACGGACAGGTCAGAGCAACTAGACTGGCTCTCCTCCGCCTTCTGTACCGGTCTGAGGTATTTTCTTCTTCTGGAGGCTCTATATCAGTGTTGCCAAGACAACTGGTCTGTTTGGCCTTTGCATACGTCAGCAAGGGCTGAGAGAGACAGGTTGTTTTTTTGATTTGATGAAGGGCTCTTCCTGCTCCCTCTACCTCCCGCCCCACCCCCGGTAGCTTTTCAGGTGGGAGAAAAGGCAGGCACCCAAAAGCAGACAACCGTTGTATGTAACCTCGCTAGTAGTCATTCCTGCAACGTGTTGTGTGAAGTGGGGGTGACTTAGCAGAGGATCTCCCCCCCTCCAATTAATCTGATTGCACTGGTTTTCAATTTACAGAACTTCATGCATGTAAAATGGAATGAAACTTGTGAAATTTGTGGCTGGTGCCATGTTATGTTGTGTATTCTGCTTCTCCTCGTACAGAGAAAAAGAGGCAGTTTGAAATGAAGAGGAAAATGCATTACAACGAAGCGCAGAACATCAAGCTGGCCAGGCAGCTGATCGCAAAGGAAATGCACGGCGAGGCTGCTGCTGCGGAGGAGGAGGATTGTGAGGAGGAGGAGGAGGAGGAGGATTGTGAGGAGGACGATGAGGAGGAGATGCAGGATGAGTGTAAAACAAGTACAGAACCAGGTGAGTCCTGGGACTCACGGGGAAAGTCCTTTTCTCTTGGAGGTTTGTACTGGCCACTCCTGCCGCTGCCGCCCTGAAGCCTCTTGCCACGTGTCCAGGTTCTGTGCAGTGTGGAAGAGCCTCTCGGTTTGTGCCAGAAGTGCTGGAAGCCTTGGTTTGATGTCTGCTTGCTGGCACGTCCCATCTCTTTCCAATGGCCTTTGTCCCTTCTGGGGGAACCTCCTCCTCGAGTTGGAGAGGGAACAGTGGAGGGCAAGGCAGACGGTTAGGTCTTCTGGTTTTCCCGCCTTCTTGCCATCTCTCAGTTTGCAAGGAAAGCTTCCGTTTGTGCCAGGAAGCGCTGTGAGGTGGTGCGGACGAACCGTTAGCCAGAGGCTGCTGGCGGGCTTTGCCTTCTGAATGCGCCTTCCCCTTTGTATTTGCATTCCAGATGCAGCAGCATGCCAGAAGCAGAGTGTCTCCTTCTGCATCAGCTTCCTTTGAGCCTGTTGGCATCTCCCGGGGAGGGGCCTCCCTTCCCCCCAGGGAGTTCATTCTGGAGAGAGGGAAAGAGCTTTCTCCCCTGAGACACTCTCTTGGCTGGGCTGTTCTTCGCCTGAATAAATTGATCGCTTCTTCTCTTTGAAGTTCCAAGAATGGTGAATGCCGGAGGAATTCAAAAGAAAACCTGGGGGTCCAATGTCGCCCACCTCTAGTTGCATAAATTGGCACCCACAGTCTGATCAGCCAAACTTCTCATTTGGAGTTGGGAAGCCTTCTTGAATCACAAAGGTGTAAGGAAAAATAGCCTCACAGATAGCAGGCAGGGAGCAAGAGGAGAGCGGGGCAGCCCTCGCTTTTCTTTGCGAAGGAAGCCGAGGGAAGATAACCTCCTCTGGGCAGCGGGCAATCCTAGCCTGCGCCTGTGAGGAAGCCAAGATAGAGGGGTTTTTTTTGGGGGGGGGGGGCACTCGGTCTGAGTAACCAATAGGGAAAGGCTGGGATCTTCCTCCTTCCTCTTGCTTCTCGGTAGAAGTGGGGACCAAGGCCTGCCTCTTCAGAAGGGACAGAAAGACCCAGTTTTACTTATTCTTTTGCTAGCAGCCTTCCATTTTGTCTCTCGGTGGGCTTTTTCTGATCAATAACTCAATTTTCTCAGGTGACCTAGGCTTTGTTACGAGTCTGCCAGAAATGGCTTCTCGGGTTTTCTGTCTTTTACAGGTGTTTAAATGTTTAATATGGCTGTCTGTCTGCCCCAGATGTATCATAGAATTCAGCTGCTCTAACAAGTCTAGAAAAATGTAACTCAAAATCCAAAGTACTGAACTTCTCATAAATCTTAGCACTCTGATGTCCTGCTGGAACATTTCTAATCAGTCTTGGCCATGCTGGTTTTGGAGGAGATCTTTGCTTTACGCTTCATCTAAGAGTGGAGAAGGGACTAGAGGTTTTCTTTGGGCGTCTTTGGGCTCCAGCTTATCAGGGACCCTCCAAAAGTTGCCCAACTATTTCAGTAAAACGGTATGGCGCTGTCTTGAAATGGCAACCCTGGCTGACTAGCATGGAATCAGTGAAACCAATCAATAGCCCTAGTAACGAGTACACACTTGGCAGCAGCCAAAGTCAGTGGCCTTTACAGACCATCTCCATCTCCCCCAGGCTCCATTAGCCTCGCAGGAAAACAGCTGTGTGATGGAGACTTTCCAAAACGGCAGCAGAGATGGATTTTGAAGGAAAGGGCCTGCCTCTTCAGGCCTACCTGATGATACTCCCCAGAACCTGGAGGATGCCCCTATGTTGGGAATGGAGGGGCAGGTAGAAACCGGTTAATTACCCACCCTGTGCTGCGAAGGGCTTTGCTCGTGGCAACAAGCATCATGGATTGCCTTCTTAAGCCCCCGGGGAGTCAGTGCAGCTCACCGAGGGTAGGCAGCATGGGCATACCGAGGCGCACGCCCAACTGCCCACCTGGGCTGATCCAGCTAAAGCCTCCAGCTGCTCTTCAAGGGTAGCCTCATGTGAAATACAAGAAACCCCTCTGGAGAGGACCTAGGCAGCAGAGACCACCCACCCAGGAAAGAGAGAATTGGGGCATGAAGGATGTCCTAAGCCCCCCGCCACCCCTCCCAGCCGTGGCTGCCACCTGTTCCAGCCACGAGTCCAGGAGAACTCCTAGGTTGTTTAGAGTAGCAGTACCCCGTCCAGAATTAAAGACGGCAGAGAACTGAACCCAGGGGCACCTAAAACCAACAACCACTCAGTCTAGCTAGAAGAAGCCCCCTACGGCCACAGCTCCAATCCCGCCTCACCACTGGCCACAGCAGTGCAGCTTGTGAGAGCTGCAGCTAAACAACATCCAGAGGGTTTTCTTATTTTCTCCTCCTCCGCCTCTCTCGCTGCAGAGTTCTTCTTTCTCCAGGTTTCAGGGTCAGGAGGAGAACCCCTGTCCACCTGCGGCCTCTTGCCAGCGACTGATTAGTCCAAAGTTTGTGGTCCCGTCCCGCCTCTCTGGACGTCAGAGACTTCTGCTCTTTAAACTCCTGGCGAGAGTCGGGCAAGGCCCCTCGGCCTCTGCTCTCCTCTGAACACTTCTGGAAAGAGAGCCCAGGATACAACAAGGTCCAGTGAGCCTCCGGGAAGGCTTTTAAAAGCCCTTTTCTCTGTTGGGATCAAAGCACTTGCCCTCCTTTCCCTTGGAGTGATCACTGGAGAAATCCCTAGGTGACAGGCCACAAAAGAGAAACAATCCACGTGTAATTGGTTAGTAAATGGAATTGGCGCTCTCTGCTTACAGCACAGCATACCTGGATGGATATCTTGAATTTTGGGATTAAAAAAACATTCAAGTAAAGTACTAAAGCGGAGCTGTCCTTCGTCTCCTTTGCTCTGCCTGCAGGAGCCGGGCCTCCTTTGCACTTCAGGATAGTCAGTAAATCAAAGCAGAGCCTCGTGTGTAGGCCTAGTCCATGGGAGGGGGGGAGGGGTCAGGATGGCAACAGCAGACGGTGGTGGTGGTGGGTTGTACGTTTTCTGCCGTTTAGGGTTGTCCGGAGTAGCAGTTTAGAGGTAGATGCTGCAGTCAGGCAATAGCAAATCTTTTAATCCCCTACAGCCATGTCCAAAAGACAGGTTTTGGCACTGGGAAGGAGGCCATTTTAACCCCCACTGAAAGTCTCAAGTAGTGATATGGTTGTGAAGGGCAGGACGGGCCCCTTAGGGATGCTAAGTTTGCTCTCAGAAAACCAGATACTCATTTCAGGAATTGGCACATGAAGGACTGAGAAGTCTATGGAAGTGTTGATTTCCACAGCAAGTATTAAGGATCCAAAACCTAGGAATGTGCCGTTGAAACCTAATGTGTTGTATTTTTTCCAAAGCCCAGCAGGGTCCCATGCCGTCAGCGAGGAGCCCCTTGGTCTGCTCCATAGATGACCAATACCTGCCCCGCCGCTGGGATGCCCTGGGCTGCCTGCTGTGACCATCCCCGTCTCTTTTTTCCCCACAGTAACTGCTCCTAGCGACCCGTGTGAGAACGTTGCACACAGCCTGGAAGAAGTCTGCTCAGGACTGTAACAGCTTCTAAAGCCACCCTTTTGTGTTCCTTGCCGCATCACCCTTCTGCAGGTCTGTTTCAACAGGTTGGCTTGCACTTTGGTATTTGACGAAAATGGTGGTGATCTCAAGGTTTTCTGTTTGGCAATGAAAATGTTGCTGATGTGGCTGGTTCTAGTGGTCACAGAAGATGGTTTCGCTGTTCATCTGCTGAAGGACACAGCGTGGGGCAGCGCCAGTGAGCCAGGCCCATCGGTGTCACTCCTTTCTCTGGTTTGAACCTGCAGAATACCTGGACACTTTGTTTTCTCTTTTGTCATGCTGTAGTATTTGAGTTACACACAAATGTCCCCGTAAGGGCTTGATGTGAATGCGCTGTACTGCAGCTAGGAAAAAGAATGATGCCCCTTGGCCCCCGAAGAGGCCTTTTGCAAAAGGGGTTAATGGAAGAGTTCCCCCTTCCCCTCCCGCAGAGTTTGTATCTAGCTGGTTCTGAGGCAGGCAGTTCTTGCCTCGGCGGCCTGCCGAAAGGGAAAAAGCAGTTGGACGGCATTCCCAGCTGCAGTGTTCCAAAGCGGGAGACGATCAACCCGTCTAGGTAGCCGCTGTAGCTTTTTTTCCCATTTGAGCGGGCCGGGATTGGGAGCATTGCACAGGGGCTCCTCCATCAGGCCCTCTGCTTCTCAGGGTGCCTTCCCCCGTGGTCGAAGGGTCTGCCCGCCTCTAGAAAATAAAAGCAGGTTCAACACCCCCATCCCCGTGCTGCCTGTTGGCTTTCCTTCTCTCTCTGGCGGAGCCTATGGAACAGCCTAACTGGCCTTCTGCTCATACATAGATCCATGGATCTATGGATGTGTGGAGAGACACCAATTACCGGAAAGAATTTCTGAGGGCGGCATTCTCCAGCAGTCCCAGTTGATGGTAGCAACTGGCAGGCAGAGATCCTCCTCCGAGGAGACTCTGGTGTGGTGGCACAGAGAGAGTGCACAGCCACCTGCTTTTGCTGCTTAGCTAGAAGAGGCAGCATTCCCACAGCCCTCTCTTGCCCTGTGGTCTCTCTTCGGTAACCTCTCCACCCTCCCCGTGTCATGAATGAAACTGAATCAAACAGCTGTTTTGTAGTTTGGCCTTCCTGATTTTCTTACGCCTTGGAAGAGGGAGGGGCATCTGTGGGTCAGCTAATGTCTGTAAAATGATTTGGAATGTTCTGACGAGCTGAAGTTGCCTAGAAAACACCCAGGTTGTGCTACTGAGTTTGCTCCTCCACTTCTGGGTTCCATTTCACTGGCTTGTTTCCTCCATGTAACTGTTTTATTGAAGTAAAGAAACCACCAAGTGTATTTTGCAACAAGCTGATCGAGTATCTCCTCCTTGGGGCAGGCAACTTGACCGAAATAGTGACAGAATCCCCATATGGTAACCTTGTTCTGATACTCGGCCCCAATGAACCGTATTCCTGGAGCCGGACTTTGGTCTGGTGCCTGGGCCTGAACGGAGGCCACCAGGGTAGACCTGGCCGGTGGCCAATTGTGGTGGAGGTCTGGGGGAACCTGGAGGCTCTTCTCCCCATTACCCTAACCGTCCCCCCCCCCCAGCACTCCTGGCAGAAGCGGGTCCCTTTGTGAGGAGGAAGCGGAGGTTTCGGGGGTGGGGGGACTGGATTTAGCTTATTAAATTTGCTGCCAAGCAACTCTGAGCTGCTGTAATGGCGTATGTCGACCCTTCTGACAATAAAAGGGCTCCGTTGAGACACTAAAAAGTTAACTCGGCCATTAAAACGTGCAAGAGAAGCAAACGAAGAAAAAGGGGCCGGGGTGGGGGTGGAATCGTCTTGGGGTGGGGGGCGGGGCGCCTAAGGTCTCAAGGGGCCGGAGAGCTGCAGCCCTGAGCTTGGGTCCACCGAGCTGCCCGTCCGCTTGGCGTCCTTTACAGGCGCCCCAGCAGAGAGGAGCTGCAACCTGGCGCCCAGCCTGGGCGAACTCTCCCCTTCCGGTGTTCGGGCCGCGGGAATGGGGAGATGCCGCCGCCGCCCCCGGCCGCTGGAGCCCAAAGGGCTAGTGCGCCTGAACCGCAGCCGACTACGCGCAGCTGCGAGGGAGGAGGCGGCGACGGTACCGACGGGAATTGAAGTCCCAGCTGCTGGCCCCGCCTCCGCCGTTGACCACGCTCCTCGTGGATTGGCGGCGCTTTGGACAAAGCTCATTGGGCAGTCGTCTCTAAGCCGCCCGGGATTGGCGCAGAGGGCTGGGGGCTGGCGCGCGGTTGGATCTCTGCGACGCCCGTCACGGCTTGAGAGGGCGGCGTGCAAAAGCCCTCGGCTCAGCGGCCCGGATTGGCTCTCGGGAAGTGTCCGCCCTCGGTGGGCGGGGCAGCCTCTGCCGCCCCGCATCCAGCCCGGTGAAGCCGGAAGCGAGGACGCGGCCGTTCGGGATGCGGGTGACGGTTGACTTCGAGGAATGCCTGAAGGACTCGCCCCGCTTCCGGTAGGCGCCTTCCCTGCCCGGGTCGCTTCTCGCTTGGCGACACCGCCGCCGCTCGCGCCTCCTCTGGGGACAGCCTCCCCCCCCCCCCCGTGTCCCGTCCCGCGCCGAGGCTGGAGAAGGGGGGGCGGCGGCGGCGGCGGCGGCGGGGCCGCTCGGGTCGAGGGAGGCGCTTCCCACTGTGCGACGCGACCGGAGGAGCCTCGGCGTCCCCAGGTTTCTCGGCGGGGCGGCCCGGGCCACGGGGTGCCGATTGGCCCGCTTTCTTCCGTAGGAGACGTCGCTGCTTCGGGGTCGCCCCGTCTGGGACCCAAAGCGGGCAAAGGGTCAGCCGCCAAGGCCCCAAAGGCTCCGAGCGCCTCGGCCTCTCTCCGATGCCCCCCCCCCCGCCCCGAAATTGGGGCCTCTCCAAAGGTGGGGGGCGGTGGGGGGAAGGAGGCGCGAGTCCCCCCGAGGGCTCCTGCTTCGCGTGCCTGCCTTTTCCAGCTGGGAAAACGGGCCTCCCTCGTCCCCAGGGAGCCTCTTTCTTTCCTCTCTCCGGTTTGAGCGATAACTGTCTGGTTCCCGAGTAACGGAGACCAGAAGCCGCTGCTGAAGCCCCGGCGGCTCCTTTGCCTCTGAACGCCCTTCGCTAAGAAGCAGAAGGGCAGAATTGGGCCTGGTGCCCTTGTGAAGGGAGGGCCTTTCTAAAGAATTCTAAATTTCTAAAATTTCTAAATTTCTTGCAGGGCTGCCCTAGAAGATGTGGAAGGAGACGTCTCGGAGCTGGAGGTGAAGCTGGACAAGGTGAGCAAACCTGGCTCCGGCGCCCCCCCCCCCTTGAAAGGTCCTTTCGGGGTGCTCTGGGACCGAGTCGAGGGGGTCCCCTCCTCGCCCGCTGGAGGCAATGAGCCCAACCGGGTACGCCGCCCACCTTCGCTTTTCTTTCAGTTTTGTGACTCTCTAATTGTGGGCCTTGAAGCCTCTGTATGCAAAGGGATGAGCTATTTGCTAGGCTCAGCCGCTCCCTTTGGCGCTCATCGGTTGTGAATCCTCTTTTGGAAAAGATGTAGCATCACAAAATAGCTGGCCAGCTTGGCAATCCTCTTTGCCATGAGATAGATAGATTAGATAGACAGATAGGAACCCCTTTCTAGCAAGTTGCATGCTGGCAGTACCGGTACTCTGCTTATGGTCAGAGGGCAGAACCTTCCATACCTCGTTTAGAATTGGATGTGGCCCATGCATCCTATTCTTGACATAGCTTGCCTTCGTATTGCTGTTCAATCCGGAGTGCCATTTGTGGGAAATATTTGCAAACAAAGTTCTTCCTCTGTAAAATCTGGTGCCCTTCCAGTTAAACAATGGGTAGAAGGTGCTTGGTTTATCGATGACCATAATTATAGTTCAGTTGGGTCATTTCTTTGGTACTTATAGTAAAGCAGCAACAGCAAAGCAGCAGTTAACACAAATGTACTACGCAATGCCATTGAATCCCATGAGGCCCATGCGTGGAGGGCAGCCAATCCAAGGAATTCTCGTTTCCAAATTGCCATTCATTGACTTTCTCCATACGTGGGGACCCTCCACATACCTTCTTAGTCAGCACATTCTCGGTGGACAGATTCGATACGTACTGGGCAATGCTGAAGAAGCTCAGATTCCAAGCCAATCCAGGGTGGAGACACTGAGTAACGTCTGCTGTCTTCTGCCCATGGATGATGCCCCCCTCCGTCTTGTGAGATCTGCCCTCCAGCAGCTGCTCTGCCCCCTGGGGGTCGCTGCTCCTGTGTGCAGGAGAAAGGTGTGAGGAGGACCCCAGGGGGAGAGGAGGGGCATGCCGTGCCATTCGTCTTGTCCTTTTATGCTGAGCTTTGTCTTTTCTGTTCTGGGTACTCTTGGTCTCCCCTGGGCTTCCTGCAGGCCAGCTGGAGGTCTGAGGATTGGAGGTAGATGCAGACAGACAGACAGACAGACAGAGGCTTCCGCCCAGGCCCATGGGAAGTGCAGCTTCCAAGGGACTTTCCCCCCCACTTCTCCTTTCCATGATACTCACAAGTCTTGGATAAGCTGTCCTTGCCCTCGGGTGGCAGGGCTTTTATGTCCCACCATTCAGACCTGCCAAGAAGGAGGCGAGCTGGCAGCGGTGCCAGTCGTACTGCCAAAAAATCCACCCTTAGACTCTAGGAAGCTTAGAAGAGACTGGCGATAGTTCTGCCCTGCTGTGACACCTGACATGCTGCTCTGGAGAGAGTGGAACGCATTCAGAAATGCAGGCAGCTTCTTCCTTCATTCTGCCCCCCCTCCCCCCCCGAGTTGGTCCAGAGAGGCTTCACTGCTGTGGGTGGGGCTGTTCCAGGGGCTGCCCTGCGCTCAGCTGAGTGATCCTGGGGAGAGGAGGTGTCAGTCCTGGTCAAGAGACCGAGAAGTCAGTAGGGATGCCAGGGAAGTCCGGGTTTTGTCTCCCACGTATCAACCTGTCAAAAGAGCACCTGGGCCAGGACAGAGGCCTGCGAGGCTGCTGGTGCCTCCTCCTCCTCCTCCAGCGTGGATCCTTATAGACTCCTCTCGGGTAGGCAAATCCTCCAGGGGTGGAATCGCCCATCCCACTTTACTCCGTTTCATCTGAGAGGCGGCCATGGTCGAGATTTTTGCCCGCTTCCCCTTCCTGTCTAGGCTGCCCCTGCCTCAGGGGCTGAGCTCCTCTGTCCAGTTTGCAAGAGGGAGGGGGAGTCCCGCACAGCTGCAGGAGCTCCAGCAAGCGAGCGAGTATGGCCAGATACCGCCAAGGGTTTGTCTGGCGTGTATATTCACAACGGTGGAAACTGACAGAAGTTTCCTGCCTTGATTTATAGGGAGTTAATTGGGACATCCTCTCTTTGATTTGAAATTGCTTGTGGCCTGGGCTGAGTTGCTGGTTGTTGTCCCCTGACTGGCCTTGGCCCCTGGCTTGTTCCTGTCTCCCCTCCCTGCCATTCCTCCCCCAGCACGGAGGGTTTGTGGCTGAATTGGGATTGTTCAGGAGCAAGTGAACTGCATCATCACAGTCCAACAATAAGACCCTGAACCGCTATCCAGAAACCCATGGTGAGAGGCCATGGGTCAGCCGCCCGGCCCCCTTGATTCAACTCTGGGGCTGTCCTGGACTTTGCGGCAGCTGCAGCAGGATGCCTGGGGGCTGCGGGTTGACGGAGGACCTCACTTGGACTGCTTCTGCTGGGAGAGAGGGTGGGAAAGAGACCCTGCTGGCCACCACAGGCCAGGTCACGGCCCCCAACAGCTTTTAAAACATCTTATGGTTATCTGGGGCAACAAATGTATGTAATCAGTCTAAATATTGAAAAGGGTTGTAAACAATAAAACTGAGAATAAATCCTCTGGAACAGAAGAGAGAGGCCTAATTAGACTTTAAAGTCCACAGGCGAATGAAGAGGGAGGGTGTTGGAGTAAGGGAGTCTTCCTGGACTGGCAGAGTGAAATGTGTGGAGTAAAAGGCTTTCCTGAAAGGGGTGGGAGGGTTGGGGGCGCATGGGAATCCCCAGATTGGCTGCCTGCCTCTGGAGGCATCTCCAAGCCCCATCCAAGTGGAGGGGGTCAGTCCCCAGTCGATGTGTCATTCAGTGGCCAGAAAGCCGCCCCTCCTACCTGTCCCCTGCCCTTGGCCGGCCCTATAGCCCAGGAGACTCCTCTGGGACCCTCGGGCTGTGAGGTGGGTCTGAGACCCGGGGGGGGGGGGGGGAGCAAGGCGCTCTCCCTCCCTTGCAAATGAAGCTCAGCTGGGCCTTGGCTTCCCCTTTGTGGCAGATGGATGAGTCACGTTGCCCCAGAATAAAGAACGGCAGGAAAGGAGAAGTTCTCCCTTGAAAATGGGGATGGAGCCCAGAAGGGAGTCAAAGGCCGGGCTCAGCCCTGAGGGGAGGAGGGGCGGCAGGGCTTCAGGAAGCGAGCCCCCGGGGGTCTTCCCTCCGTGGGGGTGGTCTTGACATGTGGGTGTGTCTGTGTGTGTGTGTGTCTCTGGGGAGGCAGAGATCCGGGGAGGACCCCAGTTCAGCTGGACCTTCCAGGGTGGGGCTGAGGGATCTCCTGCCGGGAAGATAAATAAAGAGAGCCACCCAGGAGGGGGAGCACTGCGGAAGGGCCAGAAAAGGGGGAAGCGGCGGAGGCAGAGGGCGGCCCGGGCATCCCCTCTTGATCCAGGCCTTCTGGCGGGGGAGCCCTTTGCCCTGCTCAGGCCTAGTGTCACCCGGGGCTCTTGTTAGGTATAACATTGATACCAAATATGGTTTGGGTGAATAAATAT
>NW_020716943.1:327230-339236 GCF_900518725.1 Notechis scutatus | reverse complement strand
TGTGAGTGCCTGTGACTGAACTGTTATTGTTTGCTACTGTTTGCTGATTTACTGCGTAATTCTACTGAATATCCAGCGTTTGTTTCTCTGGAGAGTGAAACCGGAGGAGGAGAAGATATCTTTATCGGCTGATAAAGATATTGCAAGGACTCTTAACTTGGACTATACTAGTGAGTCTTACTGGATGGAAATACTGTGAATGACTTAATGGACTGAATGACAATGCTTAAACTCTAACTGGATTAAAAACTATTTAAACTACAAACAGTGTTTGTGTTCAGTGTGTGTATACTCTGGGGCCCTTCCACTCTCGTTTTGGCTACCTGGCTTGACTACTGCTGCAATACTCTGCTAGGGGTTAATCCTCAAACCCTAACAGCTCTCAGCCCTCAGAGGCAGAGCCTGTGAGGCTGTTTTCTTTCCTTCCAGCTGGTGAAGCTCTGCATTGCCATGATTGATACTGGGAAGGCCTTTTGTCTGGCAAACAAGCAGTTCATCCACGGCCTCCGGGATCTGGCCCATTACTCGAGCAAGGATGACCTGGTGGAGGTAAGGCCCAGGTGCTGAGCCCAGGTGGGGGAAAAGCTGAGCTCCAGGGGGTTCAGGTGAGGTAGGCCAGCCTCTCCTTGGCTCCCGGGGTTGGCATGGCTGCTTCTTCCCCCCTCAGTGGCACGGGGCTCCTCCGACCGCCTGGCGAGACTCTGGTGTCCTGGTCCCGAGTACAGCTGTCACCCTGGATGCTGGGGGGGGGGGGGAAGCCCCTGGGGTGCCGCGCTTCCAGAAGGAAATGCTGCCCCTGTTCAGTTGGGTGCTGCTTTCCACCCCTCCTTTTCCCCCTTCCAGGGCAGCTTGACAAAGTTCTCCGACAGCCTCCAGGAGATGATCAATTACCACACGGTATGTTTTGGAAGCAGCTTCATTGAGGCAGAGCCTCTTTGTGGGTCTTGAAACACAACTGATAAGTGAGTGGTTGGCTGTAACCATGTCTGGATGCCCTTCGTGGACCCTTCTATGCTCTTGAACTCCCATGGCAAGCGGGCGACTCAGTTATTCCAGCAGACTTCCTGAAAGGCTGCTCTTGGCACGGGGCTCTCCCGCCTGGAATACTGCCTGCCCCTCCCTCCGAAACGCATGGGACCCGGTGGGGGGGAGGCACCCAGGCTTTTGAAATGCCTCCTTCGTTAGGAGGGCTTGTAGGAAAGGACTTCATTTTTACCCTGCGTGCCAGCCCCGGTCTCGTGAAGGAGGAAGCAGTCTTGATGTAGACAGGAGCAAGAGCCCAAGCAGGCCACACTTGGTGGCGGGGGTGGGTGGGGTGGGGGGAGAGGTGGCTCTTAAATCTGGACCTGAGAAGACTGGCTTGGAATCCCGCCTGAGTCTCCATTAACGGGAAACGTCCTTCTGCCACCCTCCAAGTGGAGCCAACATGGAGGAGGTCCTGTGGAGTGGGGGGCTGCCTGGGGAGAGAGTTTAGACTGGGCCTGGGGGTGGTGGTGGTGGTGGTGGTGGTGTTGAGTCAATTCAGTGGGCTTTTGCCCACGAGCCCATTCCCCCCCCCCCCCCGCCCTTGGCTGAAGGGATCTTGGGCCTCTCCCGCATCCCGGGTGAGTCCAGAGTGAGTCACGTTAGTTAAGCTGGCCACCTATTCAACATATTGCATCCCATATGTTGGACTCGGTTTATTGCACTGCCGTCTGCGTTAGAGTGAAATGCGTTTACGTGAAAACAGTGTAAAAGCCAAAGAGATGAAGACATGTTGCAATGCATGATGACAACAGACATTTTAACGAAGGCGAATCATAGTGCTATGGATACGTAGTTTGGGGTTTTTTTTTTAAACAAAATTGGGCCATTGCCCACATGGGGAGTGATGGAACCTTCTGCCTAAGAGAAGGAGATGAAAAATGCGGAGGGAGCTTTTGGGCTGCACCCTTTCCCCTTTCAGATCCTGTTTGACCAGACCCAGAGGTCCATCAAAGCACAACTCCAGATGTTCGTTAAAGAGTAAGTTAACTTCCAGGGTTGCCAAAGACTGATGGCCTGGTGGGAGTCTGGCCCAAAGGGGAATTGCAGGGCCCTCATCTTGGCCCAGAAGAATGTAGGAAGTGCAGACGGTGCCCCCCACCCCCAACCCCTCTAAAACAAACACTTGGCCTGACCTCCCTGAGACTGGGGTGGAGGCAGCCGCTCAGCCCTACTGGCTTGGAGAGAAGCAGGGCTGCTTCCATTCCCAGGTCTCTCGAGGGACGGCAGGCTGTGCTGAGGCCAAGGGAGATGCTGTGCACAAGGGGTGGGGGGTGGGGAAGAGCGTGGGGCAGAGTTAAGGATACCCAAAGTTGCTTCGGGATCCGCCACTCTGTGTGCCAGCTGTGGTCCCAGAGCAAGGCCAACAGCGGCCTGGCTCCTTCGGTTTTCTCTTCGTTGGGGGACCCTTTTATGCAGAGTTTGGCCTTGCTGGGAGTCTCCCAGGTCATCGTGGGGGGTGGGAGACAGTGTGATATTTCTCTCGGGGAGCCCGAGGGGCCACGTCCGGAAGGCCAGTGCCCGCTTGTGGCTCAGCACGTTCTGGAGGGTCCGGAAGGCACCGTCTCCTCATCCTGCTTGCACCCAAAAACCCTTTGCCTTCCTTTTCTGCACACCCTCTTGTGCTTGTGCCGAACCCCTTAGGGAAAAGAAATGCCTCCCTCCCCTTGAATCCCACTCGGGGGGGGGGGGGGGCCCCCCCTTGAGGGAACCGGGCAGCGCCTTCCCTTGTTTCGCGCGCGGGGGCCCGGGGGGGGGCCGGGGGCCGGGGGGGGGGGGAGTGTCTTGCTCGATGTGGCTGGGGAGGGGCTGGTAATGGAGGCAGGGAGGCCGCCTCTTTCCCAGCGGGCCCGTCCCACACAGGTCTTTGCCGGGAGGGGCCCTGGGAGGGGTGCAAGCAGCCCTGCTGACTGGCCAGTTCCCTTCCCTTGTGAGGCTTGACCGCCCCCTCGCCTGAGCCCGGACCACCCACTGGGAGAACTTTTCCCAGCCCCCCCCCATCCAACCAAGCAGGGGCTGCCTGACCTCCACCCAGCACGGAGGGGGGGGGGGGGTTTTCCCACTCTCTCCTTTCCTGACTCAATGAAGCAAAGGGATTTTCTTCTCTCCCAGATCAACGTCCTTCAGTCCAAGAAGAGATCGGAGATCCTGAAATCGGTAAGTGGCCCTTCCGGCGCAGAGGAAAGCAACGGCAGTCCTTGGCTTACAACCGGCCTCTTAGTGGCTGTCCGAAGATGCAGCAGGCCTCCCCAGGGCTACCTACGGCCCAGTTCTGAAGTTATGATGGACACCGCCCTCCTCCACACACACGCTTCCTTGTGGCCACAATTATAGTTTGCACAGTCCCTGGTCTGTGGTTTATGGTGGTTTTGCCACTGATCCTTTGGTTTGTGTAATGACAGTGGCGGACGCCTTTTTTTTTTTTTTTTAAATATTCAAAATTTCAAAAATTTAAAAAAACAAGTTCTCACATTTTACAGCGATATCATAGCAGAGTACATGTCCTTTAATAACAATTAAGTTCACTTAACATAGGTATATCTATAGCTAATTTACTAGTTCCTTACTTACTATACTATTGTTAAAGTACAATACTTATTTATTTACGTTACTTTACATATGTGCACATAAGTCGTATATCGTATTCTTCTTTGATATTTCTTTAGTCATTTTATTGATTTTTTAAAAACAAACAAAACATAAAAGCATAAAACATCTTTTTTGAAAGCAGCTTAATCCCGGGTTACATCTCTTTGTACAGACACAGATTCAGATTCATGTTCATTTTATATACCATTCCATATCTTATTACCATTCTACATTTTCTATATAGCTTCTCCCCTCTTTCAATTTTCTTAATTTTATTTTATTTATTTCATCTCAATTCAGATCATTATACTTATATTCTTTGTCTGTCCTGTTTCCAGCTGTCTATTATCTTTTCTCATTAAACAAAATTTCTCCTGTAATCACTGATTGGAGTATGACGCTTTTATATCTTTCCCCTAAATTTATAACAGTATAATACATAACTTCCATTTGGAGTCTGCTTAGTACATTCTAAAGTTACACACTGTATTTTAAAAGAGAAAAAATTATAAATATATAATATAATTAAAACAACAATCCATACCAATTCAAATCTATTGTTAATATTAGTATTCATTTAAATCTTAAACATTTTACACATTACTTTTCAAATAAGTATCATACTTCTATGGGAACACTTATAAACTTTCCATAGTTACTTCCCCCCACTTCACTCATATTTTAAAACATCTCATTAAAATGTTCCCATTCCTTCCTAGTTCAATTCTCTCATTTATTTCATTTCATTTATTTTGTTCACAAAAGTTTCACTGAATTACACTGAGTATTTTATCCCACTTTTGAATCATATGTTTCCAATTTTCTAACATTATTTCTAATACAAATATAACAATACAATCTTATGTACCTTTGCAGAATCACTTTTTCAGTTAAATTTTTACCCATTATCTCTAAATAAGTTCTGTTTCTTTACATCTTGCTCCACACCTTTGTAGCTTCTCTTCCCTTCCTTCCTCCCTTGCTTCTTCTCTCCACCCTTTTTACCCCCTTACCTCTCCACCTCCATTTCCCTCTTCTGTGTTCCCATTTTCTGTTGCTTTCTAACATTATATCCACTTTTCACCTTATTTTTCCCTTTTTTGGTTGTTTTTTTAGGTCTTAAAGTCTCCATTCTCTTTCCCCCTTTTCCCCCTTCGTCCCCAAGTAAAGTTACTTGTTCGTCAAAGATGGCTTCTTCTTTGTCCCAATCTTCTTGTTGCGTAGTCTTTTCTTGTAGTTTCTCATAGGTACAAATCGCCATTTCTAGGAATTGAAAAACGGAGCCAAGAGAGCCCTTCCCTTCTTGTTCTTCTTCTTTATATTTTTTAAATTCCATTTTCAGTTCATCCACAAGTGATGCCATTGTAAAAAAAATTTCAAACAACCACCCAAACAACCACCCAAGTGTTTTTAGTCATTCAAATATAATTTCCAAAAGTCCCAAAGTCACCAAGCAATCCAAATACACACAAGCTGTTTCTTTCTCTTCCTGAGGTTACTATTTAGTTACAAAGTTCCAGTTAAGATGTATCTTTTAGAAGTCTTGTTAGGATTTAATCAGATTCTTTTAAATTCCAGGCAGTCTCCTCCTTCCAAATCCTACTCTTATTCTTTTCCTCTCCCTTCCCACTTACAGCAAAAAAAAAAAGTTTTTTTTTAATATTCAGAAGTCCTTATTGTCCCCTTGACATTTAATTATCCAGTTTAATTACCTCTTGATGCCAGAGTGGGTTTTTCCGATTTCTCATTCATCTCTGTTCGCTGTCAACGTAAGGAAGGAGAGTGAAAGAAAAAAAAAACTTCCCCTATTCACTTTCATTTGCTACTTCCAAATCTTCTTTGGGAGCGATGTATCTTTTTTAAAATTTAAATTCCAGGATTCCTTGGTTGTTGCTTCTTATCCCGGTCAGCCAAAACTTTCACTTCTTAACTTCCTCCTGCACTTTCTTTTCCGGATGAGTGCTTCTTTGAGGCGGCCATTTCTGACCGCCGCTCGTTCGCCTTCGGGAAAGGGAGTTTAGCCAGCTAGGGAGGAAAGATGCGGCTTTCCTCGACCCTGCTGGGATCTCCCCCCTCTTTGCCACCTCTACGGGGTGGCTTAGCCCCAAAGCCAGACTGGCTCGGGATGCTCCAGCGGCGAGCCCAGGCAGAAACCGTGCACGATCGCGGATTCCTGCCTGCCGCCGAAGCCCTGCAAACCGGAACCCTCCATTTCTTTAGTCATTTTCATAGTATGGACACTTTATAATTGCCACAGAAAAGCTCATAAAATCAGGTTGGCCAAGTGGGTCACCTCATTTACGACCGCGATGGGCAGGAGGACGGCTCGTAGGCACTACGTAGCCCATTATCCCCAAAGTGCTCAAGGCGGGGTTCAGTAAGGGCGGAGGTAGCCTTGGGGCCCACAGGCATGGGTGTTTCAGGTGCCCCCCCCCCCCCCCGGGTCCAGACTGCCCCATCCCCTCCTGCCCTCACCTGCCCCCTTTGCCCCCCACAGATGCTCTCCGTCATGTGTGCTCACCTGGCCTTCTTCCACCAAGGCTACGATCTGTTCAGTGAACTGGGGCCCTACATGAAGGAGCTGGGTGCTCAGGTAAGGAGGGGGGGGGGCTGCTCCAGGGGTGGGTGGGTGCTGCCTAAGCGGCTCCCCTTTGCATCCAATGCAGCGGGAAGGGGCCCCTCTGCCCTCCCACCCTATGGAGGATTTTGTGGGGGGCTCGATGTCAGTCCAGAAGGCCCCAAATCCTCAGCTGCTGGGCAGGAGCCTCAGCTCTCCCTCCTGCCCCGTGGGGAGAGCCCAGCACTGCCGCTGAGGCTGTGAACGAGTCCTCCTTTCCTCCAGCCTGGAGCCATGTGCCAGTCCAGCCGCACGTGCAGCCTGGCGCCCTGGGGCTCCCTGGACACCGTCTCTTCCCCCCCCCCCCCCCCGAGAAAGGCAGGGAGGGAGGCAGAGCTGGAGGCAGGGCCTGGCCCCGGGGAAGAGGGCAGCTCCCCTTGGGCGCGGGGGCATGAAGTGGAGGCAAGCGTCTCTGTGGGTTCCCTCCTTGTCCTTTCTCCAGCTGGACCTTCTGGGTCTGGACGCGGCCAGGGAGAAGAAGGAGATGGAGCAGAAGCATTCCACCATCCAGCAGAAGGTACCTGCCCCATCTGTGGGCTCTTGCGGGTCAAGGGCCAGCCGCCCCCAGCAGAGCAGGGCCCCGTGGAATGGCACCCCTCCCCCCCGGCCCCTGTGCCAGCAACAGAGCAAAACCTCCGCCTCGCCCTGTCGGAGGTGGCTCTCAGTGGGGCTGCCGGGGATGGGGCGGCAGCGGGGTGGAGGAAAGGGGAGCCAAGTTGCCTCTTCCATTGCCCGCGATGCCAGGGTGGCCAGGCAAAGCCATCGCCCACGTTACCTGCCCCAAGGCCGCCCCCTTGCCGCTGGGTGCCATGGCCCTTTGGAGATGCCAAGCAAATCTCACCTGCTCTCCAGGTGCCTCAAGGGGAAAGGGAGCCCGGCCTGGTCCAGGGGCTCAGCCTGACAGCCCCCCCCCTCCCCGGGTGTTTGTGCTCTCCAGAGGGGGCGGGGTGTCCTCGGGTCCCACCCTGAAGCAAGGGCTACTGGTGGGGCAGGCTCTTTGCTCCCCTCCTGCCCCCAAGAGCTGCCCCCAAAGGCAGTTCTGTAATTCCCCCCCCGCCCCCCCCCATTCCCTGCCATGCCGGGTAAAACAGGGAACCCCCAGCCGATCGATCCTCGCTGGCGGATTAAAAAAGTATTCATGCAGGGATCAATAAAACATTGGAAATGGGGAAAGGAAAGGGATAACTGTGCTAAAGCTAAAGGAAGGGAAAGGTAGCGTGGGGTGGTTATAAAACCGGCTTTAACCTTAAGGAGGAGGCCAGCTTTTGAACCGTCCATCGTTGCAGGGGGTTTCACTGGCTTGGCTGACTGGCTGGAAGGGTCTTGAAGGGGCCCTTAGGTGGCTGCCACTCTTCCTGGGTTTGTCCTCTGGCCTCCCTGGACGCGTTCCGTTGGCCTTTCCTCTCAGGTGTGTGGGCCCTTCCCCTGGCTGCTGTGGTCAGGGGAAGGGCCTCCTCTGCCGTGGCTCCTGCCCTCTGGAACGTGGGATCCCACCCCCCTCCCCTTCCACCAGGGCCTGAAGACCGGCCTCTGCCGGCTGCCCTGCGGCCCCAATGGGGGAGCCTCAGAGTGGAGGGGGGGGGGTGGATTGAGGAGGGAAATCATCCCCCCCTCCCAGGTGTGGTGCTGCCTCTCTCCCTCTCTGTAAACTGTAACTTTGGATTCTATTCTTACTCTATTTTTATAGTTTTTAAAAAAATACTTACCTTCCATGGTTTTCTATCTCAGAGGATTCTCGGTTACCCAGGTCAGGATTGTCCCGGAGGTGCTTTTCCAAAAGGCAACTGGGCTCCCGGTTTTCCTTGCGGAAGTTTCACGGCTTGGATGAGAAGGGAAACCAAGAAAGGCCAGCAGCACCTTTGGGACTGCTGTGACCTGGAGGACTGAGAACCTCCAGAGACATAAAACTATAAAAGATAAACATTTTTAAAAACAATAAAAATAGGATTACAATCCAAAGTAATTAGGATGCAATGTGCACCTTTTATGGTTTTACTGCTTTTAATCCTGATCCACCCTTCAAAGCAAGATTAAACAGATTGAATAACATAGATACTGTACAGTCAGGGGTGGGATTCAAATTTTTTAAAAACCGGTTCTGTGGGCGTGGCTTAATTGGTGGACATGGCTTGGTGGTCATGTGACTGGGTGGGTGTGGCCAACTCAATATCACTCACATCGAGGTACACATCTCGCCTGGCCTTTCATGACTGTGGGGATGCTACAACAGTCGTAAGTGTGAAAAATGGTCATAAGTCACTTTTTCAGTACCATTGTAACTTTGAATGGTCACTCCACATGAGCAAAGTACCAGCAAAGGAGGGGGGAAAAACTCCAGAGAAGTTGCAGAGACAGGAAATCTAGTCCTGTCAAGAATGTAATAAGGGTTAACGGAGAGACAGTTTCTGTAAGCAACACCAGAATGTTTCCTTCCTGCCTTCCTTACAGGATTAGGCCAGTAATTTCCTCTAACAACCGGTTCTAGCGAATAGGTGCGAACTGGTAGAATCCCACCCCTGTGTACGGTGCATTGTTAATGCAATATCAGGAGTTTTCAGTTCAATTGTATAGAATGTGAAGGATGTGTGTTTGTGTTTTATTTTTATAGTTATAGTTATGTACACTGAAGATGGCATTTAATTTCGTTGTATGAGGCGCAATGACAATAAAGATGATAGATGACATAGGTAGGTAGGTAGGTAGATGGGGGAGAGGAAAGATTGATAGGTAGGCAGATTCCTAAAAGCTCGAGTGCAGAACCGACTCTTCTGTTCCCTCCCACCCTGGAAGCCTCCGGAGCCAGCGCAGCCTTGCAGGGCCACCTGGGTGTGATGCGGTTCATCCACCGGTACTTCCCTAGCTGTGGGGTGATGCTGAGGCGATCGCTGGGAGGGGATTCTCCCCACTAGCCAAGGCTCTGGTACCAGGGGAGGGGAATCTAGCGCAGGAGTCCTCCTCCAGGTGCGCTGAGCGTGGGGGCTTTGCTCGCAGGCTTCATTACCTGACTAGGCCACGTCTTCATCAAGAGGCGTTTGAAAGGGGTGGGGAGACCATGTGGAGGCCTCCCAGCAACGAGCCGGAGGCTCCCGGGCACCCGAATCTCCCCCGCCCTTTCCTCAGGCTGCTGCAGGGAGCCCTGGGAAAGACCTGGGAGGGGGGGCCAGGAGCAGGCGCTTGTCCCGCCTCCCTCCCTGGATGTGAGGTGAGAGGCTTGGACTCCCCCCACCCCCCGACCTCCCCCGCAGAGGCTGACAGGAGGCCTCTCTTTATGCCAGGACTTCTCCAGCGACGAGATGAAGCTGGAGTACAACGTTGATGCGGTGAACGGCATTGTCATGGAGGGCTACCTCTTCAAGCGAGCCAGTAACGCTTTCAAGACCTGGAACAGGTAAGGCTGTTCCCTGAGGGAGCCATAGGGTCTTTGCCTCTTGATTCCCTGAGTGTGAGCCCAAGCCCCCTCCTCTCCGGGGCCCAAGGAATGGAGAACGGGGCGCTCCTTCAGAGCAGTCGGTTGATTGCTGCTCGCCCACAGGCAGGAATCCCGCCAGACTAAAGCATGTAAGCGCATAAAGATCGGCTCCACCCTCTTCCTGCCCCCCCCCCCGAGATTCCAGGGCCCTTTGCCTCTTGGCTCTCTGGGAAAGAGCCCCTCCCTCCTGCCCCTCCGAGCTGCATCCCAGCACAGTCATCCCCGCAGTTAACAAGCAGGATATGCTGCAAAGGTCTCTTCCTTCCTTGGGGAGGAGGTCCCTCCATGCAAGGGGTCGTGGGGGGGGTTCTTAGGACTGGAAATGCCCCTGGTGGGTGGGAGAATTGCTGAAGAAGAGCCACCCAGGACGACCCAGGAGAAAGAGGTGGGGGAGCAAACGCCAGGCTGGCTAATGAGGAGGGTGAGAGCGAAGGTCCTGCTCCAAGGAAGACAAGAGGGTGGAAACGGAGCTTCCAGCAGGGAGCCCAAGGGGGGGCTCGGAGCCAAAGGCCCAAAATTCAGGGGGCTAAAAGAGCCCCAAGGGCAGAAGGGAGACCCCGGTGAGTGCAGGGGAGTTTATGGGAGCCCCCTGTTAAATCGGTGGGTTTTTTTTGGAGCTCCTAAGGTTCAAACGTAGATAACCTCCAAGTTCTCTCTCTCACATTGTGACGATGGAGGGTGGTCAGGCCACGTGGAGGAGAGGAGCAGGGAGAAGGACCCAGCTCACGGCCTGGTTACGCCTGGGGAAAGAACCGGGGGGGAGGTTGGGGGTGTGTGCGCTGGCCAGGTTACCCGGAGGCATCTCTCTCTCTCTCTGCCTGGCCCGGAAAGAGGGCAGGACGCGTTTGTCTTCCTGGGCAAGTGAGGAGAGAGGGCGACCAGAGGGGCACAGGGGGCATCTACCTTCCTTGGAAGAAAAAGAGGGGGTCCCAGGGGCAAAAGGAGGGAGCCCCTCGGGGGCAGCAAAGGTCAAGGCAGGTCTCAGGGAGCCAGAGCAGCTGCAGGAGGGTGAACCAGGACGGGGCCTGAACCAGCTCCCTGGGGCAAAGGGACGGGCGGATCCGAGATCCCCAGGAGCTTCTTCCCAGGGGTTGCTCTGAGGTTGGGCCCGCTTCTCAGGCAAAGCACCAGGATTGTATTGGGGGAGTCCTTGGATTGGTTTGCCCGAGGCAGGAACGCTGACCCATTGGGGTGAGTTGGAGGGGGCAGCCTTGCTTTCAAGCTCGGCCTGGGAGGGGTCTTGGCAGCAGCAGGTGAGAAAGGGGCCCTTGTCTCTAGTGCGAAGGTCGCTTCATACGTGCCTTGGTGAGGCCACACTTGGCATCCAGGTTTGGTCGCCACCATATAAAACCGATGCTGAGACTCTAGAAAAGGGGGACAGAGGAGATTGGGGGGCGGGGGGGGGGGGCTAAAACATACGAAGGACGGTTGCAGGAGCTGGGCAGGTGCAGTGGAAAGAAGGGCTGGGGGGACAGGATAGGGGTCCTCCAATATTTGAGGGGCTGCCCCAAAGGAGAAGGGGAGGGTGTCCAAAGCACCTGAAGGCAGGACCTAAAGCAACAGGTGGAAACCAGTTGAGGGGAGGGGAGCAACCTGGAACGAAGGAGGGGTTCTCTATGTCAGGGAGGAGCACCAACCAGTGGGGGCTCTTAAGAAGAGGCTAGACGTGGCTTCCTGCCAGGAGGCCCCTCCGGGGTCCCGCCCAACTCCTGTTATTCTGAATTCTCCTGAATTGGCATCTGCAGGGGAGGCACTTCGAGGCCCCCCTGGTGCTCCTGGTGCTTGATGTCCCAGCTCTCCTCCAGGTGTTTCGTGGGGGGGGGGCCCTGATGGGGCTGACTGGCAGGGGAAGTGGCTGCGGCGGCTGCCCCCCCTTGCCAGGCCGTTTGGGGTGGGTGGGTGGAGAGGGGCCGTGCCCAAGAGCTGAGCCACTTAGATGGTGGCCGTCTCCTTCCTCTCTCAGCTCTGCTCCATCACCTCCAGCGCTCGCCCGGCTTCTTTCCTGCCTGGTTCTTTTGACTTTGGTTTCTCCACCCGTCTTTCTCCTGATTCTGTTCTGACCCCCCCTCATTTTCTCCACCTGACAGGAAACCCCCTGGTGGCATCAGGTACCTCTCTGGCTTGTGCCCCCTTGGCGCTTCCTCCCTAGTTCTGTGGCCAAGCATGCCAGACAGCCAAGGCTCCGCCCCCGGCCTGCCTCCTCCTCCTCCTCAGCGGGGGGGGGTGCGGGGGCGGCCCCCTCTCTCCCGGGGGGGGGGGGGGGGGGACATGCCTGCTGCCCACGTCCCTTAACAGGCAAGGCTGGCTC
>NW_020716943.1:307622-327130 GCF_900518725.1 Notechis scutatus | reverse complement strand
CCCCCCCCCCCCCCCCCCCCTTCTAACTCTCCGGGTATCTCTGTGGCTCCAAGGTCAGTAACCTCGCTCCCCCCATAAGAGCCTTTTCCTTTTCGCTTACGCCTTTTATAAAGATTTTTAGCAATAATAATATTAATAATTGCTTGGATACCTTTATTGCTTTTGGCTTCCTTGTATGCCTCCCAGAGCCCCTTTTTTGTGAGGTGGGCCCCCCCACATAAGTTTGACAATAAATAAACAATGGGGGGGGGACGCATCAGAGGAGAGGCGCTGCCCAGGGTGGGGGTCATGGGGGGGGGGGGCTTAACCCTTCCGCCCTGTGGCTGTTAAGGAAACCATCCCTCCTCCTGTTCCCCCTCCTTGAGGATGGGGAGGGGTCCTCCACCTCCATGCTGAATGCATATGGCAGCTGTGCCCCCGCCCCGCCCTGTTCCACCCCCACCCCCCAAGGTAGGTGATGCCTTCTGAGCCCGTCTTCTCTGCCTTCTCTCCACCCCCCCCCCCATTGGTAGCACCGTCCCTCTTATTGCTGCACGTTGCCTGCCGGTTCTGCGGCTTCCCCTCAGTCTCTTCCCCTTGTGCCGCTTCCGCCTCTGCCATTTCTCTCTCCTTGGGGGCCGAAGGTGCCTGGCTGCCCCTCCCCTGTCCTTGAGGGCGCCTGGTGCCCCTCCAAAGGCCGCAAGAGCCCCTGGCTGGGCCGGAGTTTGCTTCCTGGGAGAGCAGCCCTTGATGGAGGCGGCTCTCAGCTGGTGTGGCAGCCTCTCCTGCCCGGAGAGATGCCACATTACCCACCCGAGATGCAGCATGTGGGGTTGGAGCCCCCCTTAGGTGCTCAGTGCCCAGCATTGGCCAGTTACTGCAACGTGAGGGTCTCTGCCCCCCCCCATCCCTGCCCTGCCCTGGCTAGTCCAGAGCCCTGGACGTCATCCCAGCAGAGCTGCGTCTGCCTGGAACAGTGGAGAGCAGTGGCCGCCCAGTGCCAGCCGGGTAGCTGCTTCTGAGGGGGGAATCATCCTGCTGGCGCAGAGCCATTTGGGGTGGGCAGTGGGGAGGCCCCTGTGCCTGTGGCTCAGCCTGCTTTTTTGGGGGGGGGGGGCGCATCTCTGGAGTTATCAGCATTTGTCACGGGGGGGGGGCATTCAGAAAAGAACCCAAAGGTAAAGGGGCGCAACTCCCCCATTAGCACTCTTCCCCCTCTGCTCTCCCCCCCTTCGGTTCCCCCCCCCACCCCCCAGGGGGCTTTTTCTAAGCACTCTCTGGATCCCGGCCAGCCGTCGTGGGCTCACTGGGCGTAAACCGGGTCCTGGCCAGTTTCCTTTTGGGGTTAAGGTCTCTGAGGGGGCCCAGGAGCTGCTGCTGCCCCTGGACTGCTGAGCCCAGCGTTCCCACCCCTCCCTCGCTGTTAGAGCAGCACAGCAGGGCCCCCCTCTGGCTGCTTTGCGGAGGCCCTTGAGTGTGTGTGTCTCTCTCTCTCTCTCTCTCTCTCTCGCGCACACACACACACACACACACACACGTACCCTGCTTCATGCAGTGCCCACCCTGAGGTCTCCAGGGGAGTCCCTGGGCGGAGGCCCTCGCCCGGGTGCCCTTCAGCCTCGGTCCCCGCATGTCGAGGGCGGTGCTGAGTCTGCTGCCTTCCCTTGCGCAGGCGCTGGTTCTCCATCCAGAACAACCAGCTGGTCTACCAGAAGAAGTTCAGGGTAAGTCCCGGGGGGCGGGGGGGCTGGGGAGCCCACCTGGAGCTGCTGTTGGCATGGCCTGGTCCTCGTCCGCAATGAGGGCAAAAGGAAGGTTGTTCTGGGACGCTGGCGCCCTCTCTGCCCTGGCTTGCCCGCCCAGGGCAGGGGTGGGGCTGGGTGGGCAGGCGCCCATCCCGCAAGTGGCATACGCAAGGCTTGCCTGCTCAGGACGGCTGGGCACAGCTTGGCATCAGGCACCCTGGGCCTCCCCCTCCTTGGCCTCTCTCTCGGCTGCCCGGGGACCCCCCCCCCCGCGCGGGGGCCCCCCCCGGGGGGGGGGGGGCAAGGGGGGGCTCCAGGTGGGGACCAGGCCGTGCAGACAGCTCAGCTTCCCTCCCTCCCCCAGGATGCGCCCACCGTGGTGGTGGAAGACCTGCGCTTGTGCACAGTGAAGCCCTGTGAGGACCTAGAGAGGCGCTTCTGCTTCGAAGTGGTCTCCCCGACCAAGTGAGTGGGAGGGCTCAGCCCGAAGGCCCCCACCCCACCCCCCTGCCCCGGGCCCGCCCCTGGGGCCAGCCGGAGGTCCCGTATCACTTGCTTGCCGAACGGATCCCTTTCGGAGTTGGTGCCGTTTCTGAAAACCCCAATTGGCCGCTTTGACTCTGCTACGCCAGAAAGGAAACCACCTTCCCAGCCAAGATCGAACCTGACCATGTTTAGCAACAGTACAAATGTGTCTGGGACGAACATTGAGGGGAGAAGCCTGAAACCTCCCATTCTCAGCTGAGGTTAAGGAGTCCTTTCCCAGAGTCTGCCTGGCTGAACTGGGGCCGGGTCTCCTCCCTCTCAATTCTGGGCAGAGGAAACACCCCCCCCCCAACACCCCTGTTCAGCTTTCCTTTAGCAGGACCAGAGGACCTCTCACTCTGCAAGAAGCCCCCTCCGTCTGTTGTGTCCCCCCCCCCCCCCTTTTTGGGGATCACTTTTTTGCCCCCCCCCCCCCCCCGATTGGGTTGGGAAAATGCCCCAGCCGGGGAAATTGGGGGGGGGGGCTTTGACTTTAAGGCTGGAAGGTGTGAACTGATATCCCATTTATACCCTTAATTCTTGGGGGTGGGGGGGGCAGGTGCTGCCAAAAGCCAGGCGCCCCCAGGGGCTCCCCTCACTCGCCTGACCGTGGCTCTCTTGGGCAGGAGCTGCATCCTGCAGGCTGATTCGGAGAAGCTGCGCCAGGCGTGGATCCAGGCTGTGCAGACCAGCATCGCCAGTGCCTACAGGGAGAAGGGGGAGGAGGCCGAGGTGGGTGCCCCCCCCCCCCCCCCCCCCCCCCCCCCCCTGGCGGCCCCTGCTCCGCCTGCGGCTGCTGCCGCTGCTGCTGCCACCACCGCCACTGGGGGCCGCAAGCGGAGCAGTCAGTGCCGGCTCTGGCCTGGGACGAGGCGAGGCGCCATCGGGGACGTCCGGGAGGCGGTCTTGGGGGCTGAGGAGGGGCAGCCCCAGCACCTTCCTGCTTCTCCCGCAGGTGGAGAGGAAGCGGCCCCCCTCCACAGGGAGCCCCGAGTGCAGCCAGGAGTCCAGAGAGAAGTCGCTGAAGGGGGAAGGCTCCCTCCAGAGGGTCCAGGCCATTGCCGGCAACGCCGCGTGCTGCGATTGTGGCCAGGCGGACCCCCGCTGGGCCAGCATCAACCTTGGCATCACACTCTGCATTGAGTGCTCGGGCATTCACAGGTGGGCAAGCGGGCGCAGCCCCTGGCGCTCCCCTCCTTCCCTGCCTCCTTCCTAAGTCGGTGCCCTCTGCCTGCCCTGCAGGAGCCTGGGCGTCCACTTCTCCAAGGTCCGGTCCTTGACGCTGGACTCGTGGGAGCCAGAGCTTTTGAAGGTACCGCCTCTGTGTGTGTGTCGGGGGGGGGAAGCAGAGGCCCTTGGGAGTCGGGGGGGGGGGAGGCTGAGGCCCAGCCAGGGCAGGACCTCTGCTCAGATCAGCCCAGGCGGGCACCCCTTTCGGATTCTGCCAATGGGGCCTTTGAAGTAGGGACCACTGTATCATCACCGAAAAGTCCCAGAGGCCTCGCCCCAGCCCCCCACCCGAAGAGGCAGCGCAGAGTTAGGGTCTCTCAGGTTCTGATGATCTGTGATTTTCCTACAGCTGATGTGTGAATTGGGAAACAGTGTCATAAACAGGGTGTATGAAGCAAACAGAGAAAAAATGGGAGCCAAGAAGCCCCATCCTGGAAGCCAAAGGTACTTAGCAGCACAGCGGCTGCCTTTGCCCTTCCCCTTCAACCCTCCTCGGTCTCCACTAGGCTAGGGGCCCCATTCCCCACAAGGCTGGAGCTGAAGGGACCTTAGAGGCCATCCAGTCCAATGACTGGCGAGGGCACGACCTGCTTCAGGCAGAGGCCTGTTTGGCCCAGTTGAAGGGAAGCGCAGCAGCCCCCACAAAGCCCCCTCCTGCCCCACTCACTGGGAGCCCCGCAGAGTCGCTTCCCGGCCTCCTTGTGCAGGTGGGGCCTTTGCTTGGTATCCCCACCCCCCATGGTTGGAAAGCCATTTAGGATCGCTCCTTGGATATTGTCCGTCCATCGTCTACTTCATATTTATTGTTTTTTTTTAAATAAGAATATCATGGGAAACTTCTTTTTTAACTGAAGTCATAGTATACTATTTGGCATTCCCGCTATCTACTAAAGCAGTAACGTGTCAAAAAGAAAAACAGTAATAACATTAGTCTGGCACGGCGAAGCTGGGAGTTGCTTTGGGTGAGATGGACGGCTGTACAAATTGGGTCCATCCGTCCATCGGTGCTGGCTTTGCTGCTGGTTGCGTTCCTGGCCCCCCTCCCCCGCTTTCCACCTTAGGGCAGGGAAGGGCTGCCGTGTGCCTTTGTGAGGAGGGGGCTGTCCAGTTTAGGAAACGAGTCGTCCTGGATGCCGGCTTCCTGCCTGTGGGGCCGAGACGCCCATCCCATGGCCCTTGGCTGCTTCTGGGGCAAAAGGCTGGAAGCTCCAGCCAGTCCCTGCAACCGCGGGGGCCCCGGGGGGGGGGGGGGGGGGTGGAAGCTCACCTGGTGTATTTTCTGTATGCAGGCAGGAGAAGGAAGAGTACATCAGAGCCAAGTATGTGGACCGCCGGTTTGTGTCCCCTGCTGACCCAGCCCTGACCCCCAGCCAAGAGGTGGTGAAGCAAGTCAGCCCTGGAACCACAGCCGCCCCTTCGAAAGGTATCCGGGCTGCTGGCTGAAACGTCTCCCCCCTCGCCCCCCCCCCATCTCTCTCTCTCTCTCTCTTGTAAAAGGGGGGGGGGGAGAATCCCGTCCGGGCAACCCTGGGAAACGCTCCCACGTCCTGCTTTCCAAAGCCCAGAGGGAAGCAGAGAAGGCCACGGGGTTTGCGCTTACTGATGGCCGCTCTTGGCCAGCCACTCTCTTCCCCCTCCCCCTCCCCGGCCTGCCACTGAGCCACGGCCCAGGGACCGGTGTGAGGGGCAGCCGGGCTCTCTTCCGTCTCAGTGAATTAGATTTGCTCTTCTCCTACTCTGACTGCTCCTCAAATCCACGTAGTAGTAAGACTGCTCTGGTGCACCGCATGGCTGCTGCTTTGGGCTTCTTTGCAACTTCTGGGGTTGCTGTCGGCCCTCTGCCCCGGGGTGGGCGAGCCAAGGCTGCACGCAGTCTGCCAAGACAGGTGTGTGTCCCACCCCCCCCCCCCCCCCCCCGGCCGCTGCCACTGCTAAGGGCTGCCCTTCCCTACAACAGTCCCCAGCGCCCGCCGCTTTTTTTTTTACCCGCCCGGCAAAGGGGAGATCAAAGAGATTTTGGCAGCCGTGGCCCCAGCTGGCATCTTGCATGAACCAGGTAAGAGCTCCTGCTGGGGAGGCTGTGTGGGGACCCTCGTCTTCTCTCCTTGGGTGGGATCCCCATCCCTCCCCACCCCCCAGGGGCTGCCCGAGAGAGTCAAGCAGGAACATGTTTTGGACGTGTGTGTGTGAAAATGTCTAAAGTGTGACTGGTATGAGATGGCCAGCAGCTTGTTCTGTTTCAGCCCTCTCTGCAGTGGGCCGCTGGGCCTCCTCCAGCTGAGTTGAGCTGGGGGGGGGGGGGAAGCAGAGCGGCAAGACAGGAAGCGCCTCTCCTCCTCCAGGGGGAGAAAGCCAGGGGGAGGCCGCCTCGGCTGCTGCTGCTGCTTCCCAGGATGCCAGGATGCGGGTCGCAAGGCTGCAGCTGTACCAGGCGGCCTACCAGAAGAGCCTCCCCCGCATGGCCGAAGCCCTGGCTCAGGGGGCAGGCGTCAACTGGAGCAACCGGGAGAAGAACGGCTTCACTCCGCTGATCCAGGCGGTTCGTGGGGTGAGCTTTGCCGGCCCTGCCGGCTGCCCTGGCCACCGGATCCAAGGGCGCAGGGTTCGGGTTGCATCCCGCAAAAAGCTTGGGGAAGGGAGGTCTGAGGCCCTCTTCTGGCCGAGAGCTCAGGCTGGATCCCCCTCGTCTCCCCGCCAGGGCTCCCTGGTCACCTGTGAGTTCCTCCTCCAGAACGGGGCCAACGTGAACCTGAGAGACGCCCAGGGCCGAGGGCCGCTGCACCATGCCACCCTTTTGGGGCACACCGGGTAGGTCTTCTGGGCCCCTGCCAGCCTTCCTCGGAAGGCTCCTCCGCGGAGGCTCTGTTCTGCAGGGAGTTGACCGCTGTGCTGGTTCCCTTAACAGGCAGGTGTGCCTGTTCCTGAAAAGGGGGGCAAACCAGCATGCCAGGGACGAGGATGGGAAGGACCCCTTGAGCGTCGCCATAGAAGCCGCCAACGCCGATATCGTGACCCTGTGAGGACGGAGTTTCGTGGTCTCCCTGGGGACGAGGCTGGGCGGCTCCTGCCCTTTCACGAGGAGGACCAGGCTGGGAGGAGGCTGGGCAGAGGTGGGGTGGCCCTCAGGTGTTCCGGCCTGAGCCTCTTTTTCCTTTCTCCACAGGCTGCGCTTGGCCAGAATGAACGAGGAGATGCGTGAGTCGGAGGGCCTCTACGGCCAGCCAGGTCCGCCTGCCCATAGCCCCACCGAGAGGCAGGACGGGAAGGGCCCACGGGAGTTCCTCGGGGGGGGGTGGGTGTTTGAGGTTCTGAGGGGGAATAGGCTGAGCCCCTCTTCTCTGGGCAGCCCCTCAAATATTGGAAGGCTGGTCTTTGAATTCAGGGTGCTCCCTCCTTCAGGCACCCACAACTGGCAAGGCCCAGAAGCCCCTGGGCTGGTGTGGGGCCGGCGATGCCCAATCCCTCTGCAGGGCTGGGATCAGCCCCAGGGCAGGCAAAATGGGGGGGGGGGGGGCGGGACGGGGGCTGGTGCTTGTCGGCGGGGGGGGGGGGGGAGGGGGGAGTGGGAAGGTCAGCCACTCCTCTCCCGCCCCTGGAGGCCACCTCGTGCTCTGGCCTTGGCGGCTGCTGCTCTTCTTCGCCCAGGCTGGACCTGCCCAAATAGATGCTGAATCTTCAAGCACCGCAGTTTGGGTGCCGCAGCGCCTGGCATCCCAGGCAGGGAACTGCAGGGTTCCTGGAGTGGCCTGGAGGTCGCTGGCAGGGGGCTGCAGAAACCTCCTGGGAGGGGGGGCTGGCTGGGAGCACGACGGGGCAGCTCAACTGAGGGACCCCGCCCCAGGACAGGCTGGGAGGGGGGCTAGTCAGGGCCCTCGGGGGGGGGGGGGGGGGCATGGGCATCCCTTCAGTGCTGCCGCGTCTTCCCTCCTTTCACAGGAGATGAAACCTACCAGGACATCTTTCGGGACTTCTCCCAGATGGCCTCCAATAATCCAGAAAAGCTCAAGCGCTTCCAGCCACCGGACACACCGGAGCCCTGAAAGGCCCAAGGGCTGCAACGAATGAGCTCTCCACCCCCCACCCCCCATGTATCCTTATTCCCCTCCCCCTTTTTATACATAAACCTGCTTCGACTGCATATGTGTCATTGCTTTTGATGGAGCTGGGTGGAGGCGATTGGGAGGCAGCTGAGAGGGGGAATCTGCCACAGGGCACACCTGGCAACCCAGAGTCAGAAGGGCCGCCCCCTCCTCAGGAGGGCCCCCCAGGACACCTCTCCAGCCAAGAAGCCAGCACCTCCCTGCCCTCCGCGATGGGTCCTTCCAGAGGCGGCCTTCCTTGTGCTTTCACCCCCTGGCTTCTACCCTACCGCCACCCGGGCAAGAGAGCGCCAGTTTTGGCCTCTTCCGGGATGGGAAGGGGGCTCCGTCCTCCTGGGCTCTGCCACTGGGCCTCCCTCCCACCAGGTTGGCTCTTGGCCTTCAGGACCAGGTTTCCCACCAGCTGATCTGCCGAATGTGATGTGCATCCCAGGGAAGGTTCCGGGGCTTCAGGAGCCTGGATGGGAGCAGCCTCTGGGAAAGGGGGGTGGGGGTGAAGCCCCCCCCATCATTCCCCAGGACCCCCCAATCTTCTCCTGGGCCAGGAGGGGCCTTTGCACCCACCGGGGCTGCCCTAGACCCCCAAGCGCCTCCTGGGCCTGGCATTGCCCGGGCTCCTTTCACGGCTGGTGGTTTTTACTTGCAGCCCACCGCCCCCTTTCCCAAAGCAGTCCCTGGGCTCGGGGAGGCTCCGGGCCGCCCTCGGTGCCCTTCGCGAAGGCCCGGGGAAGGCTGGAGGTGGGCCGCTCGCCACTGGGGGGACCCGGGGACTCCCCGCTTAAAGCCTCGGAAGCCCATCGCAGGGCGATGCCTTCGCTTCCGCATGTCAGGGCGGGCCGGGCGCGCAAGGGCGGCGGCGGCGAGCGCCCCCCCCTCCCCCGTGCCTCCGGAGCAGCTCCCCGTCCAGGCGGCGAGACCGACCCTCCCCCGCCGGTCCCTCCCCCCCGCGGGGGCGGGCCCTCCTCCTCTGTGGGGGGCGGGGCTTCGGGGCGGCCATGGCGCGTCGTCCGGCGGTGCTGCGCGCCCAGCCTTGCGCTCTGGCGGCGGCGGCGGCGATAGCGCTGGCCTGCGCGCTCTACTACGCGGGCTCCAGCCCCGCTCGGCCCGGCCCGCCGCCGCCGGGGCCCCCTCGGCCGCCCTCCCCGTCGCCCCCCGGGCCGGCGCCGGACAGCAAGGCCAAGGCGGGCGAGGAGGAGCTGCTGCTGCGGGCCGAGGCGGCGGAGCTGCACGTGCTGGCGGTGCTGGCCAAGGCGGAGCGCAACGAGGCGCTGCGGGCCAAGGCGGCGGCGGCGCTGCGCTCCCTGGTGCGCTTCGGCAAGCTGGGCCCGCGGGAGGCGCTGGCGCTGCACCTGCTCTGCGACGGGCCCAGCCGGAGCGCCGCCCGGCAGCTGCTCCAGCAGGCGCTGCGCCCCGCCGCCTTCAAGTACAAGGTGGGCCCCGCGGGGGACCCCTCCCCACCCGCCCCTCGGGGGGGCCCGGCTCGCGTCGCCCCCGGCTCTCCGGCTTCCCCTCGCTCGCCGGCCCGGCGGGACCCTGTGAACCGACGCCGGGGCGGCTCTTTCCGGTTTCGGGAGCGGGGACTCCCTCGGCCTCAGCCCCGCCCCCTCGGCTTGTCCCAGCAGCCGCGCCCGGCCAGGTGGTCTCCGCTGGGTCCCGTTTGGCCCCTCAGCCAGGCGGAGAGTTTGGTTTTGGGGAGGGAGGGAGCGGCATCCGCAGGCCCGGCTCCCTTGGGCCTCGTTCCCCCCCCCCCCCCGGGGGGCCCCCCCCGGGGGCCCCGTCGGTTGTAGCTCCCCGGCCTCCGGGGCGCCCCCAAAGAAGGGGGGGGGGGGGCGTGCCCTGTTGGGGGAGAGCCCCCCCCTTTGCCCTGAGAGCCCCTCTGCCCTCCTCCGCAGGTGGTCTTCCACGACCTGGAGGTGCTGACCCAGAAGCTGCAGCCCACGGTGGAGGCCATGCAGAAGCTCTTCAGTGCGGGGGCTGGCAGCTACTACGGGGACTCGCTCTTCTTCCTCTCGGTCGCCATGCACCACCTCATGCCCAGAGGTGAGGGGGCGCTGGGGGGCATCGGTGCCCAGGGGACCTTTGTGAACTAACCGGCTGTGAAGGATAAACTTGAAGAAGTATTTGTAGCATCGCAGCCAGTCTGGATTCCCCCCCCCCCCCCCAAAGAAGGACCTGCGGGGGGCGGGGAGGAATCCTAAGGCGCTGGAGCTGAACAGAGGCGTCTAAGGAAGTGCCTGTTAAGGTCTTCTCGGCTGCTGGGGGCCTGGGGGCCTTTTCCGTCCACCCAGATCCTCTTGAATGTTTCATGGCCACATTTTGACCGTTCTTCCTGGGAAAATGTATTTTGCAGAGGGGAGTCGTTGGTGTGCTTGACCTTCCACCATGCTTTCTACTTTGCTGGTTGTTGTTCCAGGGGGAGACCAGCCAGGGCACAGGTGGCCACCGAGCCCCCCTGCCCCCCTCAGGAGACCTGGCTGAGGGTACTGGACATTCAAGGTCCAGAGTCAGAGTGTTTCCTCTTTCCACAGAGCCGAAGGCTGGACTCGGCCTCAGCTCAGCCGCTTCTGGGGTTCTGCGGGTGGAGAAGCAGCCGTGGGGTTTGGCTTTGGGCAGGAAGGGCCTTCAAGTGGCTGGGGGAGAAAAGGCAGGCCCCTTCCTCAGGAAGCCCAGTTGTCTACCCAGTGGATGCCCCCCAGAAAGGACTGCTGAAAGGACATCTGAAGAGGCCCCCCCTTCTGACCCGGTCTTTGGGGGGGGCTCCCCTGCTTAGCGACCGGGACTGCTGAAGGCAGCAGGGGCCCCTGTCTTACCTGCTCTTTTTGTGCTTCCAGAAGTTTCACGGGTCATACAGGTGGACCTGGATGTGGAGTACCGGGCCAATATCCGGGAACTGTTTCAGGAATTTGACAACTTCCCAGAAGGAGCAGTTATTGGCATCGCCCAAGAAATGCAGCCGGTCTATCGGTATGTAGCCACGCCTGGCATGGTGTCTTTCCCCAGGCCCTTCCCTGCTGAGGGCCCCTGTGGATGGGAGGGTGCTGACCAGGCTAGCCCTGGCACGGCATGGGCTTCTGGAAGTCAGCCAAAGCCCACGGGCGGGAGGGACCCTGGTGTTATGTGGGGCAGGCAGGCGGTCTGTGTGACAACCGCAGGTTGGGCTGTGGGGCAGGGGGAGGTCTTACTGGACACTGGTAGGGCACAGGGGTCTCGATGGCTCCTCTGCCCAACAAATGGAGGCTGCCTCACAGCCTGCAGACAAGGCTTGGTGGAGATCCTGCCTGGCACCAGGGCCAGGTGATGATGGAAGGGCGATTGTGCGGCCAGACTGAGGCCAAGGCAGCTACCGGGGGGAAGACCGGCTCCTGGGGCTGCCACAGGCTTTCGTCACTTGCCTCCCCCAGCTGAGCAGGGTCCTGTGGCAACCCTGGCCCCGTTACCCACGGAGGCCTCTTGGGGTACCCTGCTATTCCCAGGATGCTCCAATGATCTGCCCCCCCCCCGGCACCCCTGGGATAGAGTGATGGGCCAGTCAGAGACAGAGCCTTGGCGTCCTGGAAAAGAAGCCGCCTAAAGCTCCCAGTCTTCATGGCAATGTATCTTTAGGGTCAGGGGCTTCATGCCATTCTGTGCCCATCGCTGCCGAGGGGCACGGAGATGCGTCACTTCAACCCACAAGGAAGCGGTTGCTGCGAATGGACCAAGGGCTTCCTTCCTTTCTGGAGCTGCTCCAGGCTGGGTTGCCCTCCCTGAGGGCAGGTGCCACCTGTGGCCAGAGGGCATTGTCCCCTGGCAAGTAGTGGCATGAAGCCTCCCCCCACGCCTGCGGGCGAGAGAGGGAGGGAGAGGGAGAAAGACGGCGTGGTTTTGCAAGGGGGCAGCGGCTGTCCCTGGTGCTCCGGGGGCTTCCTCAGGTTGGGGCACCCGAGAGCTCGGAAACGGCCCCTCTGTGGAGGCAGGAAGGCTTGCTGCCGTGTCCGCTTCCCTCCTCGCCCATAGTCTCATTTGTGGGCAGGACTGACCTCTCTGCTCTTCCCTCCCACCCCAGGCACATCTTCTGGCAGTATCGGCAGGAGCATCCCGGGACCAAGGTGGGGGAGCCGCCTCCGGACGGACTGCCTGGCTTCAACAGCGGGGTGCTGCTGCTGGACCTGGAGGCCATGCGCCAGTCAGAGCTCTACAACCGTCTGCTAGAGCCGGCGGTGGTGCAGCAGCTGGCCAGCAAGTTCCACTTCAAGGGCCACCTGGGGGACCAGGATTTCTTCACCCTGGTGGGCATGGAGCACCCCGAGCTCTTCCACGTCTTGGACTGCACCTGGAACCGCCAGCTCTGCACCTGGTGGCGGGACCACGGCTACAGCGATGTCTTCGAGCGCTACTTCTGCTGCAACGGCCACGTCCGCATCTACCACGGGAACTGCAACACGCCCATCCCAGCAGAGTAGCGGCTGCTGGGGGGGGGGCAGAGGGGGCGGCCACAGGTCGGACCTGAGGGGCAGCAGCGAGGAGACTGGAAGGGGCCTTCCGAGAAGCAGTCCAGCAGCAGCCCAGGCCACCTGCCCTGGGGTGGCCGGGGGCTGTGCGCTCTCCCCAATGGAAGGAGCCATCGCCTGGCCCTCGGACTCGGGGGGCCTGGGGGGTGTTGGGCAGAAGGGCCCGTGTGGGGGAGTGTCCTGTGTGCGGGACGGTTGAGCGTGGGCGTCCTGCGCCTGGCGAAGAGGCCACTGGGCTTCATGCTCAAGAGCACCTCCATGGAGGGGACCCTGAACCACCGTCCCGTCTCGTCCTCAGCCACCCTCTGCCGGTGCCGGCTTGAATGCCTGGCTGGAGCTGCCTCTGGGTTCCTGGGCTGGGTGCAGGGAGGGGGGGGGTCTCTGCTTATCAGGGGCAGCTGCCTAGCCCTTGCCTCCCCCCAGGCAGGAGGAGGTGGTGACAGGGGGATGCGGCGGCTTCTCTCCCCTTGTGCAATAAAATGGTGAGGACCACTTCCATCCGCTGCCTGCACCCACTTGCTTGTCCCAGTCAAGGCAGCCAGGAGGGCCACGGAAGGAGTACCAGCCATGGGCCAGCTGCCATTCATGCGCTCCTCCTCCTCCTCCTCCTCCTCCTCCTCCTCCCCCTCCCCCCCCCCCTCCTCCTCCCCCTCCTCCTCCTCCTCCCGGAAGGGCTGGGCGCCCCTTGCCAGCCCACTTTGCTTGACTCCTGGAGCAAGAAGACCCCAGGGATGGTGCCCACAGCAAGGGTCTTGGTGGGCAACAGCTCCGCCCTGCAGCCAACGGAGGAGAAGGGCAGGCAAGGGGCCAGGTAGCAACACCGGATCCTCCAGCCGGATCCCAGGTTTTTCTAAGGACGCATTTTGGCCATTTGCGCCCCCTTGTGGTGGCCTCTTGGAACAAGTGTAGCCGTGGCGTTTAAGGCCCAGAGCTGCTCTGGGAGCCGGTGAGTGCTGGTGGTGAAGGTGGCAGCCCCTTGGCTGGCAGAGAGGAGGCGTGTGGCCGTTCCCAGTGGATCTTCAGAAGCCGCAGCTGGGAGCCCTCCTCCTCCGGCCCCTGATCTGCAGTTGCGGGACCCCTCATCCTTCCCCAGGCCTGCCCTTTGTTCTGTTAGCCCAGGGATGGTTATGTGGGGCGGGGACTTTGCAGGGCCTAAGTTCTCTATGGCCAGAAAGGAGGGGGTGGGGGTGGGGGGTTGAGTTAGACTTGCACTGAAGGGGGCCTGGGGGTGGACCGCTGGTCACTAGAATGGGGGGAGGGGGCAACTGAGTGCTGGCAGAAGTCAACCTCCTTATTGGGGGCCGAGGTGTTCCAGCCCTCACCCACTCTGTGCCTAGATTGTGCCCCTGGTTCCCCAATTCCACTGCATCTCCATCTCTTACCTAAGGGATCCCAGTGAGGCTGGGGGAGGGGTCCCCTCCTTTGCTGCTCTGCTTGGGATTCAGCAGTTTTAGCTGGGCCCGGGGTGCCTGCTGAGAAACGCCTGCTGCGTCTGAGGGGAGGCTGGGCTTCTTTGGCATCGTGCAGAGGAGCAGGCGGACCTGGCCGGCATCACCAAAACCCGGATGGCAGAATAGAGGGCGGAGCTTGCAGGTTTCAGTCTGGCAGTTGTGATGGTGCATGGCCTAAGTGGGCTGGGAGACTGACGGGGGAGCATTTCTTTGGGGGGGGGGGAGCCATTTGGCTGTGGTCCTCCTGGCAGGTCTGGCGGTAGAGTCCCCTTGGCTAATCATGGGGGGGGGTGCACCTCTGTGTCCCACAGCTGGGTGCATCTCCCCCTCCAGCCACGTGGGAGGAGGGCGCTCTTCCCCAGGCCTTTCTGGGAAGCCAGCAGCCTTTGGAGCCCCGTCAGAAGCTCTCACAGACCTGAGACCAGGTAGCTGAGGGGAAGCAGTTAAACCCCAAATGCATCATTAACAGGGACAGCCTCCAACTGGGCTGACTATGGGAGGGTTGGGCTAAACAAGGGCTGTCGGTCAAGGCTCAGCAGGATGACCAGCCCCAAATACCAAGAAAACAATGGGGGCGGGGGGAGAAGGTCTCAGGGTGGGGGGGCGGAATTTCAGGCTTGTGAGAGGCCCTGAGTGCCAACTGAAAAGCAGGTGTCACAAGTGGGCTGTGGCCTGATCCAGCTGGGTTCTTTTCTGCGGCTGATGGAGCTCTACAGCTTGAACCCGCAGCCTTCCTGGTCCTTCCCACCCAGCTACTACCCTTGGGCAGAGCTGGGTGATAATAGCTGCATCTGCAGCAGGTCTCCACAGAATTGTTCCCAAGAGTTTGCAGCTCTGGTTCAGCAAAGGGCGCCAATTCCCCCGCCCAGCCCTGTCTCTGTCCCCAGTGTGCCAGTTCTGAGCTGGCCTGGGCACAGATGGCAGGTGTGGGCCGTGGGCGGAAGGTGGGGCAGCCTTGTTTCGTTTCCTCCTGTCAAGCAGCAGGAAACTAAGTGGGTGGGAGCCGCGTCTCAGGAGAGCTTCCGATGGAGAACTTGGCCAGCCAGCGCCCAGTGAAGAGGCGGCAGAGCTGCTCCACAGAGTGTGCCAAGGTCTTCCAGCGCCCTCTGTGCGAAAAGCCCCATAGAGGCTCTGTGCAAGGTGGGGGGGGCTCGGGAACCCCCATTCCTGGTGGGCCTAACCTAGGCCCCCTCCCTGCGATGGGCAGCGGCCCTTGCTAATGCCCGGGTGGGGCACATTTCGGCTGCTTTGCAGCTGGCCTCCCCATGTCCCTGCTCAGACTTAAGCCAGCGCCTGGTTGCCTCCCTTGCACAAGGCAGAGGTAACCTTTAACAAGGCCAGTTCTGTGGTCCTCCGTTCACGCCGCAACCGGGCCCGGTTTCCTTTGGCCAGCCTGGACAAGGGAGCAAACGTCCGCATCTCAGGCAGCCCTTTGGCTCCTGCTGGGAGGGGACTGGCTCCAGCCCAGGTTCCTTGCAGAGGCCCATTGCCGCCCCAGCTATTCCTTCTCCCTACCCCCACCCCAGGCTTGGCTCCCACAACAGAGGAAGGGCAGGCTTAGGGATGGGGGCAGGCCCTGACCTGGGTGTGTCCAGGAGAACCTTTTGTGGGTGAGAGCAGGGCGGGAAAGTCAGGTGCTGCTCTGAGACCCAGCCAGGAGCGACGCTGGCAGTCTGTGCGAAGGGCCTTGGGAGGCAGGAGGAAGAGCCACCCAGGAGCCCAACTTCGAGGGAGGGAGTGGCTCGGGAGGAATTCTCCCAGAGAGTAAAAAAGGGCTGGGAGGGGACTGTCCGAGCTGCAAGGAGATTCTGCCATTGTAACCTCCCCATAAGGACAGGGGAGGATTTGCATCTGAGCTGCTCTGGCACACGCCGGCCCTTCTCCATGGCTGCCCTGGGCTTTTGCCCTCAGCGCTGCTCTCCTCTAAGCCCGCCAGAAGCATCGGCCACCCTTGCTCGCCCAGGCCTGAGAGCCAAACGGTTCACCTCCTGCCCTGATCTCGGATCAACACCCGGCTGCCCTTCTCTGGCCCTGCAGGGGGGAACCGGCTGGTTCTTTAGCCTCCCAGCAGGGATGATGGCCTCCAACCCAGAGCCACATGGCAACCCTGCGTGTCTGGGGTAGCCAAAGGCCCTGCCAGGACAGCCGGCCGACCTGTGGGGTGCCACCAAGAACAAAGATGGCCCGGCTGGCCTTAATCTTAAATGCCAGGATTAACTTCTTGGCCTCCTCTGGGCGGGGGGGTGGGGGGGGCCAGGCGGGGGGGGGGGGGGGGCTGTGGAGAGTCCTGGACATCTCCAGCCTGCCTTCCCCTCCCCCACCCACAATGGTGCCAAAGTCTTGGTCGCCCTGGGCGACTTTCCCTGGGGGCAGCCAGAGACCCTTGGGGAGCTCCCTGATTTGGGGCCGGCTGTTCTATCCCAGCCTAAACCTACCTCACAGGGCTGTTGTTGTGGGTACACAGTGAAGAGGGTCAGCCTGAAGGCTACCCTGAGCCCTTACAGAGAAGATGAAATGGAAGCCTAGACTCCATTTTGGAAACAGGCTTCACTTAGATGCCAACTTAACCCATTCTTCTGGATGTATGTCCCCCCCTCGCTTCCCTCAAAAGGGGGGGGGGAACAACCAAGCAACAAACTGGAGGGGAAAGTTGGGAGTCCCAGTGCAACCGGACCCCCACAGCCCCACGCAGGCCCCCCCCGGCAAAAGAAGCCCCTCCCCCTTTGATAGGGAAGAGTCCTTCAGAGTCCCCTTGAGTCTCCCGAGGCCGGTAGGCACCACTGGCATCCTGGCTCTGGAGTTGGCAATGCCAGAGCCTCGGGGACCCCCAGCCACCAGGGATGAACAAGGGGGACACTGGCACAGCTGGCGGGTAGCCAGGGGGTTACTGCCATCACCCCTGGAACCTGGGCTGGGCTGTGGGCAGCCTTCCAAACCTTGCAGCAAAACCCAAAGAAAGCAGAACGTGGCAGGGAAGGGCTGCCTTTCGCTTCAGAGGTTAACTGCTGGTTAACTCCAGAGGGTTTGGCTGGGTGAAAAGAGCCCTCCAGGCACAGGGGCCTTCCTTCCGTTGTGTGTGTGGGGGGGGGGGCTTCCTCTGCAGCTCAGCTGTGAAGACACTCCCAGCCCCAGATCCTGTTCCTGGCATGGGAACACGTCAGCTGCAGCGCTTCGGCCTCTGCGCGGGCTGAGCAGGGAGCCCCACCCCAACCTCTCTCTTATGCCAGGAAGCAGCACAGGATCTTTGGAGGTCTCAGAAGCGTCACTTGTGGAGCAGCCGCCCTTGACTGCCATTCCTGTACCTGTGGTCTCCTGCTATTCTTGCATTCACTTTGCAACACACTGAAAGTCCTTGCCGAATTAGTCCTAGGAAGAAGGCAGGGCCTGGGCTGGGCAGCAGGGCATAACCTCTCTTGTAGACACCCCACCCCCCTTCAGACAGACAGACTCAGCCACCCAAGCTTCTGCATGGGCTCCTCCTCCTCCTCCTCTCCCAGCTCTCCGTTCCCCCATTCCTGCTTCCTCGGTGGGGCAAAGTTAGCTGGCCCATCGAATGAAACTCACGTTCTCAGCGTAAAGACTTTTGGCTACAAAAGTACAAGAGCAAACATGGACGCCTACCTCACCCTGGAAGCGTTTGGTATTTTAAATAAAGCATTGAACTTGCTCTGAGATTTGGAAGTGGCTTTTTTCTCTCTGCAAATCACCAAGGAAAAATATTTGCGTGTGCTGGAAGGGAGTCTCTCTGAATTGAGGGCAGCTGCCAGAGAGGAGGGTGTGTTTCCCACCATGATAAGGAAGGGCTGAGTTAACCAATGCTTAGCCTGCTGAGCTGCCCTCAGCCATTCCTGGGACAGGCACAGAGTGAGCTCTTGCTGCTACGGGGAAAGGCTGATCCCGTGGAGATGGTTTGTTCCTGGCTTCTGCATCCCAGATGTTTGGGGAGAAGGTTCCCCAAAGAGTCCATGGGCCACAGAACCCAGTCATTATGGCCGAGGCACAATATCCCCCAGAGGCCCCAGTGGCCCTTCCCCCCCCCCCCCCCCCGCAAGAGGCAAGTGCTTCTTCCACGGGCAGCACAATCGGTGGGGCTGAAAGAACGGAGTGGGGAGGCCCAGCAGACCCGTGAGCCGATCTGCCCAGGATGATGGGCTGCCACGTTTGTTTGTGCAGTTGGTCTCTGCTCCCCGTCACCTGAGCAGAACCAGCTGGCAAAGCCGACAAGGAAGCCTGGCTCTGCCAAGAAACTGTGTGCTTGGGTGTGGCATGCACACCTGTGCAGAGCAGCAGTGGCCAGGATGGCAAAGCTCTAGGTGCAGAGCCCCACCTGACTCCAAGGCCTGTGGGTTTTCTCTCAGATTGGCCTACCTTGCAAGGTTGCTGTGATGCAAACTGGGAAAGAATGTGATGTGTGTCCCCCCCCAACCCCATCTGGGGCAACCTTCCCCATACTCCCCCCCCCTCCCCAATTTCCCTGGGCTCCTCCCAAGCTCCTCCCAGAAGGAAATGCTTCTGGCCGGCCCCCATTTTCTCCCCCCCACCCCCACCCCAGGCGATGCTTCTGCCCCGGAGAGCCGGTCCTCGCATGTTTCCCCCCTTTTCCCAACCTCCTGTCCCGCCTGTCCCAATGTGTGTCATTTGCCTGTGGCGCTTCTTAAGAGCTTTGTCTTCTTTGGTGCGTTTCCCACCAGCATCCTTTTCGGTCCGGCCAGCGCCTTTTCCAGGAACCCGACAAACGTAGTTTGTGGTACACGACAAACTACTCCTAAAAATAAAATCCTATGGTATCTCTGGACAACTGAATAACTGGATAGAAGCATTCCTGTCAAACAGACAACAAATGGTCAAAATTGGGAGCGTCCTATCAAATCCAGTACCTGTCAATAGTGGTGTCCCCCAAGGCAGTGTTCTAGGACCAACTCTCTTCATACTCTACATAAACGACCTCTGTGATCATATTAAGAGCAATTGCGTTCTCTTCGCTGATGATGTAAAGCTGTTCAATACCACAGACAATACTGCTACCTTACAAAAAGATCTTGACTATGTATCAGAATGGTCAAACAAATGGCAACTTCAAATCTCAACAAATAAATGCTCTGTCTTACATATTGGCAAAAAAAATCAGAAAATAAAATACAAGCTGAATAGTCAAGATCTTGTTGATGACCCAAGCTCTGTAAAGGACCTTGGAATACTCACCTCTAATGATCTAAGTGCTAGAGCCCACTGCAACTACATAGCCAAAAAGGCATTAAGAGTTGTTAACCTAATCCTACGTAGCTTTTTCTCTGGTAATATCACACTACTAACCAGAGCATACAAAACATTTGCTAGACCAATACTCGAATACAGTTCATCAGTCTGGAACCCACATTACGTATCTGATATTAGCACAATTGAGAAAGTCCAGAAATATTTCACAAGAAGAGTTCTCCACTCCTCTACTCGTTGCAGAATACCTTATGCCACCAGACTTGAAATTCTAGAACTAGAAAACCTTGAATTACGCCGTCTTCGGTCTGACTTAAGCATGGTATATAAAATCATACATTGCAATGTCCTACCTGTCAATGAATACTTCAGCTTCAACCATAACAACACAAGAGCACACAATAGATACAAACTCAAAGTAAACCGCACCAAACTTGATTGCAGGAAATACGACTTCAGCAATAGAGTGGTCAATGTCTGGAATACTCTACCCGACTCTGTAGTCTCTTCCCCAAACCCCAAAAACTTTAACCTTAGACTGTCTACTATTGACCTCACCCCTTTCCTAAGAGGTCTGTAGGGGGCGTGCATAAGCGCACCAACGTGCCTACCGTCCCTGTCCTATTGTTTCTCTTATTTTTATTTTTATTATATGTACCCATTTCATGTATTCACAACTATGTATACACTTATACTTATTATCTTGTAAACAATTGGCAAATCAAATAATAAATAAATAAATAAATAAATAAATAAATAAATAAATAAATAAAT
>NW_020716943.1:273913-298352 GCF_900518725.1 Notechis scutatus | reverse complement strand
GGGGGGGGGGGGGGGGGGGGGGGGGGGGTTTGGCTGCTGATCCCAGGGTGTCTCTGGGAGGAGCAGAGCTCCTGGCAGCCGGGTCTGTGGGCGCAGGTGCCAACCTTCTGGACAGAGGGCCTGGCACAAAGTAGGGCAGGGTGGGTGCCAGGGTCCTAAAATACGGCCCCCTCAGGCCTGCTAAAGGGCTGGCTCCAAGACCGGAGGCTGCGCAGAAGAGCGGATGCTGCTTCACAACTGAAGGCCAGAGCAGAACGGGTGGGGGGGGGGGGGGGGGGGGGGGGGGTCTGGCTGGCTGCAAGGCACAGCTGGGGAGGGGTGAGTCCTCCAGGGAGGAAGGCTGCAACCCTCCCCTTCTGCAGAGCAGCTGCTGTCTCTGTTCGGGAATAACAGCAACCCATAATTACCCAGCCTGGCAATTGCCTTCTACAAGAATAGCTTCTGTGCCACAGGCCTGCTGGGCCTCGCTGGGGGGGGGGGGGGGGGGGCTGGGGGGGGAAGATTCACAAGCAAGGCAGTGCCCAGGCTGCCCCTCCCACCAGTCAGAGGAGCTGCTGAGAACTGGGCTCCGGGGCAGGCAGCTCGAGGCTCAGCTGGAAGTTCTTGCCAGAAAGCCCCCCCCCCTGATGCCCCCCCCCCTCAGCTCCCAGCCTCACTGCAATCAAGCAGGCAGCTGTGGAGCTGCCTTTACTTGCCCCCCAAACCTGGCACTGCTTGCCAACCAAGTGATTTCCCTATGCAGCTGCCAGAGAGGGTGCAGATTGCAGAAGGGAGCCTGCTGCCTACTCCCCTCCCCCCAGGCTCCCCAGGGAGGATCCCAGATCCGGTCCCCAGATTCCACTTGTGCAAGTTCAGAGTTCAGAGAAAGGAGTCGGCAGCTCTGGGGGCGCTCGGAGCCCTCCCCTTTTTTGAGATCCTGACGCTGGGGTTCCCTGCAGAGACTCTACCCTGTGCCCAAACAGCTGGCAGGTGGCACAAACCTCGCAACTCAGGGGACACCCTTTGGCAGCCCGCAGAGATTTTCTCCTCCCCGGGCTCAGCGTTTTGCCCTTATTGACCTCATGGGCACCCAACCCACGCATCCCTGTGTGCCCCCACCCCCGTCTCCTCGGGCAGAGCAGGGGCCAGAACTGCTCATCTTCACAGCAGTGTCCCTGGTATCTCATCCAGGACTGCTCAGGCCTTGAAGGTGCTGCGAAAGATGTTGTTATTTAATCTGGCCTCCATACACCCCACCCCCATCCTGGAAGGGAGGAAGGAAAATCCCCAGCCTGCTCTTTCTATCATGACCATTTCCAAAACAAACTCTCCTCTCCTCCTCCTGCTGGGAAGCTGCCAGCCAGGCAGGGAGGAAGAATCAAGCAGGCAGGCAGCCTGGAGTCCTTGTGCAGCCGCAGGAGACCTTGGGCTGCCCCCCCCCTCCCCATGTTCCATGGGACCTTATCTGTTTGCTCCCAAGAGAAGGCGAGCTGTCCCGGGGGGTTCTTGTAACACAGGCAGAGTACACTAGTCAGCTTGAACCTTCTTCCCCTGTGGATCTGGTTGCCTCTGCCTGACACCTCCTGTTTGATATTCCCAGGTCAATCCACTGAAGAAAGCAGCCCTTTTACATTCCCATTTCCACTTTCCTACACGGGGGTAAAACTCCGGTTTGCACTGTAAAGCACTGGGAGCAAAAAGAACAGCAGATTTTAGAACAGCACCAGGCCGGAAGCAGATCAAGCAGAAAAATGGAGTCCTCCAATTCCGCCCCACTTCGGCAGCCACCCAGTTGCTCTGCAGCTGCCCAACATCCATTGTTTAAACCAGGAAAGGGAAGGAATCTGCTGGGCTGGGTGTCTGGGGAGGGGGAAGGCAAGGCCGCCTGCAGCTGCTTCCTTGCAAAGACCATCCAGGGACATCCATGGAGAGGGAAGGGAGGGGCCCCCTCTCTCCCTCCCCCATCTCTGGCAGGGCAGGGGATCCCCAAGTCCGGCTGGCCAGCGAGTGTCCTGTGACCAGCCTGGGTGTACCCAGAAGAGAGGCTGCTTACACAAGGCGGCCCTTCCCACTTACTCTTGCCAGCTGCAAATATTTTTCTGCTCTGACTCCAACTAGATGATCATCACTTCCTTCTTTTGGCTCCTCTAGGTGCCCGATACCCCCCAGAACAGCCTCGTGTCCAACCTTGGGAACTTTAAGAGTTGTTGACTTCCCAAGGTTGGAGACCCCTCTGCTAAGTGACCTTGTGCTGACCCCACTGCTGAGCACCAGGCAGGGAGCCACCCAAAGTCCCCACGGGGGGGGGGGGGGCTGAACGGCCTGGGGACACAGTGGCCAGAAGAGCCTCCAGCAGGATGTCCCAAAGATGGACTCCCCCCCCCCGCCCAGCTTTCCGAGGCCAGTGGAAGAACGAGCCGTGCTTGGTGGTCCTGGGAGGGGCAGGCGGGTTAGCCTGGAAGGGACTTAACGGAGCTTAGTGATTCGGCCTGGCGGAGGAGACCGGGCAGACGGGCAACCAGCCAGGGCAGCAAGCCCCAAAGGGCAAATCCCCAGGCGGGGGAGCTGAAGTCCCTGCGGTCTGACCTGGCCAAGGGACAGCTGCAGCCAAAGCCTTTGCTCCTTCACTGCAGGGCCTCCCGCCCTCCTTGGCCCCCACCAGACCTTTCCTTTCCATCCAGCTGGGAGGCAGCTGACATTACCCCAAAGGAGACACCCCACCCCACCCCACGACGTGGCTAGCTATGGGAAAATCCCTTTGCAGGGCCCCAGGGCAGTGGTGGTGCCCCCACCCCAAATGGCTATCCCAGGGGAGGGGGGGAAGATGCTCAAGTCCATCCAAAGGGAGGTGTTGCACCGTTGTGACTTTTTCTCTTCCCCCACCTCTGGTCTTGGATCCATGCCTGTGGCCCAGCGTTGCCGCCTCCTGAGTGGATCCTGATTTGAGGGGAGGGGCTCTGGGGTGCCTGTCATTTGCTGGTTGGGACTTTCTTCCCAGTGGAATTCCAACAGGGCGTTCTCTGAAATTCCTGTGTTGCTGGCTAGGTTGGGATTTGCGGGACGAGAGCCAGAGGACCTTAAAGGAGGTGCCAGGACTGAAGCAATGATCGCTATGTTTCCTTAAATTTGCCCATTATCTCCTTAAAGCCCCAGGCCCCTCCCTTAACCTGCCCCATTGAGCCCAGGAATGGCCTTCAGAAACTGGGGGTTGCTTTCCTTAGGAAGACCCTCTGCCCTGCCTGGCCTCTCTTCCCCCCCCCCCCCCCCGAGGTGCTTAGGAAGATTCAATATTAAGTGTCTAGAACGGGGGTCTCCAACCTTGGCAACTTTAAGACTTGTAGACTTCAACTCCCAGAATTCCCCAGCCCTTTGGTTGCAGCCAGCCCTTGGCAAGGTCAGACCACAGGGCTTTCAGGCCCGCCCCCCGGTTTGCCCTTTGTGGCTTGCCACCCCGATTGTCTGCCCATCTGCCCTGGTCTCCTTTTCTAGGCCGAACCCCTAAGCTCCACTGGCCCCCATGTTGGGCTCCCCAGGATTGCTCCAGGGCACCGGCTGTGCCAGGCAAGAAGGGCAGCCTTTCCAGAGGGCCTGCCCCTCCCAGGACTGCCAAGCACGGCTCGTTCTTCCACTGGCCTCGGAAAGCCGGGGGGGGGGGGGGGGGGGGGGTGGAGTCCATCTTTGGGACGTCCTGCCAGAGGCTCTTCTGTTCAGCCCCCATAGGGACTTTGGGTGGCTCCCTGCAGGGTTCTCCCGCCGTCTTTGGGCAGGGTGGTTTTGCCAGTGCCAGGAAGGGGCGTGGCAGAGGAGCGGCTCCTTGCTTCCCTGCCTTTCCTCAGAGGTGCTTCTTCATGCCAGGTGGCAGCGGTGGCAGCAGCACTTCTTCTCAGAGCCAATCCGGGCTGGTCCTGTGGCTTCTTGGGTGCCCGTTCCGGCTGGACCAGCTGCTCCGGTCATGGCTGCCACCTCCGCCAGAGCAGGCTGGGCTGAGGAACCTTTGTTCTGCAGAGGGGGTGCCATCCCACTTCACACAGATGCTGTGCTGGGCAGAGTCTTCCAAGCAGCATTTGGACCTCCAAGCTTCCCCTGGGCTGATCAGATGATGGCAGCTGCCCAGCCAGCTGCTCCTGCTGCCCAGCTTCTCCCAACTGGGGTGGAAGGCCTGTGCCCAGTGCCCCCACTTGCCATCAGAGCTCACTAGATGGCTTTCCTGGTGAAGACTTTTAGTTGGGGGGGGGGCTTCTGTCGGCCTCAAGCTGGCCTGGGGCTTTGAGGGTCCTGCAAGGCTGAAGGGGAAGAGGCGGCTGCTCCCTGGCTCGCGGTTCCTGCCTCCAGGAGACCCGTCTGCCTCCCTTGGCTGCTGGGGGGCCCGCAGTTCGCCCGCGGGGGGGGGGGTGAGTGTGTGGCGTCCGGCGGCTCTTCACAGGGAGGCGGGCCTGACTGGATCCTGTAGCGGCGCGAGGGAGGGTCGTGCGGAGGGAATGTGAGTCCCCTGAAAATAGAAGCCGCCGTTCTACATGAAAGGCCGGGCGGGCACAAGCGGCGGGTTTCCCGCCACTCTCGAGGCCGCCCTTGAACGAGCCGAGTTCGGGGGCGTCTGCGGCCGTCCGCTGTCCCTGGCCGGCCATTCCCAGCCTCCCTTCTCCCAGGGAGGGGCTGCGGCCGAGGCTGGAGCGCCAGCGTTTGCCCTCCGGCCAGGCAGTCCCTCGGGCCCCGACGAGGCTTCTGGAGAGGGCAGCGCAGGGCTTTCGTTCCCCCGCTCGGCCCCCGACGGCCCGGCCCGGCCGCCTTCTCGAGCGGGGCCCTCGGCGGCACCGGTCGCGGAAGGCGTCACCTGAGGCAGGTAAATCACCGGCTTGGGGGGAGAAGCTTCCCGAACTCTTCGCGAGACACCTGCGAGCCTGGCTGTCAGTTCGGCTGCGGCCGTGGCTCCTCTCTCAGTCAGGGCGGGATCCGTGGGCGACGCGCGCCGTGAGTCACCGCGCCGCCCGACGCTCCTGAAAGACCCTCTGGCTGCGGGGAATCCGGCCTCGCCCCTCCCCGCCTTCTCCGCTTTGTGAGCGCCTCATTATCCGTTTATTAAAAACATTTCTATACTGTACTTAAAAATCCTGAAGACGCCAATAATATTTGCAAAAAAAAACCCAAAAACCTCTAAACACCAAATAGATTAAAAGTTGAATTAAAACCATCCATTCAACCCCAGAGGGAAGTGTTAGTAGAATTAATGGCAAATGAAAGGCAAGATGAAAAGTTAATTTTTCCATGGGTGCCAGAGATCCGTCTGGCATTACTGGGCACAGCATGAAGGGCTCTCGGCTGCTCTGTCCATGGGCTCCTCCTGCAGAAATCCCCCACCCACCTCCTTTCCCTCTGACTGGCAGGCCTGGGACCCTTGGGGGTCTGCATAAGGCCCCCTTTCCTGCTCTCCAGCTTTCCACCCTGGGTATTGCCCACTCTCAGCCCCTCCCCCCACACGCCCTCTTTCCTTCTTTGGCAGCACACTCCCCCATTGGGCCAGGGCCCAGAAGGAGGGCCGTACCACCACCACCCGCAAGTTATGGGGCAAGTGGCTCCTTTGCCACCTGGAGCAGATCTGTGGAAGGGGCAACTGCAGTCTACAGTCTCCTCCTGCCGTTTTCCACCCGAAGGCCTTGGCTGCTAGAGTTGTTCACACAGCATTCTGCTCACCCGGGTTCGAAGGTTCTAGGACCTTTGGATTTTGCCCCAAGCCTTGTGTGACCCCAAAAGAATTGGTGAATCCAGTGCCCCGTGCAGCCGGTGGCCTGGAGGCAGCGGGAGAACTGCCACAGTTCCTGCAGAGAGCAAGGGGTCTGTGGGGGACCAGGGCTAGAGGGAGGGAGGGCTGTGGGGCTTGATTAAAACGGCTTTTCCAAACCCCGAGCAGAGGACTTCACTGGCATCTCAGGACCAAGCTGCACTGCCCACAACCTTCCTATCAGAACAAACGTGGCTACCTCTCTCGGGACCATGGTTTCATTCACAATTAGCAGCAACTCAGGTTAATCACCTCTTGGCTACATCCACCTAATACGCTAGGCTCCGCTACTTTCTCACTGGCTTAGCGTTAGGTGATGGCAGTGCTACCTTTCTATCTGACCCAAAAAATATATTCTGCGAACTCAGTGGATAACTGTGGGTCAAGGTTCCCACAGTGGGCTAATTAATTAAACCAGCTGCGCTGCATGGAACCCCCCCCCCCCCTTCAATCCCAAGTGATGGAAAGTCGCTCTGGCCAATGTATAGGGAGAATAGACATGGAGAGGCCAGGAGAGCCCCCCGTGATTCCTTCGGGGCCCAGCCAGGGAGCAGAGCCAGCCTCTGCTGCATAGTGAGCCCACGAGGGTCGGCTGTGGTGAAAGGCATGAGTGGGAAGGGAAGGATCCCACCTAAAAGGCTGCTGGTCGGCCAGCCTCTGGCCCTCCTTGTGCCTTCAATGGGGAGGTTTCCTTCTTCCTAGCAACTCACCCTGCCCGCTCCAAGGCTAAGAGACCCCTTTCTGGGCAGAGGTGCATCGGGCCCTAGTAGGAGGGGGGCAGGCAGGCTAGGGACGATGGTCCTACTTCCCTGCTTAAAGGCCCAGGGAATCCCCTTGCCACCAGAGACCTGTCTGGATGGAGAAAGCAAAGCCCCATGAGTCACAGCCATACTGGCTCACCTGGACAGAAAGGGCCAAGGGGATCTCTGCCCATTGGAGGACATTGCTGGCACCCACCTGCTGGACTTCCTGCTGCAAGTTCCCCACCTCCAACAGCCTACAGCCCCTCCAAGGCCAGTCATCCAACCACTTTGAAGGAAGACTGAAACCAAGCCGGCCATTCTAGCTCAAAGGACACCCAGAGGCAGGCATCCCAGAGAATGGCGCTCTCAGCCTCCATGCGGCTCCATCCAGCACAAGCCGGCAGCAGCAGCAGTCCACTCGTCTGGTCGTGGGCCTTGGGAGCAATGTCCAAGGCAGCCCCGTCCAGCCCATTGGCCATATTCCTCAGAGCAGCAGCACTCAAGGCCTCTCCATGGCCCCCTTGGAACGGTTCCTTTTGGCCAGGGGCTCCCCGAGCTCCAAGTGATCTGGGGCAGGCAGAAGCTTGACTGAGAAGCCACCAAGAAGCCAACATCGCCCAAACCAGGTCTTGGAATGAAAGTGGCCCCAAAGGAATCCAGGTAGGGCTCCCTGACCATGCAGGTAAGATGTAGCAGGACTGGAAGATGCTAAGGGAACCCAGGAACACCAGACTAGGAAGGGGGAGGCTGGGAGGTGCCAGACAGGGGTGGGTGGGTGGGAGCCTCCAGCAAGCCCACCTATGGCAAGGAGGCCGCCCATCTTCCACCAGAAGAGAGAGGCCAGGGCTGAGTGGAGGCTGCTCCATCCAATGAAGGGGGGGGGGGCAGTCAACGTGACCAGCTGCCTCCTTGCCCAGAAAAGGTTGCAGGATCCAATCCTGCTGGAAGTAATTTCCCTTCTTCTTATTCTTTAGCAACAACAACAACAAAAGCTCCTGGAATCAGGCTGCAAACTGTAACAATTGTTCAAATTCTTGCACCGAGAAGGCTCCTCCCACTCCCACAAGAGCCACCTAAGGCAGGACTCCAGCAGGCAGCGCCAGGCCCTTCCCAATCGAAGCCCCCCAGGACCACCCGAGGGCCAGCTGGGCTGTGGGAGGGGCGCAAGAGCAGGACCCTCCCTGCCCAGGAAGCACAGCACCGCTGCTTTTCTGTTACTTTTATTGTGTGCAAGACAAACCAAGGCAGCCAAAATCCAGGTACCCCCCCACCACCAAAGGGGGCAGCGACTCCTCAGGTTCCAATGAGGATCCACACGGTCCAGTTTCTTTTTGCACAGCAAAAGATCCGGGGGGGGGGGGGGAGGGGAGGGAAGATGATCTCCTGGGGAAGAGCCCCCTTTCCCCAGCCTTCCGGGTAAAGACGCCCCTCTCCCCGCAGAGTGGGAGCCACGAAGGAGCCCCGCCCTTTCAGACGCCAAATTCCACGGCTGTAAACAAACGCGCCCCTCCCCCACCCCGAGGACCGACCGACATTTGGCCGCAGCTGGGGGAAGGGGCGGCAGGCCGGCCGACCTCCGGCGCCCATCCCGGGCCGTTCTCCGCCGGGCCGCCCTCTTTCCTGGCGCCGCCTGGGGGCCCTCAGATCCGCGGGAGGAAGCGGGACTGATCAACCGCAGTCGGCCTCTGGGCTGTGGCAGGACCGCAAGGGCGGCGGGGGTGAGGAGCCCCCGCCGCCCTCGTGTCCATTGCTCTCGATGGAAGACTCGCTGCCGGTGCTCTCCCCGGAGAGCAGGCGGGTGACGCGCAGGTCGGCGCGGAGAAGCGCCACGTCGTTGCCGATGGCCAGCTCGCCCAGTCCGCAGATGAGCTGCCCCAGGCTGGACCCCGCGGGCGCCGCGCCCTCCCCGTCCTCCTCCTCCTCCCCCTCCAGTGGGGCCAGCAGCTCGTCGTCCTCCCCCTGGCCGCCGTCGCAGTCCTCCCCCTGGCCGCCGTTGGCACAGCCCGGCCCGGCGGCGCGCTCCTCCAGTTCCTCGCCCAGCGAGTCCTCGGTGATGGAGCCCAGTTTGGGCGCGCTGCGGCTTCGCTCGACGGGCGGCTTGTAGCAGCCACCCGGCCCGTGCAGGAGCAGCTTGCGGAGCGGCACCAGCGGGATGGCGCCGTCGGCCCCGGGGCCCACCTGCTGCAGCTGCTGGTGCCGCGCGTCGGCGCGCTTCTTGAGGCGGCGGAACTCGGCCAGCGCCGCCGCCGATGTCTGGTACAGCAGCAGCGCCATGGCGCGGGCCTTCTCCGCCTTGGAGACCAGCACGGCGTGGCAGCGGAGCAGCACCGCCTTGTGCTTCACCTCGTGGCGGTAGATCCAGGCGAAGAGACGCGGCAGGCGCGGGTCCGCCACGCAGTAGGTGACGCGGTGCAGGAGGTAGAGGTGGCCCGGACGGGAGGCGGCCTCCGCCGGCACCGCGGGCGCCAGGCGGATGCCCTGCGGCCCGATGGTCAGCTTCATCTTGGTGCCGTGGCGGCCGGCCTCGCTCTTGGCCCAGATCTTGGCCACCGCCACGTCGGTGCAGCCGTCGCCCTTGGCCTGCAGCGTGGTGGCGTTGCCCAGGTAGAGCGCCGTGTAGGTGGGCGCCTCGCTACTCACGCGGAACTTCTTGCGCTTGGAGCGGAACAGGCTGCCCATCCTGGAGAGGGCGCTCTCGGCCGGGCAGGCGCGGGCCAGCGAGCCCAGGGCGGCGGAGCAGGGCAGGCTCCCGGCGCCCGCCTGGCAGTAGTCCTTGGCCTTCCCCGACGGCGGAGAAGCGCCGCGCGGGCCCGCTTGCTGCTGCCGCTCCCGCCGCCGGCCCTGCTGCTGCGGCTGCTGCTGCTGCTGCGGCTGTTGCGGCTGTTGCTGACACTCCTCATCCGCGGCCAGCAGCTCGAATTTGTGCCTCTTCCAGGGCAGCATCGCGGCGCCCCCGCCGCTTCCCGACGGCTCAGCCAGTCCGGGGCGCTGCGGCTGCTGCTCCCGGTCCTCAGCTGGACGCGCCCGTCGTCGCCCCGGCCGCCCGCGCATCCCGAGGGACCGCCGGCCCGGGCCTCTCCGCCTGCCGCCGCCGGGCGCGCGCCCGCCGCCATTCCGTCGCCATCGCCGCCGCCGCCGCCGCCGCCGCGCGCGCGTTACATGCCGGCCTAGCCCCGCTCCGCCGCCGCGCCTCTGCTGGCGCTGCCTGGCCGCGCCGCTACATATAGGCCGGGCGAGGGAGGTCGCTGCGCCGGGAGGCGGCGCCCGCGATGCCGGCCGCGAGCCGAAGGGGAGGGGCCGAAGCTATGGCCGTTGGGTCGGGGGGCTCAGCCGTGGCTCCCCGCCCTGCTCGCTCCCGCGGCCAGCAGCCCCGGAATGGCGGCCGGAGGAAACCTGGCCTTCTGTCCCAGGACGAAGCGGAGCGCCTTCTCGCCTCGGGAGCCCCCTCCCAAGAGCCCCCTCCGCGCGCGCACGCTTGGAAGGGGCTGCGACCGGGCGTCCAGCTGCGGAGCCGCACTCGGGTCGCCTGCTCCCTGCGCCCCTCCGTGTCTGCCGGCTGCCGGTCCCGGCCCTTCCACCGGGCAAGCGTCGCCCGCTTGGGCCGTTTCCTGACCCGCTGTGGAAGCTTTCAAGCGCTCCCGGCCTCATCCAACACGGCTCGGCCTGACAGGCCGGGTATTGCGCTGGGAGGGGCTGCTGATGCCCGGTCAGGAAGCTTCTGGTGCTTTTCAGGCCTTTCGCTGCAAGATCTTTCTGAACAGGCCTTTTTGGTTCCTCCTATTGAGATCTGTTTTTCTTCTCTGTTTGATGTTAAGGAGGATTTTACACTTCAGGTTTAGAGGTAAATGGACCATCTCAAAAAGTGCACACTTGACTGCACACTTAACCTGGTAACTGAACTAAGTGATACACTGATGGATTAATGGGCAAAGCTGGGTTTGCTACAGCACTAAGCCACAATGGATTGAAGAACTGGTAAACCAAGTTTGAAAATGAGTCTGTGACTTCCTCAGGTGCAGCTGTTTACTCAGCTTTGGGGTCACAGTGGAGACAGACACTGGGGCCAATTGTATCCTAGAGTTGTATGAATGTGTTCCAGCTGGCACTTCTGAGCAAGAAATGCTGTGGCATTCGGGGCTTTTCCCAAAGGTGCTGGCGAACCAGGAGAAGTCCCAGGGGCAAGACTACCCCGTGGACTGCAACTAAGGTGCTGCCTTGGCACTGGGCAGACCCAGGTTCAAGCTTCCCATAGCTATGGAAGCCAGAATAACAGAGTTGGAAGAAATCTTGGGGGCCTCCTAGGACACCCCCGGCTCAAGGAGGAGCTCCTAGAGACCCTCCCATTTAAGACAAATGGTCCCCTGATCTCTTCTTGGAGGCAGCCATTCCACTGATTGTTTTTATGTCAGAAAATTTCTCCTTAACTGGAGGTTGGATCTCTCTTTCATGACCTTCCCACCCATTGCTTCCTGTTCTGCCTCCAGGTGCTTTGGAAAATAGGTTGACCCCCTCTTCTTTGTGGCAGCCCCCCCCAAATACTGGAACACCGCTCTCCTGTCGCCCCGTCCTTCTTTTCACTAGAGTAGACACACCCAATTCCTGCAACCATCCTTCTTATGTTTTAGCCTCCCACGCTCTCAATCAGCCCCCTCATTAAGACTTGCAGTCAGCCCTACCTTACAGAGCTGTTGTGAGGAAAAGCAGGAAGAGAAAACATTATCACGTATCCTGCCTTGAGCTACAAACAGAAGGTGGGAATCAAATCTAAAAAATAAGCCAATAGATTTTTCTCCATTTCTGCTAAGTGGATGGAGTCTGCTATGGGGGGAGGTTGCCAATCTAGATGGGCAAGGTGCAGGAGAAGCAGCGCCACACAAACACACCACCTGTCCCCTTGTATGCTGTGGTAGAAGAGAAGGTAGAGGTGGGCTCAGTCACAGGCTAGGGAAAGATTTTTCAGCCGCAGGATCTGAGTGTTGGGGGGGAGGGCAGGCAGGATCTCAGGCAGGTCCCAGGAAGTGGAAAGAGGGTGCTAGTGCTCTTCCCTCTCTTGGTGCTGCCCCAACCCAGCCCACTGATTCTTCCTAGCAATGGATGAGGACAAGATGTGCTGCCTGCCAGTGCTGGGCAGCTTAGCTTGGAGGCTTTGACCTTCTTTGTCGAGAAGTACCTGGTCACTTAAGGTGGCCTAAAAGCTGTGTCCAACCAACGTTGTCATTCTCAGCTTAAAAGCCACCACAGAACCTGCTCAGTGGAATGAAAGTGGCTTGAGACCGGCCATTTCTCCTTCCCTCTGCTGGATCCTTTGCACTCCCAGGCCTCCCCCACCCTCCACCATAACACGTTTTGGCGCTCAGCCGGTGTGCGCAGGGAGCTACAAACTCCCCAGGCTCGCCTTACACGCGCACGTGCAAGCGCTCATGCCAGCAAGCAGCCCCCCCCCCCCCCCCCATGCATGGCCGGACGGACCAATTCCACGGCTGGGCAGCGGCATCGCCTCCGCCTGAGTTCGGAGGACAGCCGCGGCCCCTGGCGCTTGGGCTACGGCGGGTCTTGTTCTGTCCCCTGATGCCCACGAGGTGGACCGGCCCGTTTTGGGCAAAAGAAACAGCCAAGTGGCACCGGCGTCGCCCCTTCTGCCGACGCGCAAGAGACGGCGCGGGTCTCGTGAAAAGGCGACCCCGCCTTTATCTCCGGGTTCCTTGCCCGGAAGGCTGAATGGTCGGATTAGCCGCCTTCCAGCCCACTTCCCCCGCGTCAGGCTTCTAGTCCTCCTTGTACTCCGAAGCTCTCTCCCCCCCCCCCCCCCCCCCCAAGCAAATGGGAAGGAGCGGCGGCCCTTCAGCGCCCCCGTGAGGTCGCCGCTGCCGCCGCCGCCGGAACTAAAGGTTTGCGGAGCGCAGTTTTCGCCCGGAGCCTTCGCGGAGGCGCTACCGTCCGCGCCGCTGATTGGCTGCGCCCGGCCGCATGCCCGGAAGCGCCGAGCGCGCGATGGGGAAGAAACAGGCGCCAGGACTGGGGCGCTCCCTCCGTGGCGGCGGCCGCCGCCGGGCGGGCGAGGCGGGATGGGTGAGCCCCCTTGACCCCCTCCCTCCCTCCCTCCCTCCCCGTGGGGGCGGGGCGGGGCGGGCGGGACGCCTCCGCGGCCCCCGCTAACGGCGCGTCTCCTCCTCCCCCCGCAGCGCCACACGAGCGAGCTGAGCGAGCAGGGCCGCGGCCCCCCGCCGCAGTCGGTGACGGAGCAGAGCCCGCTGGAGGCCTTCCTGGCGGCGGCGGAGCTGGCGGGCGCCGCGTTCGCCGCAGGTGAGGAGGGCCGGGCCGGGCGGGGGGAGGGAGGGCATCGTGGGGTGGGGGGCGCCTCCGCCCGCCTGACGCGGCTCTCCGTCCGCAGAGAAGCTGAACGCGCGCCTGGCCCCCGGCCGCGGGGCTGCGGAGGAGGAAGCCGGCCGGCCGCAGAAGGAGGAGGAGGAGGAGGAGGAGGAGAAGCGGGTCCTGCGCATCCCGAGAAGGTGCGTTTCCCGAAGGCCGCTCCGGAGGACCGGCGGGGGGCGGGGGTCTCCTAGCCAAGGCCGGGCGGGGGGCGGAGCGCTGCTGGGACTCCGTCCCCTTGCCTGAGGACGCAGGAGCGGCGTCTCTCCCTGGACCCCGCTCCTTTCAGCCCCTCCGCCACCGCTTCCCTCCTTCGGCTGAGGCGTCTGCGCCTCTTCCCGGCTTTGTGATTGTAGGCAGATTTCACCCTGAGCTCCTTATAATAAACCCCGACGGTGATAACACCGTTATTGCTCAAGTAAACGTGAGCTTGCAGAAGCTGTGGGCAACTTGGATAATGCCAACTAGGTTGAAAGGCGCCTCGTTTTGTTTGTTTTAATCTTATCAAGGTTCCTGTGAGCTTTGCTTAATGGTGAAGAATAGGTTGAGCACAAAGCCAGGCCTCCTATTTGTACCTCAACGGTTGTGAGAAGGAAGGAGGGCCTGTGAACTGAAATCTCGCATGCTCTGCGCATTGTTTCCTCCTCTGGTCATGAATCATGACAGGCAAGACTTGGCATCTTTTCCCTGCCTCTTCTGGGTTTTTAAAATAAAATTTTCCCTAAAGAAATATTTTTGAGGACTTGACAGTTTGTGATGTTTTGTGTTCTTGAGCTGACTTATGTAGGAAGGGAATCCTTTGGGTGAGATCTTTGCCCTTGAGTTAAAAAACAAGGATAGAACGTGTTCCTGCCTTTTTCTAGGCCACCAAGGAAGGACTTTATGCAGGACAAGAGGTTGGGCTAGAAGACCTCCAGGGTGTCTTCCAATTCTAAGATTCTGCATCTCTTGTCGGCAGCCGATAGCCGGCTCTTTTCAAGCTTCATTTCCATCCCTTGTTTTGCTTTTCTGCTCTTTCACTGTTCGATGAAATCTGCCCTCCCATGAATTTTGGATAAATACAAAATGTTTTGAGTTCTGTTCCTCTTTCCTTCCGTGTTCCTTTCAACTATTCATTCTCGGCCATAGAAGCTGCCTGCGAAAAGTTACTCCCCGTCTTCCCTGAGGGGCAGGAAGAACCGCCTAAAATGCTCACCAACCAGAAAGTCACTTCCCAGCCTGTCCAGCTCTCTTTCCAGCCTTCCTCTAGGCTCCTCGACCTGTAGCCCACTACCCTGCTGTGGCCTATTTTCAACTGGGCCTTGTGAGAGGCAGCCGGTATATGTGCACACAGCTCAACTTACATGAGCTATGGGTGCTAGCACTCACAACCCCACTCCCACAAATGAAGCTGTGTGCGTGCACACAAAACCATCCTCCCCACCCCACCCCACCCCAGGCCACCAACCTGGAATGGTTGGGGAAGGCTGCTCTAGCGAGTGCCTCTTGGTTTCTATTACTGTGATGACCCAGAGTGTAAACAAACGTAACAAAATCCAAAACGTAAATAAATGTCCTTTAATGCCTCCAACTTGGCCCCACTGTTCAATAATTCTCAGTTGGAGATAAAACGTACTTAAAAATAGTCTTCAAAAGAAAGCAATACAGTCCTAATTTAATGAGCAGATAGAGGTGAAAATAAAAACCAAACAAACTACAATGATGAAATTTCCACAACGGAACAGGAGAAGTATTTACCAAATTCAAGAAGATAACAAGGCACAGTCTGTTGGAAGAACGCCAACCAAGATAGCCTCAAACCCAAATAAAACACACTTTGTCTCCAGCGTTTGCCAGAACGCAGGTCCAAACTCTTATGCAGTTCTCACACCTGCAGCCCATGAAGAGGATCAAGGCCCTCTCCTCCCAAGTAGACCACGTCTCTCCCTTATCCTCTCCTCCTTGCGTGCCTTAGGATGGATAGGGGGTGGGCCTGGGTCCTCCTCTGACTGTTCACGGCCTCTGCCCTTCCCCAGCCTCCTCCACAACCTCCACTCCCTGTTGGCTGTTCCTCCTCTCCCTCAGGGTCAGTCTCCACCAGGGGCATGACAATTACCAAAACTGTCTCTTCCAAGATCATTTTCTACTATTCTGAAGCAAGTGTTTTTTTGTGGCGCCCAAACCTCTTTTTTCATTTTGTGCTTCGTCCTTCCAGGCCGCCATGGGACGAACAAACAAGCCCTGCAGCATTGAACCAGGCCGAAAGAGACAGCTTCCTGAGGTGGAGGAGGCAGCTTGCTTGGTGAGTGGCATTGGCTCAGGGAGTCAACAACGTGCCCCTGAGAAACCTAAGTTGGGACTTGGGGAGACTGCCAAAGGCGGGGAAAGGGGGGGGTACCCCACAAGACTTGGCTGTGGTTCTCTCATATCTGTTGGAGAGACAGAGATGGAGGCAGTTGAAGTTCTTTGTTGTCTAATCCTTTTGGTGGAAGGGATTGTTAATATCAAGGTTGCCTTCTACCTGGGCAAAAGGGCTATGGCACCTCAGCCCCCAAGTATGACAGAAAAAAAGAATGTAATCAGAAATTATATAATGTTCTCGGCAGACAAATACTTTGGTTTAAACAAGTGTCCTCATCATTGCTCTAGGAGGCCCTAGTCAGTAAACAGAGTAAAATAGAGGCAGGTGGAAGAAAGGCTGAGGTCGTCCTTAATCTTTAGCCAGGTTTAATGTGAAGTCAGAAAAACTCTCAAAACCTTAATCCAGTCTCTTTTAAAATATGTATTTGGCCACCTCAAGGCAGCTGATGCTTCCTCCTATTTTTCCCCCAACAATAACTCTGTGAGGAGGGTTGGGCTGAGAGGAAGACTGGGCCCAGGTCACCCAGATGGTTTCCATACCTATATGACAGCTGATGCCATTTGGTAACAGATAACAGATAATGAGAGTTGGAAGGGACCTTATAGGTCATGTAGTCCAACCACCCCGCCTAAGCGGGAGACCCTACACCATTTTTGACAAATGGCAGTCCAGTCTCCTCTTGAAAGCTTCCAAGGATGAAGCTCCCACAATTTCCAAGGGCAACTTCTATTCCATTGGTTGATTGTTCTCACAGTCAGAAAAATTTCTCCTTATTTCCAGGTTAAATTTCTCCTTGTTCAGTTTCCATCCATTATTCCTTGTCTGGCCTTACAGGCGCTTTAGATAATAGCTTGACCCCTTCCTCCTCTCTGTGGCAGCCCTCAAATATTGGAAGGCTGCTCTCCTGTCTCCCCTGGTCCTTCTCTTCACTAGACTAGCCAGGCCCAGTTCCTGCAACCGTTCGTTGTATGTTTTAGCCTCCAGTCCCCTAATCATCCTGGTTGCTCTTCTCTGTGCTTTTTCTAGAGTCTCAACATCTTTTTTATAATGTGGTGAACAAAACTGGATGCAGTACTCTAGGTGTGGTCTTACTAAGGCTTTATAGAGTGGTATTAGTACCTCCCTTGATCTCGATTGTATCCCTCTGTTAATGCAATTTAGGATTGCATTAGCTGTAATGGACATTGGTTTGCAGCAATGGCTTTTCATGATGTTTTTCCTTTTTTAAAGTTATGTCTGAGCAATTTATAAATGTAAAAAATGAGAGACTTCCAGAGAGGCAAGTCATGAGTTCAAAGCACATGAGCAAGTTTAAGAGGCTGGAGTGAGCGAAAGAGGCTCTCCTCCCCACAGAGAAACTGATGTGGCATGTTGGGAGCTTCTTTGAGATGGTTTTTCACCTGATGTCAAGAAGTGCTCAATATACTGAACATTCAAGACAGGAGGAGAAAGTTCACTCATTAAACAAGATTATTCAGAACGAAGCAGTTTAAAAAATTGCCCTTGTGTTGTTTCATATTTTGTCATAGCCCAGCCTTAAAATGAAATCAACTGAAAATAAAATTCAGATAACAGCAAAGCTTTTATTAAATGGCAGAAACAGCCCTGAGGACAAAGTTAGCCAACAAATGGAGAAGATGGCTTCTGCAAAGTGAAAGGACGCTCCCCTCCCAAATCTCTGGAGGGAGGGGGCTCCAAGTTGCGCCTCCAGGGGAAACTGACAGAAGCCAGGAAGGAAATTTTCAGCATCTCATGCAGCAAAAGGGTCAGAGATGATGGACTTCACAAAATTGCTCTTTCAGACCTGTGTTTTATTCTGCAGGATTTATGCCTCTCAAGTTCATAGTATCATTCATTAAATAAAAATGTGATTGAAACCAACCAGAAAACCATCTCTGAGTGTGCTTCCTTAAAATCCCCAAGATTCTTTCTTCCCCTGCATTCTTACAGGCTGGAGGAAGAGGAGAGCCTCCTGCTGACCCCGTTTGAGCGAAACTTGGATTTCTGGCGTCAGCTCTGGCGAGTCCTGGAGAGAAGGTAGCTGTGCTTAGACTGTGATAGTCCAGCCCGCCTCCTGGGCCCAGGCAGGTTCTCTCCTTGGAGGCTCAGGCTGCCTGTCAAGAGCAGGTGGGATGGTGAAAAGGGGTCTCCTTGTGGACAGGATGTTCTTGGCAGAGCCCGAGCCGGGTGGCCCTGGCAAGAGGACCTCCTGCCATGAAGGAACAGCCTTGGGAACGGTGTGTGTGTGTGTGTGTAGGGCTGCTCTTGCCTGCCTGCAGTGTGTGGTGTGTGTGGTGTGTGTGTGTGTGTAGGCTGGCTGCTTCCTCGGCCTCCATATGCTGGGATCCCGTGGGTCAGGACTGCCTCGAGCCCTCTGTCCTCGGCGAGAGCGAGATGGGGATGAGCTCAGGGTGTTGCTTTAAGCGGAGGGAGTAGCGCCTCTGGCCTTCTCTTTTGCAGTGATGTTGTGGTTCAGATCGTGGATGCCAGGAACCCCCTCCTGTTCAGATGCCCAGATCTGGTAAGTAGAACAAACTGAGGTAGCAGGTCCACTTTGTGCATCAGGAGCCTGCTAAAAGTCGCCCATGTTCCAAAATTAAGACGGGAATAGAATAGGTTGGTGCTTGAAAAATTAGCGATTGTGTATTTTGGTTTCTTCCAAAGACTTCCACTCACACAAATAACAGGTCAGAATGAAGCACCTCAAGGAATTGCTGGCTCTTTTGAGACAGGCAGGATATTGTAAAACTTTACAAACGTTCTGTCACGTGGACAAATGGACCGGATGCACAGGGAGCCAGGAATCCTGCCTTCCGCCCAGTCCACATTATTAAAACTGGGAGCTGTCCCAAGGAGACGGGCCGTACCCATTCATGCCCACCGTCTAGGGGCTTCCAGCTAGGAAAGTGTCCCATGGATTGAAAATTGTGGGGTGTGACCCATTGCTCCCCTGGGGCCTGGAACCAGGGACGGGTGACTCCTGGGATGGGAAGAAAGGGGGTTTCCGATCTGTCGCAACTGAGGACATAAATTGGTAAATGTGAAAACAGAATATGGCTGAATCAGCAGCAGCAGCTCGTGCAAAAAGTGTAGTGACTGCAGCTTGGAGGTTTTCAGCCTCTTAACAGGATACCAGAGTTGGAAGGGACCTTGGAGGTCATCTAGCCCAACCCCCTGCTCAGCAGCAAACCCTGTATCATTTCAGGTGTAGGGTTTCCTCTTACAGTCTCCACAGCTCTCCTGCCTCCCTGGTCGTTCCTCTGGTCTCGTGAGGTTGCCCCCCCGAGGAAACAGCCAAGAGCCCCAGGCGTCCTAAGCCCCAGGCTGCGATAGTCCCGATAGCGAGATGGGGGGCAGCGGGCCTGGGGTGCTTCCTGGTGCACAGGGATGCATCGTCATGGGGTCCAGCTCTGAACACCAACCTTGGTTGTGACAGGGTCACTTCCTCAGTCCATGCTGGATTTCTCAATCAGCCTCACATGCAATGTGGTCCGGTTGAGGTCTGATGACGCATTGCTTAGTCAGGGACATACTTGCAGTTAGTAAAGAGCATGAATCGCTGCATGACGGAGCTCAAAGGGGCCGTTTAGACAATAGGAACAAAGTCCTGGCTTCCTGCAGAAATAAAAGCCTGCTTAGCCTTTGCCTTAAAATACCCGGTGAAAGAAAATCCAAATCATCATTGTGGGTTATGTGGTTCCATTATCCAGAACCTCCTACTTCTAGGATTATTTTTCTAAAGTTGGTATATTAAGTTGTAGCATTCTTAACAGTCTGCTGTGGGCATTAGCAAATCAAAAATGAAATCCCTTGAAAGGCCCATGCTGGTTTGTGGCCATTACATCTTTTGGAGTGCCTCCAGATCGTTCCGGGTGATGCTGTGCCACGGGAAGGACCTTGGGGGACGGGGGGAGGAGGAGGAGCCGCAGCTTAGGAGGCCAAAAGCCTTTCCCAAGGGACCCTCCCTAGTTTTTCGAGGACTAAAGAGAGAGGAGAATCCCTTGGGAAAGGCTTCCGGTCTTGCCCCACCTGTCCCCGAGGCGGCCCGAGTGGCCTTTCCTCCACCTGTGGCCTGCCTGCCCCCCGAGGGCCCTTTCCACAGGCCTCAGGGTCCCCTTGCCACCTGCACTCTCTCCCTCTGCCTCGGGGAGGAGATCCGTGTCTTTCGTCGGCCGTGTCTTCCTTCCCTGCCTTCGAAGAGGGAGGCAGCTTGGCTTTGCTCCAGCTATTGGCTGCCCTTCAGTCACGAAGGCTTTTCCGATATGGAGAGGAGCCCCTCGCCTCCTCCCTCTGGCAGCCCATGGCCCAGTTCCTCCCCTGGCTTCCTGCAGGTGGAAAGAGGCGTTTCTCTCCGTTTCAACCTTCAGTCCAGCTTCTGGTGGCATTTTTCATCTTTTTTTTGGGGGGGGGGGGGCGAAGGGTGACCCAAAATAGGCCTTGAGCAGGTCTGCCTTTCCTCTGTCGCCACCCCTTGGTCTTTACACTTCCCTCTTGAGCAGAGTTGGCATTTCCACCCTCTTTTTTATGCTTGCCGTCCTTAGAATCGCAGCCTCTGGTGAGACGGGTGGCTTACAAATGGGATAAGTTCATCAATCCTTCACCCTCCTCCTCCTCCTCCTCCTCCTCCTGAGCTTTGTCTTCCTCCCCGGGGATTTGCAGTTGTGGCATACCTGTTTGCCTCCTTCCTTTGCCCCCTGAGCTGTGCTTGTCCTCCTCCTGCGTTTCTTACCCTCTCTTTCCAAGAGGCTCTGCTCACCATTGCTAGCCCAGTGGCAGGTGAGGAGGGCGGGGCTCACCTCCCGCTTTGCTTCCATTTATCCCTTATAAGGGGAACTGTGTTTAAGCGGATGTAGCAAAAACAGAAGCAAAAAATGGAGAAAAGACATTTGGCTGCCCAGGGAATAGACGCCAGCGATTTGGGTCAAGCTGAAGAGATGTGGGCAGAGTCTGAGGCTCCGTAAGGGGCTGGACGATTATCCGAACTGGAGGGACGGCCATCGGGGCGCTCCCAAGGCTTAGGAGGGTCTGGCAGCCTACAGTCATGGGGCGGGGGTGGAGTCAATGGGACTGTCTAGCACTGGAATTAAACCCAAGATGCATGTTGGGTTGCGTGCAGTTTTGGTTTCCTTCAAGAAATGTGCTAGAGAGTCCCATTCCTCCAGTGTTTCCACTGTTCCGGTTCTTTCACTAAATTGTCCCTGTTGGTTAATATGGGATAGCTGACCTCCACCTGTCAGGAGAAAAATCTCAGTGAACAGATGAGGAATTCCCTGGGAGGATCGTGCTTGGTGACATTCATCGTCCAACTGATGTCACAGGGCAACGATGTTTATAAATATAAGTTGGCATCATTTCATGTGACTGAACAGAGGCGGCTCCTCCCTCGGAAACAAGAAGGAAGTTCTTGTGGCTGTGACTTCCGGCCTGAAGACAACTCATCCTTTCATGACCACGACTGCAGAACCATCTGATTCTGGAGATACTTTTGTCCCGGTGTCTCCAACTTTGGCAGCTTTACGAATTGTGGACTTCAACTCCCAGATTTCCTCAGCTGGCGTTCTGGGAGTTGAAGTCCACAAGCCGTAAAGTTGCCAGAGTTGGAGATGCCTGAATTCTGGTCCAGCACCTCTTGCCCAGTGCGGGACTCCTCCGCTGTCTAGCATCCCCAACAGGCAGCCTTTTGAAAGGCCTCCAACAGAGGGAACTACCCACCTCCTGAAGTTTCTCTTCCGTTGCCAAACAGCTGTTACTCGAAGAAAACATTTCCTGAGCTCCAGCCAAAATCAACTTCCTTGTAATGGGAACCCATTGATGTTTGTTCTGTCCTCTGGAATACTTCTGAACAATTCTGCCCCATCTTCTCCACAAAGGCCCTTCAGATAGTTAAGGGCAGCTTTCTTGCCTCTCAAACAAGCCCCGTGTCTCCTAAATTTCCCCTCCAGGCCCGTTTTGGTTTCTCTCCTCTGGACAGGCCCCTGGTGGGCAACGTAGAAACCCAGAAAACTGAGGGTAGAAGGAGAGCTGGGGTCCCTTTAAGTTTTGTTGCTGCTGTTTCCTTATTTATTGATTTATTATTTTTAAATTTTTGTTGGATGATAGCCATATGTTCCCCCCAGGCATGTTTAAACTCAGTTTCTGACAATTGACCCGCGACCTCCGCTGGAAGTTGCTACCAAGCTTGGGGGGGGGGGCTCTTTCTGTGAAGTCATCCCTTCTGACGTGACCTCTGAACTCCCCTCTTGGCAGTTTGTGATGTCTTTCCAGGAAGTGCTCAGAACTGGACTGTGGGTGCGATCGGAGCAGTGCCGTTAGAGAGGAGCAAGAGGTGTTAAAGTCTCTTGTTTGTTTCACACTCTTGCCTCACATTTGGGTGGTGATCCACCAAAGCCCTGAGATCCTCGCTTCCCGGAAAGTTCCCCTCTGGGGATTCCCCCCCCCCCCAGGTGCTGCCCCCGTGGAGGCTCATCTTGTGGGTCTCTGCTCAACGACTGCAGACGCCCCTAAGCCTTGGGAGCACCCCAGTGGCTGCCCTCCAGATCGGATAATGGTCCAGCCAGGAGCTCTGCTTCTGGTTGCTTCTTTTCAGCTTGACCAAATCGCTGGCGTCTATTCCCTGGGCAGCCATGTTGGGTTGCCGATCCTTTCTTTGTTACGTCTACTTAAGCCCAGATCCCCTTTAAGGGATAAATGGAAATACAGTTTGGGGTGGGCCCCGTCCTCCTCCCTGTCCCCGTCCTGCCAATGGGCCCGTCCCATTCTTTCCCTCCCTCCCTCCCTGCCTCCATGGAGCCAGAAATGCAGCCCCCGGGGTGGCTCTTGTGTGGCGCTTGCACTTCCACGGCTCCCGGTTCTCTTGTGCTTGGACTTGACAGTTTCTGGCCAGGAGAAAGTCCAGCTGCCAGATTCTCTTCCACAGCACCTTGTGAAGGGGGGGCGGGGGGGGGACTCCCTTCCCACCATTCTCCCCTCGCTTGGCGTATCTTGCAGGAACGCTACGCCAAGGAAATCAGCCCGGAGAAGGAGAACCTCATCCTCCTCAACAAAGCGGACCTGCTGGGGGAGGAGCAGCGCTTGGCCTGGGCCCGGTTCTTTGAGCGGGAAGGAGCCCACGTGGTCTTCTGGTCGGCCTTGGCAGAGGGGAACCGGCTGGGGGCCAACCCCAAGGTAAGAGCGGGGAGGAAAGCGGTGGGCGGTGGGTGGGCGAAGGAGCCCTGCTGGGCCCCCCAAAGACCGGAGGGTTACGTGGGGCCCAAACTTCCAGCTGCTTCAAGCGGCTGCCTTGAACTTCCTGCCCTTGCGTGGGCCCGCCTTGACCACTGTGGTCTTCTCCCCTCCCCCTCGGGCTTTCCTGGGGCTCCCCTCGGGCGGCTGGGCCACCTCAGTGGTGGAGGGCTTTGCAGCCACACCCTCTCTGGCCGGGGGGCGGGGGGAGGCATGGAGTCTGGGGGGAAAGCCAGCCCAGGTGGGTCTCTTCTGTGGCTTTTGGCCACAGGTGTCCCCTGTCCTTTGCTCAGGAGCTGGAAACCGTGGAAGCGGCCAGGCCGCTTGGCCGGGGGCTCAGCCTGAAGGAGGAGCAGAGCGCCCAGGGAGGGAGCCCCTCCGGCACCCAGCAGGAGAGCGACACAGAGGAGGAAGATGGTGACGTGTACGAGGACTGCGAGGAGGAGGAGGAGGAGGAGGAAGCCTGGCTGACCTGCTCTGAAGATGGGGAGCAAGAGAGCCCCCCTGTGCCTGTGGGGAGAAGCAGGCCTGAGCTCTCCCAACCAGCCCCGCCCGTCCGAAACAGCAGCCGCCTGGTGCAAAGGGAGGAGCTCCTGGAGGTATTCAGAGCCGCCCACGCTGGGAGGAAGAAGGTCAGAGAGGGAGAGCTGACCGTTGGCTTGGTGAGTTAATGGCTGCCCTGGGGACACACTGGCCACCAGGGCCTCCCTCCGCTTGGCTCCCTCCCTCCCTCCCTGCGGGGCAAGGGGGAGACGAGGTGGGAAGGGAGGGCTCTGTGCCCAGCGCTGGGGAAGGCTTCTTGGGGGAACGGGGGACGACGACACGGAAGCACTTTGCCTCATTGCTGAGTTGCAGGCCTAGAGGGGGGTGGGCTGCTGGGGGCTCCTCTCCTGATGTCACTTTCGGAAGCAGCGTTTTCACTGTCCGCAGTCAGACCTCCGTTCTGGCTTATCTCTTCCAGCCCACCCAACTTTCCCTCACAACCTGTTATGCGCTGCGCCCCTTCCCTTCAATTCCTGGGGCCAAAGAGGAGGGGCTCCTGTTGGGGCAGACCTCCCCTCCTGTGCAGCCCCTCCTTGAAGGGGACCCCTCGCCCCTCTGGGTCACCGAGGGCTTGTCAGGCACCTCATCTTCTTGGAGGGGCGGGGGGGGGGGGGGAGTTCCTTTGGGGAGCTGCCTTCCTGCAGCTTCCATCCCTTCCTGGGAGGGAGGCCGCCTGGCCCTTTCCGGCCCTTTCCCCAAGAAGCCCCCTTCTCAAAAGCAGCCGGCTCACACAGACGTGGCTCAGCCAGGCCAGGCTCCCTGGAGTGACCAGAGTCTGCTCCGGCCCCTCCCTCCCTCCCTCCCTCCCTCCCTCCCTCCCCAGGTGGGCTACCCCAACGTTGGGAAGAGCTCGACCATCAACACCCTCCTTGGGAAGAAGAAGGTGTCTGTCTCCGTCACGCCAGGACGCACGAAGCACTTCCAGGTACTGCACGGAGCCCTGTGGGCTGACGGCCAGAGCTCCCTCCCTTCCCTCCTCCTGCTTGGTGCCCCCCCCCCCATACCCCCCCCCCCCCGGGAAAGGCCTGGCCTCTGCCCCAACGCGGGGGGGGGGGCCTGGTCTGTGGCTGCCCTGGATTCCCCTTCCTGCTCCCTGTTGGCTGCCTCCTCCTTCTCTTGGGAGAGCCCAGGAGGTGGCGAAAAGCGGGGGTGTCTGTGTGCAGAAGCCCTGGGGTGGGGAGGCCCGTGGAGCCCCCTAGCTTTGCCGGCCGGCCCCCTCCCTCCTCACCTGCAGGAGGGAGAGGCCTTTTCTGAGCCGCGGGGGGGGGGGGGGCACCTTTGCAGACGCTGTTCGTGGAGCCCTCCCTTTGCCTCTGTGACTGCCCTGGCCTGGTGATGCCCTCCTTCGTCTCCACCAAAGCCGAGATGGTTTGCAGCGGCATCTTGCCCATCGACCAGCTGCGTGACCACGTGTCCCCCGTCAGCCTCATATCCTTCCTCATACCCATGGCTACGCGGGGGGGGGGG
>NW_020716943.1:245354-273513 GCF_900518725.1 Notechis scutatus | reverse complement strand
CCCCCCCCCCAACACAGGCATGAGGGGCTTCATGACGGACCATGGGCAGCCAGACCAGCCGCGCTCGGCCCGCCTGGTGCTGAAGGACTATGTCAAGGTGCATTTGGGGGCTCCTGAGCAGCCTTGGAGAAGAGGGCGTGGAGGGGCCTTCAGTCCTGCTCGACCACTGGGGGGCTCTGCACCCCCTCTGGGCTGGCAGGAGGCAGAGCCAAACCCCCCCCCCCGCCCCGTGATTCAGGAGAAGCTCCTCCCCTCCAGGATCCCTGATCCAAACGGGGGGGACAGACCAAATGGGCGTATGCAGCAGCCACTGCCCAGCCAGCCTTCCACTGCTGACCTAGCCCACAGGCCGGGCGCTGGCATCACCCTCGGCTCTGGCCTGGCTGCTCTGACTCAGGGCTGTTAGAGAAACCACTCTGCCTGCTTTCCCTCCTCTCCCCCGAGCCCAAACCAAACGGCACTGGTTTAACCCGGTGGGTGATGGGGAGGCTGAGGCCGCGTGGGATGCTGGCTGGCTGGCTGCCTGGGCAGGGAGCGGGGGTCGCCCAGCGGGCAGGCGGATCCTTCTGAACGTTTCTGCTCTTGGCCTCCCCCACAGGGCAAGCTGCTCTACTGCCACCCGCCTCCGGGCACGGATGCCCAGCTCTTCCAGCGGGGGCTCCAGCGGCTTCACCCCAGCAAAGGGGGGGCAGCAGCACAGCGTAATGGGGAGCAGCCGCCTGGCAGGGGCGCCAAGGCAAAGCAGGCGGAGAACCCGGTGGATGCGGCCTTCTTCCGCCAGGTGAGGCCGTGGGAGGCCTCAGGGGAGGGGGCTGGTGGTCCTGGTCTTGCTTCTCTCTGCGGGGGGTGGGGTGGGGTGGGGGGTGCAGCCTTCAGGATTTGGAGCACTGCAGGTGGCCAGGACGGCTGATGCGCCCGGTGCCCCCTCGTCTTCCTTCCCTCGCTGACCCAGGTGAACCTGCTGCCCTGGCATTTGCCTTCCCTGCGTGCCTCTGCCCCCCCCCTCCAGTCCCCCCTCTCCTTCCTCGCCCTCAGGACCCCTCCCTCCCCGGCAGAGACCACATTGTCTGGGCTTCCACAATCTGTTGAGCTGGAAGCTCACTTTGCAGAGGGCAGGGAGCCTAAATTAAGCAAGGTTAACACTAACCAAGTTAACGTGCTGTGCAAACGCAACCCAGCTGGCAGTCTTGGGCCCTTGAACTCAACGCAGCCACGGCAACGCCAGCAGACACGGGCTCCGCTCCAAGCAGAGCACCCAGGCTGCTAGAGGGGCCCCGCGGGGGTCCTTGGGGCCGCCCGGTGGGCCAAGGCCGCTTCTCCAGAAACGGTGCCTGAGGTGGCCCATCCAGGGCTTCCCCCCGCCCCCTCTGGTCCCCTCGCACAGCCGCTCCCTGGGCAGCTCCGGGGGGGGGGGGGGGTTTGCCCTCCGGGTTCCCTCCCAAGCCAGCAGCCCCCTCAGGTGCGGCATTGGGCTGGACGGGGCCTGAAGGCTGTGCCTGTCTTGCAGGAGAATGTCCAGGCCCTGACCAGAGGCAACCGGGCCGGGCTGGGCTACCCAGCAGGGGCGGCTGCCCACTCCCCTTCTGGGCCTGGCTTGGCCGATGGAGCCGGGAAGCCGTGGAAGAGACACGGGAACAGGAACAAGAAGCAGAAGCTGCGCCGCCTCACCAGGCACCTGGAGGCCTGATGGAAGCCGGGGCCCTCCGAAATAAAGGAGGTTTACCTTCATGGCGTCTCCTGGTCACTTGGCCTTTGTCGTCTCCTGAATCATCCTTCACGGATAGAGACGGACACCGATTGGCTGCCGGGGCTGGCTGGCTCTGCCCGAGGGGGGGGGGGGGGGGGGGGGGGAGGGATGGTTTTTTTATGGGGTTTTTTATTATTATTATTATGAGCTGGATATATAAATGTCATCAGCTGCCAGGAGTCGCCTCCGATCTGTGATGTAACTTGGCTAAATAAAACAAAGGCAACGCTGAGAGCTGCCTGTCAGCAGAGCCCCCTGCCCAAGCGGCGCCCTCTCCTTTCTCGGTCCTGGGCCGGCCGGTCTCCCCCAGGCCTGGTTCAAGCCCTGCCTTGGTTCTCTCCCCACCCTGGCCTGGCGGGAATTGTGCCGTGGTGGTAGCCGAGCTGGTTGCAGGAGCCGCGAGGAAGAGCTTAGCAGCCCACGAAGCCACCACCCTCACCTAGCCTGCCGTGAGGATCTTGCTGTAAGATGGGGGGGGGGGGGGCTCAAGGGGGGGGGGGGGGGCCCGCTGAAGATATTGCCCCAAAGGCACCTGGAAGACCAAATGCTGGACAGGTGGGCCTTGGCCTGATCTAACCAGGCTGCCCTTCGGTTCCCCAAAGGGGGCTGGCTCTGTGGGCCACCCTGCTGGCCCTTGGCCTGGGCTACCCTGGAGCCTGACCGGCACCAAGGCTGCCCATCTTCTGTGCCCAGTTTGGGTGGGTGGGTGGGGGAGCTCTGTCCCCCTCTTGGCCTCCCCTGCAGCTCTTTCCCCCCCTCTCCCACACGGGGGCGCTCTCGCCCTCTGGGAATTTCACTGAGCAACAAGCCTGTTTTCCCCTTAAGGGGAGGGGGGAGGGGAGCAGCCTTGGGACGTCATTGAGAGAACACCCCTCCCCCATGTAAGGTTTTGTTTCTTTTTTCTTTTATGCAGGGAGACATTAATATTTATCTTTATTCCAGCAATGTATAAGGGGGAATGTAACTGAACAAAAAAAAGGTGAAAAATTAGCTGGCAATCAACATTTGTATTCCACCAAAAATTAATGGATGCACGATTCCCTTCTGTGGAAAAACTCCCCTCCCCCCTTTATCTCCCCCTTCGGGCGGAAGCAACCTCAGAGGGTCGGTTTTTTTGTAACTCTGCCTCCTACCCTCTGACATCCAAGTGGGGAGGGGGAGGATTTTCCCCTCGCCCCCATGCAGTGTGTTTTTCGCTGTGCAAAGCTTGAGGTGTTGCACACACAGCCTGTTCCCACTTGGCCCCTGGCCCCTGGGTGGGACTTAGAGGTGGGCTTGACTGGGCCTTCCCCCACTCCCTGCGATTCTTTTTCTCAGCTCTGCCTCGGTGGATCTACTGATACATTGCCAGGCCCCCTTCGTGCTGAGCTCCACTCCCCCAAGAGATGGTCTCCTGCTACCCCTCAGGCATCCCCTGGTGGGACAACGAAGGCTTCATGGCGCCTTCTGGGACGGTGAGCTGCCCAGGTCCTGAGGCCACGAAGCAGTTCCAGACCACAAGGTTCTCTCTCCCCATGTCCGGTTCTTCCGGTGAAGTGGTGACTTTGGCCAAACCTGTCCTCTGGTGCTGTGGCCAGATCACTTTGCCTCGCCTGCCAGCGCATGTGGCCTCGGTGTCCATGAGCAAACATTGGCCTTGCCCCGATGCCCTCTCCGGGCAGTAGAGCCTCCTGCCCCCCCCCCCCCCCTTTGCAGATCTGTGCTGTGTCTTTCTTAAGTAGTGGGGATGAAGTTCTGGGGTCCTTGGAGCCTTCCATTATCCCGCCTTCTGCTCTCGGGCTGAACCGGGCAAAGATGCCGTGCTTTGAAATGCTCACTTGTTGATTCCTTCTGGACAATGGAAGGATAGATGTCCGATTGGCCACCTCTTAAGATCCCTTCCCAAACTCCTAGGCACCCGAGAGCTCTTTTGAAAAGTGTCTTGCTGGCTGTGAGAGGCAGAGCCTGTCTACGGACCAGCCTCACTTCTCTTGCAGCTCAGGAGAATCCCGCTGGACTTGGGCGAGCCCACCCGGTGCCAGGACCCATCCTCTGTGGTGCTGGCAAGGGCCTGCGTGTGCTCCTGCTCAGCCTGGTTGGCCCTGCTTGTCACTCGAAACTGGCAGCAATGGGCCAATTTGATTGCTGTCACTTTCAGCCCAAGAAAAACCAGTGACTGACAGCAAAATTGAGCCTGGAGTCGAAGCTGCTTCGTAAGGTTGGGACGGTTCCCCTGCACGTCACTGAACTGAAACATCCACCGTCTGCAAATGGCCTGGCCTTCCTGATTGGCCGTTTTTGCTGCTTAAAACAGTTCCCACTTGCAGCCATCTTGCCAAGCCTCCCCTCCCCTCTTCTTACCTTTCACTCGCCAACCTCATTAATCGAGTGATAGAATCTTGCAAGTCTGAAAGAACCATTTTCTCCCCCACCCCTTTATAGCCTGATAATGCAGAGAGGGTCCTTCCTAAGTTTCTTCCTCTGACCTTAAGACAACTGGGGGCTCCTGCCCTTCTTTTTCCCAACAGCATTTCTTCCCCCCTTTCCCCAGGCCACCCACACATTCCATTGCAGGGCTGCAACCAGAAACAATAAACTAGGTTACTTAAACTTTGATTTCATTCTGCTGTGGCTTAGCAGGCTGCGCAGGGCTCCCTAGGAGTCGGTTCTAGACCCCGTTTTGCACAAATCCAGCTAGGAAGCTGCTGGAAGAAAAACCGATGCAGGTACCCACACCGCACCTACCACTTGCCTATGGAACTGACCACCTTCTGGCCTCACAGCAATTCCCGAACCAGTAAGGATGATCCGGGACGGCAGTAAAAGCAAAAGCACAAAGGCTTCAACGAACCAAGCTCAGCTAGCCTGCTCTCTTTCTGACCCGCAGAAGCAGCAGCCTTTGAGCATCTCCTCCTCCCCCCCCTCCCCACGCCCCCAAGGCCTATGGCTGAGGAGGGGGCTTTGGATGTTTTTTCCTTGTTTCTTAAACATGCACCCTCTTTTATGTTTTTCTGTCAGCTGCTCTGAGCTACTGATGGCAGATAGCAAGTATCTTTAATTTTATTTTGGAAGCAGCAGACTGCATGGAAGGAATGTACCAGTGGCATCACTGGCTTTTGTGGGGTGGGGAGATCGGAGGTGACCTCGCTGTGCTTATACAGAAAGAGGACAAGGGTGGGGGTGTCTGGCTTCGTTGTGTAATTCAGGCAAATGCTTTTGACTCTGGTCCAGTAAAAGTGTTTTCTGGCAATTCCTCTGGATTCCTTTTGCAGCCCCTCCAGGCCCCCAGAACCACTGGCAAGGGGAGGGGCAGAGCACACTCGGATGCAGCTTCACTGGGCCTGCTCCATTCCTCCCCTTTTCTCCAGGACCCCTGGGGCAGCCCCAGGCCTCCCCCAGCACTGGCTTTGGAGGGGATGCTTCCCTGGCCAAGAAAGAAACCTCCCAGCCAGTGGGCAGCTCTGTCTAGCCTGCTACGGTTCATGGCGGGGGGAGGGTTTCTGGGTGGGACCTTGGAGACTGCAGCTCTCCCGGGTGCCAGAGAAGGGAAAACGGCTCCTGTAGCAGCTGGGCCCACCTCATCAGCCCCACAACTAAAGCCCTATTCCCAGGACCCACCGGCTGCTGCCCCTCCATACTCCCCTCCCCTTGTGTCCCAACTTCTGCCTGGTCCAAGACAGGGGGGGGGCAGCTGAGGACCCAGGACAATGGGAGTCTCTGCATTGGCCTCGGCTCCCCTCCCGATAAGGCCCAGACAACCGGCCCCAGGGAACACCCCTCCCGCTTTCTGCCCTCTGGGGCGGCTGCTCCAGGGCCCGGGGTCACGTCCAGGAGGAAAGCCCTTCGTTTGCCCTGCAGCTTCAGCCCCCGGCAGGTGGGCAGGGGGCGTCCTCGGCCTGGTCGATCAGGGGGCTGCCCGGACGCTCCCCCCCCGCCGAGCCCTGCCGGACCTGCTGGCCGAGGGGCTGAAGAGGCGCCGGCCGGAGGATAAAATCCCCCCAACACACACGGGGGGCACCTTTAATTGGGGCTGCGGGGGGTGGAAGGACAGAGCCGAAGGTCCCCTGGACGGGTCGAGGGGGGGGGGTCGCTCCCTGGCGGTCTGGAGGGGGCGGGGGAGGCGCTGCGCCGGCTCCGCAATTCCTTCGACGACGCGCGGGGGTCGCCCGTGGCCCCCGGGGGGGGGCGGGGGCCCCGGCTTGGGGGGCTCGCGGGGGCGGGGCCCCCGGGGGGGGGTGCGGGGGCGGCCCCGAGCGCCTCTCCCGCAGAGGCACGTGGTCCCGTCGGGAGGCCCGGCCGGCGCGGCGCATGACGTCACTTCCCGTCGCCGGCGCGGAGGGGCCCGCGGAGGAGCCGGTTGGACGCGTGCAGCCTGGCCGGGAGGGCGGGCGGGCGGCCTCGGCAGGTGAGTCCGGGCGGGGGAGCCACGTGGCCGGGCGCGTGGGGCGCCGTCGGGGGGGGGGGGAAATCTCTGGCTCGAGACCCTCTGCCCCGCCCGCCCCTCCGGTGGGCCAGGCCGGGTCCCGGGTGGGAAGCGGCGGCGCCGGGGTGAAGTGCGGGCTCCCCTTCGGGCGAGGGAGGCTCCCCTGGGAGTGCGCCTGCTGCCCCGGAGGCCGCTCCAGAGAAGGGGGAGCCGCCCGGGGACCGAGTCCCTCTCTGCCCCCGACAGGCCAGGCGGGAGCCCGGCCGGCAGTTCCGCGGGCGGGAAAGCGGGAGCCTCCCCATCCCCGCGGGGGAAGCCGCCTTTGCTGCCTTCGGGGCTGCCCCCCCCCTTGCCCTACGCCCGTGGCCGGAGCCCCTCCGTAGGACGGGACCGGCCAGCCGAGCCTCTCCCGCTTGGCCCGGCTCCTTGGCCCGGCTGATTCCTCTCCTGGCGAGGCTTGGGGGGGCGGGCGTGGGTCCTGCCCTCCCCGGCCGGAGGAGGGAAGAACCCCGCAGCCCTAGAGGGCTCCCGCTCCCCCTCGGGCCAAGTTAAGGCCCCGGGTGGTTCAAGGGACGCGCCACCGCCGCTCGGCCTCGCTTCCTGTCCCTGGAGCTCTCACCTGGCCGTGACTTTGAGCACCCATTTATAAAACGGCCGTAATTTAGATGTAACACGCGGGTGTGATTTCATGAGGAAACCAACAGAAGATGCGCTTTATGTTCCTAAAAAGGAGAGGGCGGCTTCGGGATTGGGGGAGTTTTGAAAGCTCCCCCCCCCCCCCAAGGTGAAAGGGAGGTGGGCCCGATGCAAACCTTCTGCCCCTTTGTGGCTGGGAGAGGCTCTTGGGCAGTGGAAGCACCTTGAGTTTTAGAGGGTCTTCAGGCGTTTGGGCAAAATGGGCCTTTGGAGCAACAGGGGAAGACGAGCCCTTGGTGGTGGTGATGAAATGGGAGGCAGAAACACCTTTGCCAACCATTTCCCTACCATGGATTCCTCAAGGCTTTGGACTTCTAACGTCCTGCCTTCACTGGAAAAGTTGGGATACATTCAGCGATGCCTGAAAAGTCACCCTTGTTGAACTGTATAACATAGTCCAAATATCAGCACAGGAAATGTATAATGACATTTTGCATTATGTCATAAATCCCTTTATGATAAATGTCCTAAAATGTTCTTTTAAAATGGCCAAATTTCAATTCCAAGTGCCGGAAGCATGCATCTTGGGTTTTGGGTGCATTCTCTAAATTAGCCCGTTTGAGGTACCTTGGTTCCAAATGTTTTGCCAAGTTAAAGATTTGAACTTATCAGGCGCAACATGGGCTTTTAAACATTTTTATTAGTGTATAGATATAAAGCAGCTTAATTCCAACCACTGCATTTAGTTTTGTATTTGATGGATACCCAACCAAGAGAAACCTGTACCATCTGTTGATTTCATGTCATTGTTCATCCAAGAACAAGGAGGATTAACACATCTTTTTAAATTACTCTGAATTTCTTTACACAAAAATGCCTGTGTTATATCCTTCCAAAAATCTTTATTGTGGACACCTTACTTTTTATAATACTCTATACAGCCCATTCAGAGTAAAAAAAAAAAAAGCACAAAATAATGAAAATTTCCCCTGTTCTTGTGATATAAGGCAGCATTTTCTTACAAAGCAAAATGTTGAGTCTGCTGAGTTCAGTCCATTCAGAAAATAAAAATTTAACAGCTATGGGGGGCGGGCTTGGCTCTGAAAAGGGCAATGAAATTTTAGATTGGTTGTTTTCATCAGTTTTTATTCCTTTATTTAATATGGCACCAAAAATTTCAGAACTTTTAAAAAAGAAAATAGAGAACTAAAACCCAGCCAAAAAAATCAGAAAGGCTTGCATGTGTTACTTACATTACATAAGACAGTCTTAAGGAGAGAGGCCCCACGGTTGAAGTTACATTTTCAATATTCCCAGAATTTGATTAGAAGAGACAGCAGTAATCTTGGTCAATACAGGCACTAATAAAGGGCCAGATTTGAAAAAACAACAACAACCCTGTCCTTTAACAGCAGGATTAATTCAAGTTCTTTGACTGTTGCTTTAGTCAGAACTCTGATCCTTGGGGATTTCATTTCTGACTCAGGCCTAGAGTTGAGTCTGGCAGCCAGTTAAAATTGCTAACACTGAATTTCTAGGTTGGACCTGAATTATACCTTGTGCTGATGCAAATCCCTATCTTAACTGGGATGCAGGTCAGAATGTCTTGACCCAGCAGATCTGCTCTCCACACCTGCCATGTTACGAAAGAACGTACCACACCGCCAGGTCCTATCATCCAGAGGGAGCCCAATAGCCCTCCTCTCGGGCGTACATTGTACCTTAGCTGTGATGTAAGGCTTTGCTTGTCTGATTTGTTAGCATAAAGGTACCTTTGGCCTTAAGTCTCACTGTCCAAATGAAATACATTTTTTTACAGAAGGCAAAACCCATAATTCTGTAAAGAATGTATTTTTTAGCAATGTAAATATTGCTTTAGTTTGACGGGTGCTAGATACAATGGTCTTCCTTAGGCTTAAACTTTGAAACAAAAGCTTACATTATGCTGCAAATCCCAAGATGGGAAACGATAAAAGAGAGAGCTTTGTTAAAAAGTTGCTGGTATACTTGTAAAATTTCCAGGTATTCATCCAGCGATGATGTCATGCAGATTTCCAAATGGTGTCAAGGGGGCAGCTTGACTTGCCGTTCAGCTGCAGAGTCCTTCTGGCCGCACAGAAGCTCCTCGGAGGGCTGTCCCGTAGTGGGTGCTGATTGGCAGGAGGAAAATCAGGGCCAGGGACGTTTTTTTTAAGGAAGGCGGCCATTGCCTAGCCTCTGCCTTCTTGTCACTTCACGGAGAACACCTCCGAAGAGCGGGCAGGAGGTGACTCTCCTGTCGGCCACTGAGGGAGGAGAAGCTTTAGGCCTGCTGTGCAGTTGCGCAGCCTTTTAGACGCAGGGCACCAGGCCTGCCAGGAGCTGGGACGGCAGCGACACGGCCCGGAGTCCTCATCCATCCATCCCTTCACGGCATTAGCTGCCTTGACTCGGGACTTTTCTGGCGTGGTTTTTGTGCGTTTGTTTTGTGGGGGAATGAAAGCTGCGTTTTCAGTTTTTCTTTGAGCTGAGCGCAAAACAGGCAGCTGGCGAGACGGGTGTGGAGGAGGCCCTTGAACCGAGGGGAGGGCGATGTCAGATTTTGGGAGTCACTCAGTGGGGGGACAGGAGCGGGGTGGCAGGGGGTTGGGCGATGGTTCTCTCGGTCTGGAGGGCTTCATCGCAGGGATGGCTGGGGCTCCTCTAACAAAGCCTCCAGGAACGGGTCGCCTCAGAAATGTTATCGCTCAGAGGATAGCAACAAGGACAGGCAGGGCGGCGGCGGCGGCTGCATGACACAGTTCAGGTATTGTTTAAGCAAAAATACACACTATTTTTAGGTGCCTCCAAGTAGCCCTTGCCAACTTCCTCTGTGATTTCATCTGGCCTCCCAACTCTCTGGTGAGCTGTGGGTCATACGGGCCACTCTGGGAGGCGCCTTTCTGGGAATGCGCCTGGGCGCTCCGGCAGCCACTGCCCCGAGGCCAGCATGCCTGGGGAACAAAGCCCAGAGCGGGGCCTTCCTGGAGCCCTTTCTGCTTTTCTCTGGGGGGGGGGGGGGAGGGAGACTCCGCGGGTTCTGAGGGGAGCGGTTTCCCTGGTCCAGTGAGATCCTGGGCCTCTGGGCTAGTGAAGCATGGTGGCCTCGGGGGGGGGGGGGGGGTGCAGCTTCACCCTCTGTTCCGAAGAGGTGGAGCCCCAAAGAAAAAATGCACTGTGAGCAAACCATTCTGTGCTTCAGAAACAGGTTGAACGAGCATCAAGTCATTCTGAAACCTGAGGGTTGGTGTGATGCCCCCAGGATGACGCCCCCCCCCAACACCTGTGCGCTCTAGAAAGGCCCATGCAGCCCTGTGCAGTAGCCCCCCTTCAGAATCCCTTGGTGAGGGCGGCTCTTGTTCCTGCCCAGTGGGGTTCCCCCCCCTCCCCAGCCCCCTCAGAGGTCTGGATTGCCCTAAAGCCCTGGCTCTTCCCTCGGGCACTGAGGCAGCTGCCAGGATAGGCATGGCAGGAATTTTCATCCTGAAGCTGTTGGTGCTTGTTTGTGGTTTGTCTTATTTTGGTTGGAGAGCGATGATTGAGTGGTTGCTTTTCTTGTTGTCAGTGGCTTAAGATTCAGTGGCTCTCTCACTAATGAATGGTTGAATGAATGAATGAATGAATGAATGATGGCATCAGTGAGGGATGCAGTCTGGTGGAATTCTGTGCATGCTTTTCCTTCTGCAATGGCAGCACTTCCAGATTTGTGCATTTGTCACAACTTTTCTCACCAGAAGATGTGAAACGGAAGTTGCGGGGGGTGAGGGGGTGTCTCACCTCCTGTTTCTGGGGCAAGCGGCCCCCTTTGAAGTGCACCTGGTCTCTGTTTCTTCCGGGTAGCAAGTGGTTCCGTGAACCGGGAAATATATGGGTGGGAAGCCTTTCAGGTTTGACTCCTGAGCAGGGGTGTCTTCTGTGCCAGTGTTTCTCGACCTTGGTGACTTTAAGTCATGTGGACTTCAATTCCCAGAATTCCCCAGCCAGCAAAGCTTTGAGTTGAAGTCCATCTGACTTAAAGTCGCCAAGGTTGAAAAAGATACTCTTCGGTGCTCTTCAGCCTGCTAAGAGAGCAGATGAGAGACAACTTGGCTTTGCAGGGATGGCGGAGGGGCCGTCGCCAGGTCTGCAGGCAAACTGCCCTGCTGCTGCTGGGGAGCAGGCAAGACCCCTCCTTCCTGCCGGAGTTTGGCCAGTCTGCCACACGTCCAGTCGAAGCCCAGTTCCCACCAAATTCTCTTTTTGTGCTACGGAAGCTAAAGGTGACCTTACAAACCAGCCTACTTTCCCTGAGAGGCCTGGCTTCAGTTGCATCTGCCTATTTTCTTACCTGGAAATAAGAGTTGGGTAAGCAAGTTCAAAGCCTGCAGATGGAGGATGCCTGGTAAAATAAGAAATAACAGAGTCAGGAACGAGTGGCTGCAAAAGGGAGTGACCGGTGGACGTGGAAGCCAGTTGGAGACAATGAAACGGCCACGTGATTCATTTTGGCTAACAAAAGCGGAGGGGAAATCCACCAAAAACACACCACCTGCTGTGCCAAGGACAGTTCACACATCCCGGCAGTGGAAGCCGCTCGCCCACCAGCTCTGACCCGGGGCTTGGGCAAGGCCAGGTCTTCAAGGCCCTTTCAAAGGCAGCTGTCTGGGGCGCCAGAAAGGCCCGAGGGAGGTGGAGGCTCCCCTGGCAGCCAAGCTTTTCTGAGACCCTCCTCCCCAAAGCCAGAAGATTAAAGAAGAGGGGTGGGAGTGCATGTGGCTGGATGAAGGGATGGAGAGTTACAGCCCAGGTGAGAAACCCTGCACCTCCTCAGACAAGGGGTTGTCTGTCCTTCTTGAAAACTTCCAGGGTTGAAATTGAAGTGAATGCCTCCAACGTTGGGAGTTTTTAAGAAGAAATTGGACAACCAAGGTAAAGGGAGTTGGACTAGAAGACCTCCAAGATCCCTTCCCTTACTCCGTCATTCTGTGAGTGAGCAGGGCTGGCATTGAGCCCTCCCTCCCTCCTCCTTGCGCTCTCGCTCTCTGTGTGCGTGTGTGCAGGTATGTCCTCTGTGTTGGATGCGTTGCACCAGTCACGGGCCCAACCCCCCCCCCCCCCCCCCGTCCCCCGCCAACAAGGCCCCCCCCCCGGGCACCCCCCCCGCCCTGCAAGTGCCGGGTGCCCCCCCCACCCCCACCCAGTTTTGGGGTCTCGTGCTCGCCCCAGCTCTGAGCACAAAGCCGCCCATTGTGGAAGCAAGGAAGGGTTTGGTCGAGGCCTAATATCCTCCGTGCTTTTAGCCCTGCCGATAACATCAGGGCTCCTGCCCAGACGGCCCTCGGCCCCAAGCGGCCATTTGTGTGCTTTGAATAGAGAGCGCTGCCCCCTCCGCCTGGGGTCTGCCGGCACATCCTCTGGCCCGGCCCCCCCATTCAAGCCAGCCATTGTTGGGTTTCTTGGTGGTTGCGCTCCAAGGCGAGCTGTGCCAAGAGCTCTCTTGATAAAGGAGTTTAAGCACTTCGGAGACTTTGTTTTCTAAAGGCTCTGACAAAACAGTTCATTGGCAGGACTTCCTCCGAGATAGCAGGGCGGCTATTAAGGTCCAGCTGCAGCGATAAAAGCCGGCCAGGCAGCGGAGGGGATGGAGGGGAGCTCTGGCTGCTGCTGCTGCTGCGGCTGCTGCTGCTGGCACTGAGGGAGCCCGCCCGTCCGCCCGCCTGAGTCTCGCGAACGGCTGGCTGGCCGGCCTTCCCTTCTGAGGCGGTGCCTTTCCAGGCTTTCATCCCTGGGGGTGAGTGAGGCGCCTGAGGCCCAGGAGACGATGGGTGCCTGGCAGCCTGGCTGAAGCAGGAGCCAGAAGGGAGCAGGACGGGCAGGGCCAGCTAAGGTGGCTTGGGGGGGGGGGGGGGCCCCCCCCCTCCCCCCCCGGGCCCCCTGGGGCCCCTCAGCTTTGGCCGCTTGCCCTGCAGGGGAGGGAGGGGTGCCAAAGCTGCAGAAGGCGGGACTTGCTCTGGGTGGGGGTGGGGTGGGGGCCTCGCTTTCGGCTGAAGTTGCTCCTGCAAGGGCAAAGCCATCTTGAGAACCAAGTATCAAACAAGCTCTGTGCCCAGTTATCATTTCTGACGTCTTCCTATCTGGCCATGAGCTTGGTGCCATTTGCCCTTTCGGGGGGCAGAGCCGCCTTTCAACGGAACAGCACGTTGAGAGCCGCAACATCACCACCATCATCTGTTATGATTGATCAACCAGATGTTTAGAGAGGATTTGGCTGCCTTATCCACTTCCTAGCTCTACGCCTGGGCTTTGCTACGAAACTATGTGGCCCGGCTTAGTTTTCGGGGAGGAAATAAGGGGGAAAAATTCTGCCTCTGCCTACCAGCATCCATCTGAATACCACCTGGTTAGCGTCCTGTCAGTGTGTGAGAGAATTGAGGGCTGTTTGGAAACTGAAACAGTATTTGCTGTGAGCAAGGAGACAGCGAGGAGCCTGGGTGTAGCTAAGCTCAACTGTTCTGTACTAAAGCTGCTGTGAAATTGAAACTGAACCTCCTCTCCTCTGCTTGTGTTTTGCATTTGGAAGAGATTTCTTTTCAAGTGAGGAGTAGCATCAGAGCGTGTTAATAATAATAATAATAATAATAGTATAGGAAATACTCTAAATGCTTTGATGGTCATTTAGAGAAATCCTTTCTTAGTGAGGTCCTAGAAGCCAAGAGGAACCTACATGCCAAATTTCAAGTTTGAAGGCTTTATGGTTCTGGAGATTTTGTGATGATGCGTGAGGGCTTTTTCGCTTTTATATGTATAGAAGAAGAAGAAGATAGGATGGTATGAAAGGTATTGTCCCAAAAGGTAAGCCCTTGGGAGCCAAGCTGCTTTTTGCAATTGACTGACAGTGATTTTGTCAATGCCGCCGGTGTTCAAGAGGTGTCTTTCGATTGCACCCAAAGCTTCTATCGTTACTATTGGCATGATCCTTGCTTTCTTGGACTACAGTCATTCCACTTCCATTTGCAGGTCTTTGTAAGTTGGATTTTCTCCAGTTTTTCTGTCCTGTGTCTCCAGGTATTGCAACATCCATTATTCAGATTTTTTTTTTTAATCTGTCTTATCAAAAGTTGTAAAGTGTGGAATGTTCTGTGCCTGGTCTGTGCCTGTAGGTTTGCATTCGAAAGTCCCAGAGCTCTTTAGAGCTGCTTTGTTTTCTATGACTTTCTCTACTTTATGACCCCGCCAGTTCTTGCTTCCAGGCAAATGATATTTCTTGAAGATCGTTGTTGCCATCTTGTCACGCCGTTGCTTGTAGTCGGTTCTTGTGATCTTCTTGTGGCAGCTAATCCAGCGGTCCGCTATTTCTTCACCTTCTTTGCAGAGGCAACATTTGCTGTTTGTGGTGGTCTTCTCTGCCTGGGTTCTCGAGGTCTTCTTGGTCTTGTGCAGCCAGAATTAGCCTCGTCCTCCCACTTTCCTGCTCTTAGCCATTGCCAGGTCTTGTTGGCACCTGCTTTGCCTGCCATTTTTTTTTTAATGTAGTGGCCACATGATACTTTGTCTCCCCGTGTCTCTTTTCTATTCTTTCATTTTGGTCTCTCTTTTCTATTCTTTCATTTTGGTCTCTCGAGTACTCAGGAAGCTTCAGTGCATAGCAATAGCAATAGCACGTAGACTTATACATCGCTTTATGATGCTTTACAGCCTTCTCTAAGCGGTTTACAGAGCCAGCCTCTTGCCCCCAACAATCTGGGTCCTCATTTTACCCACCTCAGAAGCATGGAAGGCCGAGTCAACCTGGAGCCTGGTGAGATTTGACCTGCCAAATTGCAGGCAGCTGGCTGTCAGCAGAAGTAGCCTGCAGTACTGCACTCTAACCACTGCGCCACCGAGGCTCTTTCTCACTGTCCTTCAATGGATAGTCTTCCAATGCCCTTTTCGCTTCTTCAACTGTCCGATGTACTTGGCAATGTTCCCCGCCCATCTGTTTTCCTTGGGAGGTAGAGTCTGTCAACATGGATGGGTGGATTCGTTGTCATTATTTTTCTGATCTTCCTATCCAGGGCCTTCAGTTCTGCTTGAATCCAGCTCACTAGTATGACTGGGATTGCCGAGGTGTTGATTGCCTTGATGCTATTTCCTCCTCTGAGTTTGGACCTTAAGATCCTTTTCACTTTCCCAATGCCTTCACTTCTAACCACCCTCTTGACTGCCCTGTTCTTGACGTTGCCAGTTTGAAGGCTGCCCAGGTGTTTGCAGGGACTGTCTTCATCCAGACTCTTCTTGGTGTTATTTGCAGGGGGCCTCTGGATTCCTTCCGTGTTATTGTCTTCCCCTGTGGAGGCTAAGTGTGGCCCCTTCGCCCAGCACAAACTCCACGGCAGCATCTTCAATATAGCCTCTCATTCCTCCCAGAACAGGTCAGCACTGGGTGGACTCCCCCCCCCCCCACCCCCCCCCCCCCCCCGCCAAGGAGACATTCTTAGATCTGCTTGGACAACAGCATGGATTCTGGAAGATGCTTTATTTTGGGGGGTCCAAATCTAAATGGCAGGCTTCTAACTTACTCGGGGTCAGGTCCTAAGTTGGCTTTACTAGTATAGTAAAAAGTGGGTTTTCCCGGATGTTTTAAGAGCTTCTCAGCTTGAGGTGGAGTTTTTTTCCCCATCCAGTGACACCATCTGGGGCTGGGCTTGTGAGGAAAGCGCCCGGTTGGCCTCCTTGGGGGCCGGTTGTCCCTTTGGGGGCAGAGGCCGGCCTCTCCCTTCTGGGGGTCTCCTGCCAGTTTGAATCCCTGGGTCTTATTCTCTCAGGGGGCATCAGTCCCACCTTTACTGTGGGGCTGCCCTCGGCCCCAGTTCTCTCCTGGCCGGCCCTGGAGGAAACGGGGAGGCCGAGGCTGGCTGCTGGTTTCTCAGAGGAGGCCTCCAAAGGCAGCCTAGGCCCTGGAGCAGAGCGCGGGGTGGTGGTGGTGGTGTCGTAGCCCTCCTGCCCTTTGGAGGTCGGGGCCGCCAGCTGGGCACAGAAGGTGCTAGGCGAAATGGGTGTCCTCCCAAGGATAGCAGTTAGTGCGGCCAGGCCAGGCCAGGGCGGGGAAGCCCACCGGGGCGGGAATCACAGGCCAAGCTTTTGGAGTTTACAAGGCCCCCTCCTCTCTCCTGGGCAGAAGGAAGCACCTTGCTGCCTCCCCTTTGCCTCGGAGCGACTGTCGCCCTCGCAGCCCAGCCCTGTGGGCCCTCCCTGTTCCCTGCAGTCGGAGTGAAGTCCAAACCTTCTGGACTCCACCGGCAAGAAAACCCTCCCCCTCCCCCCCAACCTGGATTGATTTGGATTTATCAAAAGGTTTTAAACTAAAAACTGGAGGGGGGGGGAGGGAAAGCAGTTCGTAGGGGCTGACCCCGAAGAAGCAAGTCGGCTGAGTGGTAAGAAAGAAAGGGAGCTCAGACGCCCCACGGGGGGGGGGGGGGGGGGGGGGGGGGAGGAGGAAGCAGACGCAGGGTCAGTCCAAAGGCCCTCAGGTGCCCTGAATCCACTAACCCTGAAAGTATCAGGAGGAAACTTGAAGTCTGGGCACATCGCTGCCATTACTGAGGCTTGGTGGGATGAAATGCAGGACTGGAATTTGCAGCTAGAAAGATTTATATTGTTCCAAAGAAACAGACCTGACAAAGGAGGAGGCAGAGTAGCAATACAGGTAAGAAATAACTACACCTCTACAGAAACTACATTTCTGAAGGAAAAAAAAAAGATGAAAACCTTCTTGAATACATTTGGATTGACATCATCAAAGGGGAAAACAATGAGTTAGTCATGTGTAAATACTGCAGGCAACCCAACCAGAGGAAATAGATGAACTTTTTACTAATCTGTTAGCTAAAGTGTGCAGGAAACACATTACGGTAATAATGGGGCCTTTATAACCACTATCAACTGGGGGACAAAGTTTGCACCGAGTGGGAGATCAAACACCTTCCTGATGAACCTATCTGACAGCTTAGTCTCTCAAAAGGTAAAGAGGATGACTGGAAGGCCAGTTATACTGGGCTGAATTCTTATTAGCAGAGATAAAATGATAGGTGGACTTGAAGCTGTGGGTGCAGATGGGGGTGAGTGACCAGGTCATATTGGAATTGAATATAATGCGGACATGAACAATGGAACAAAATCAAACTAGCGTCTTGGGCTTTAAGAGGGCTGATTCCAACAAACGGAACGCAACGCAACACAGCGGAACAGAAGAGAATGGACGACAGCTTTCAGGGAGAAAGCAGAACCACCTAATTCATTATTTGTATTTGTCTTTAGACAAAAAGTGGGGGGTGGGGGAGCAGGCCAACCTATCAAGCAATACCATAAAAGACAGAATGGGAATGCAGGCCAAAATAGGCAAGAGAAAGCAAAGGCACAGGTGTAGAAGAGGTGGCACCTGGCTCAACTGTAGTAACTGTGGGAGGGATCTTGGAGTCCTGGTGGGCAGCCCCTTGAGGGCGAGCCAGCCGTGTGCGGCGGCTGCCAAAAAGGCCAACGCAGTTCCAGGCTGCATCAACAGAGGGATAATATCAAGATCAGGGAAACTGACGGTGCTGCTTTATGCTGCTGTGGGGAGGGCAAACCCGAAATACTGCATCCAGTTCTGGCCGGCACAACACAAGGAAGAGGTTGAGGTTCTGGAAAGAGTGCAGAGGAGAGCAAGCAGCAAAGAGGCTTAGAGGGCTGGAGGCTGAAGGGTATGATGAACTGGGAGGTTTTGCCTGTTGAAGAGAAGGGTTAGGGGTGTCTCCCAGCGCTGGAGGGGCTGCCCCAGGGAAGAGGGCTTCCATCCCTGCTCCAAAGCCCCCGGGGGCAGGACTTGAAGCGGCAGGTGGAGGGAGGGGCATTCAAGAGAGGTGCAACCTAGAACCGAGGAGACTTAAGTTTCCTGGCAGAGCGATGAGGCAGTGGAATGGCTTCCCTCCAGAGGCGGGGCTTGCTCCCTCGGTGGAAGTTTTCAAGAGGAAACGGGGCAGCCATTGGACCAGGGCAGGGTAGGGTCTCTTGCCACGGGCAGAGGGCCCCTTCCAACGCTTGCTAGTCTCTCTTTGCCTTCGGGGAAAAGATGGTCCTTTGGCAGGGAGAGGATAGAGCCAAGGTCCACTCAGGGGCCCTGAGAGAAGAAAACCATTGCAACTCTCCCCTCTCCCAAGGCGGGGAAAGCCCGGGGCCTCCGGTGGCTGACGGTGCTGCTGACACCCGGGTCCCAGGGCTTCTTCCTGCACACGGGGAGATCCCCCCCCCCGTTTCGAAACCAAACCAAACCAAACCTCTGCGAGAGGCGTCGGGTATAGCTGGCAATATTACCTTATTTCCTGGTACGGGGAATCCAGGGTGGCAAAAGAACAGGATAAACCCACCTGCCACCCTCCACCCGGGTCTTCAGCAGAGGGACAGAAACCGAGTTGGGGGGGGCATTTAAGGGGCAGAGAAATGCCCGCGGGGAGGGGGAGGAGTGGCCAGGTGTGGCTCTTCAGGTGGAGCTGCTGCCTTCCATGGTGGACAGGTTTGGTTTCTGTTTACTTCAAGAGGCCCTGACTTCTTGAACAACAGGATTTAGACACGGATAATCCTCCACTGAAGCCGAGTTTCCATCGCTGGGCGAGTTTTGCCTCCATTTCATGATCTCTCTTTGCCACGATTCCAGTGAACCCCTGCAGCTGTTAAGTGAAACATGGGGCGGTTAAGTGAATCCGGCATTGACTTAGCTTGTTGGGAAGCCGGCTGCATGGGGTGTGTGTCTGTCTGTCTGTGTGTGTGTGTGTGTGTGTGTGTGTGTGTGTGTGAGTGAGTGATCCCAGGGCGCTGCAGCCGCCCTACAGCCAAGCGTCCAAACACTGATCCCGTCACTGTGGAGAGGCTGTGACGGTTGTAAGCATGAAAACCGGTCATAAGTCTCTCTTCAGTGCTGTTGTAACTTCGGAGGGTCCCTGGACAAGGGGTTGTAAGTGGAGGTCTACCTGAACCATCTTTTGTAGCCGAAGGGTGACGAGGAGCAAGACCTTCGTATGCTTTTAAGAGCCCCGTAGCTGAGTTCAGCCCAGGAATTTCCTGCGGGCTGTTGCCACAGAGCTGGGTTTCTTCCCCCCCCCCCCCCCAGGGTGAAAGCTTGTTTCTTCTTAGTAAATGTGCTTTAAAACAGCATTTCCCAACCTTGGCTGGGCAGAGCTGGCTGGGGAATTGTGGGAGTCCAGTGGCCTAGAAGCCCCCCCACTCTTTTAAAAGCCGCTTCCCTTTTCTCTCCCCATCCAAAGGGTTCCCGGGACTGAGCTAAGGATTCAGCATCATGGAAAGTGAAGAAAACGTGCTCCAGGAAGGCGAAGAAGAGGAGCTGGTAATTCCTTCACCCTGATCTCTTTCCCTCCTCTTCCCCACCCCCCACCGCATGGCATCACGCACACGCAGCTGCAGAAATAGTTGAGCAGAGATTAAAGGTTTCCTACAGCCATTCTGAGCTGAGCCCACATGTTGACCAAGATCTTGCCCGCCTTCAACGTGCCATCAGCCATGGAAGTTTCCTGGGCAGCTTGGGTCAGTCTCCCTCTCTCTCTCTTTCTATCTCTGTCTCTCTGCCTCTGTCTCTTTCTCTCTCTCTCTTTCTCTCTCTCTCTGTCTCTGTCTGTCTCTGTCTTTCTGTCTCTCTTTCTGTCTCTGTCTCTTTCTCCATCTGTCTCTCTCTCTGTTTCTGTCTCTCTCTCCCTCTGTCTCTCTCTCTGTCTCCCTCTCCCTCTCTCTCTCTCTCTTTCTCTCTCTGTCTCTGTCTGTCTCTGTCTGTATCTGTCTTTCTGTCTCTCTTTCTGTCTCTGTCTCTTTCTCCCTCTCTCTCTCTCTCTCTGTCTCTCCCTGTCTCCCCCCCCCCAAAGGGCAGCTCTCGAAGGGAACCCTGGGAGAAAATGCAGAGGTGGCCTGGTCCCCCTCCTTCCCACAGGGCAGCTCTTCAGGGACAGTGGAGGTGGGGCAAAGTAGCCTTAACTTTTGGGCAACTTTTGATCCCCTGTTGGAGGGGATCCTGCCTGGAAGCCCCACTTACAGAACACTCCGACCAGCCCCTTGGCCAGGTGAGGCTGCCACGGAGACAGGCGTCTGGCTGAACCTCGGTTTAGGAGGGCCAGGGGCCTGTCCCAAGGGCAGGTCCATCCTCCCAGGCAAGGAGCATCACAGAACCAGCCGCTCCAGCTCGCTTCCAAAACGGTGGCCTTGGTACGGAGGGCTGTGATGGCCCTGGAGGGGTGTTGCACGGCAGGCTGACCCCGGAAAGGATGAGGGGGCACCAGGGATGGTGGAGGGGGTATGGGGTGGCCTCAGGGCCTTTCGGAGCCCCAAGGCAGTTCCTGGCCGCCTTCCCAGAGATCCCTGGTGCAGACCTTTTTATTGCCACTTCTGGCTGCCCTGAGTTTCCGTAGCAGAACCAGATCCTGGGATCCTGTAGAGTTCAGTCCTCCCTTGGCTCGTCTCTCATGGACAGAATCTTGGCCGACTGAAGCTATGATACCCCAGGATCTGGTTCTTCCTGTCCATTAGATGCAAGCCAAGGGAGGACTGAACCCTACAGGATCCCAGGATCTGGTTCTTTCTAAGCTGCTCCATCTATCGGGAGAGCTTGTAGGGTGGGGTCATTATCCCTGAACTTCATTCCCCCCCCCCCCCCCCGCAGCTTGGGACTCTGCCAAGCCTTCCCCCTCTGCTGCCGCTGCAGGTGCCCCCGCCATCCCCCGCCTGCCCCCTTCCTTGCTGCTGCCCCCCCCACGGGGCCCTTCCTGGCCCAGCCCTTGCAGTTGGGGGGAGGGGCTGGGCCGTCTTTGGGACGCTGCTAGGGCTCGTCCTGTCACGGCCCTCTCCTCCTACCCCCCTTCGAATGGGGCCGTGCCCCACAGATCCAAAGGGCCATTGTTAGGCAGCTCATGGCAGACCCCTTCAACGTGGCCCCTTTCAGCCTGGCCCCTCTTTTGGCAGAATTGGGGACGGGACGCCTGCGGGGGGGGGGGGGGGGAGACGGAGTCTGCGTAGGCCTCCCGCCTTGCCTTTTCCCTGCTCTGCTGATGCCAAAAAGTGGTGGGGATTTTGGGGGTGGGTGGGTAGGTGGACAATAAGAATGAAAACGGTGTTATAAAATGAGAAAAATTGTTTAATAAAAATAATATTAAAAATTTAAAAAGGCCACCGCTCCTGTGCCAGGGCCACTAAAGCCCTTCGGGCTGGTGGCATCCAGTCCAGGAGCAGCTGTGAGCCGCCCCCAGCCAGGAGCCCCCCCTCCCCTTCCCCAGGTGCCCTGCTGGACTGGCCCAGGCTCAGCCTGCTCTCTCTCCGTGCAGAAGATCTACGGGTACAACTTTTGCCGGTGGAAGTTGGTCTTTGTGGCCGGAGGGGTGCTGTGCTCGGGCGGCCTCCTCCTCCTCCTCCTCTACTGGATGCCGGAGTGGCGGGTGAAGGCCAGCTGCCAAAGGGCTTCACTGAGACATTGCCAGGTGGTCCTGCTGAGAACGACCGTAAGCCTGGGCGGCTGTGGCGGCTGTGGCGGGTGGGCTCGGGTTCTGCTCCTCTGGTTCTGGGGTGGTCCTCGACGCCAGCTGGGTTGCTCTCCGGGCCTTCTGCTTCAAGAGCCAGCAGGCAGCTGGACTTGCGTGTCTTTCATCCGCCTTTTGAGGATGTTGTTTTCCTGGCTGAAATGCTGTCAGCGTAGGGCAAAATAATAAGAAAAAGCAGGAAACTTAAAAGAAAATGGAGGTTAGGTTAGGCAACATGCTAGCATCTAAAACTGGGTTAGCAAAAGGCCACGTAAGCTAAGAACAGCTCCAGGCTCCACATGATGCTAAGGCAGCGGCTGGGCTCCCGCCCTGCCGAAGAGCCACTGAGCGACAAGGGAAGCCGGAGATTCATCAGGAAAGAGAAGAGGAGCCGTTGCGTTTTTATGGCTCTGGAAAGCGGCCGCCATTTTGCGTGTCGAGCGACAGGAGGGTTGCGGAGAGGAAATGTGGCCAGGCGGATAACTTGAAACTCAGGAGCTCAGCAAATACCCAGAGGGAGTGAAGAGAATTCAGCTGCAGTGGAGAAGGCAGGAGGGTGAACTTGGGCACGAGCACTTCAGAGTTAGCTCTGGTTTAGGCCTTTGGGAAGTGGGCCTTCGGGTTGGCTCCATTGGGGGACCTTCTGAGGCCAGCGGGGTCCGCTGGCTCCTAGGAAAGGCTCCCTGGGCTGGCCTCCGCCCCCCCCCCCCGGCTACCGCTTGTCCTGGGTGTCCCCCCTTTGCCGCCTTGGCCCCAGAGAGTCCCCTCTGCATGGCCAGGCGGCTCTGAGGGCAGGAAGGGCGGCCCAAGCAGGTCTCGGAGCAGAGCTGGCAGCTGGACCCGCTTGGTCTCCTGTGATTCCAGGAGCCACAATAGAAGTCCGTTTTTGCCTTTTTTCCTTCCTCCAAAGGACGAATTCCAGAGCTGGTTCTGCGCCAGGGTCCGGAGGGTCTTCTCCCTGGGCCGCCACCCCTTACAGGCCCCCAAAGAGCTGGCCTCGGAGAAGGTGGCCAACGGCTCCAGCGCTCCCCTGTGCGTCCCTCCCTTGGAAGAGAGCGGCGGGGGCAGCAGCAGCAGCAGCGCCTTGGACGGCCTCCCCCAGGACCCACAGCTCCTCCAGGTAGCCAGCACGGCCGGAGCAGCCTGGTGAGGCCCCGTGGCACAAGGGAAGCTTCTGGAAGTCTTCCTCTGTGGGAAACGGGGAGCAAAGCGAAGGGGCGCTTGGCTCTCCTGCGGGTAAAGTGACCCAGGGGAGGCGGGCGTGGGTGGAGGCGTAACGCCACCGCCAATCCTCCACCTGCCTGGCTGAGTCTCCCCCTGAAGCGGCCACCCGGCCTGTGTTTCTTGCCTTCCAGCTGCGCTATTTCACCCACCACAGTGTGAAGTATTTCTGGGACGATGCGGTCCAGAACTTCACTTCCATAAAGTAAGAGACGGACGGGGGGGGGGGGGGGGGGGGGGGGGGGGGGGCGGGGGCGGGGCAGCGATGGATGCCCTGGCGGCACAAGGGCTTCTCCTGACCGACCTACCCGGGCCGGCCTTTCCCACAACCCTCCTCTCTATTTCCTGCAGGGGTTTGGATGACTCCACGACCTGCGCTTCCATCCACCGGGAACACAGCACGGGGCTGACGAAGGAGACGCAGGACTACAGGTGAGCCACTGCAAGGAAGACGGGGGTTTGGGGGAGGGCTCCCCCTCAGCGCCAGCTGCTGCTTCCCTGCCTCCCTCCCCCCACTCGGCTTCCACGCCCACCTGGCCACCCATGGCCTCCCTGCTCCGCCCTCCTTCTCATCTGCCAGCTCTTCCTCCTCCTGGCTGGCCCTCAGTGCTGGGTGGCTGTTGGGTAGCAGCTGACGGCTAAATTTGTACACTTTCCTTTTTTCTCTCTCTCTCTTTTGGATGCAGGAAGATTTTCTATGGACTGAATGAAATCGCGGTCAAAGTGCCTTCCATTTTTAAACTCTTGATTAAAGAGGTGAGCCTTTTGCTGTGGAAGGAGGGGTGGGAACGGGTATTTCTTGGCTGTCTGAGTCTTGAGAAAGAGTTACGGCGCGGGGGGAGGGGAGAGACTAGCAATCTCCCAGAACCTTCCCCCCCCCCCCCCCCCTGCATCTCAGGCTGTTGCCTGTGTGGGTTTCTGTGAGGATCAATTGACTGTCTCATAAAGCAGACAGGCAGGGTTGGGTTGTGCACAAGAACACTCCAAACTCTGTGTTGTGGCGTCTTTTCCTGCTACTTTGTCATCTAAAAATGTTCTTGCTCACTAAGCAGAATCTGGTTATTCTGCTTCCAGGATCTTCCTGGGGTGGGAAGAGGCCAGACAAGGACAGAAGGGTTGGGGGAGCAGGGCTGGGCCATCACCCTGGGTGAGCTCTTTGCAGGTTGTGTAGTGCAGGAGTGCCCAGCCGTTAAGGCCTCCGGACATCGGCTCTGTTGGCTGGAGAATTCTGGGAGTGGAAGTCCACAACTCTTAAAGTTGCCAAGATTGGACAGCCCTGCTATAAGGACAAGTAGTGCCCAGCCTTGGCCACTTTGAAGAAGTGTGGACTTCAGCTCCCAGAATTCCCCAGCCAGCATGAATCACTGCTGCAGTGCCTAATTTCTTTTTGCTTTTATTGAATGAATTAAAAAAAGAGAGAGAGAGAAGGAAAAACAACTATAAAGAAAAAAGGAAATTAAATTAAAAATCAAAACTAGAATATATATGCACAAGGGCGTTTCAGTGAAGGTTGTCTGCCTTTCCTTACAATCATCTATAGCTAATCTATTTCAATAACTGATTCAGTCCTAAATTGCTACTAACATCAATACTGCAAGCTATTGACTAGCTGAGGCCCTGCATTTATCTTTCCCGTGCTGGAGAATATTTAAGTAGGACATGCAGAATCCAGTTTCTTTGTCCAGATGCCAGTTTTCACACAATAAGAACGTAGCTCAAAAGGATCTAATATTAAATCTTGTCTCAAATCTTTTGGGGCCCAGAGCATTAAAGTGAAACATTAATCTCACTGCGCCTTCAGCATGTTGTGAACCGGCTAGAGTCGCCCTTAGATTCAGGCAGCATATGGGGTTTAATTAAATGGCTCCTTTCCTCCAGCCTTTTCTACGTAACCACAATGGATTCCAATAAGTCTGAAATATATAGAGGGCCCCCAAGAGGAGTTTCCACTAAGGAGAGTCAGCCACAATTTGGTGCTATAAGATATGCAGAAGGCCTAATTCAAGATGTGGAAAACCAAATTCTCCCCTCTAACGGACATCTGCAAGTATTTAAAAGAGAGTCACCACAGCCGTTTGTGAAATGTTGGAGTAAATGTGAGAAAATACGTTGTAGATATCTGTGTGTGTGTATGTGTTTTGAATTCCAGGCTGGGTCTATAATATTATATGTTTATTTTAAGAATATGAACCTTACTCCAAAGATTAATCTTTAAAACTGCCCTCTATCGTAATTCAGTCAGTTCTCCTTGGGCATGTGATTCACGCTGCAAAATTTCACTCGGCATAAGAAGTGCAAGAAGTAAGTGTATGGTAGAAGGGATTTTTACCTGCTGGTGTCAGGTGCCCCAGGAGACGGGATATCCTGCTTCCCCCCCCCCCAACTCACTTAGCTTATTGGGGGGGGGGAGACAAGTAATAGGTGCATTTGGTGTATCCCGCATCCCTGCACTGTGGATGGGCAGTTTGACCCGACCGTTTCAATCATGGAGAATTCCCTGTTACCTGTGACTTGTAATAAAACCAGCCTGACCAGTGAAGGCAGCCTCTTCTGCCCTCTGCTTGCGACAAGGGTAGCCTCCCACGTCCATCTAAAGGGGGAAGCCAGTGGCACCTCCCTCCCTCCCTCCCTAGTTATGTGTCCCAGGAGACCAAACGCTGCTCTGAGTTGGCCTCAGCAGAGGCTTCTTTGCCCCAAGGTGGAGCTTGACCTTGGGGTGGAATGGGGCTCAGCTCCAGCCTTCGAAAAGCTGAGGAGCCTCCCGGTGGTGCCTCCTTTCTAAGCTGATGCCTTATGCCAGCCAGTGTGTGTGTGTGTGTGTGTGTGTGTGTGTGTTTTCCCCAAAGAGGTTGGGGGCCGGTCCTCCAGAGCAGGACTGGTGAGCAGAGCCGCCTTCTTCCCGGGGCTTCCCTGGGCTCCGTTCCCTGTCCTCTCTGGCAGATCAGGAGGACTCTGAAGGTGGTTAACCTTGAGGAGGGAATTCCGCCTTTGGACAACCAGGGGAAGGAGGAGAGGGCGTAACCTAACGCTGGTTTTTGTTTTTCTCTCCCCCCCTCCCCCCCCCCCAGGTCCTCAACCCGTTCTACATTTTCCAGCTCTTCAGTGTGATCCTCTGGTGCACGGACGAATATTACTACTATGCAATTGCCATCGTGATCATGTCTCTGATCTCCATCGCCAGCTCTCTGTACAACATCCGGAAGGTGGGGGCTTGCGGGGGGGGGGGCGAAAAGCCCTGCGGGGGGCAAGCAGGCTTGGATTCTTCTTCCACGGCTTCTGTGCATGCTCAGCTGGCTGGGGTTGGTGCCAGGGGCCAGGCGTGGGTTGCTTTTAACTGATGGAGCGAGTTGCTTGGTCAGCTTAGGACACGGGTCCGGAGCAAACACTGGACACATGAAGGGGTTGTGTTAGGGTGCAGACGGAGCCTTTGTGTTCCCAGCGCGTTGGGTTGTCCTGCCCTAAACTGTGGCTTGGATGGGGGTCCGTCCTTGGCCTTCCTTGGATGGCCCGAGAGAGGTCCCAGGCCCTGCCGTCATCCGGCCACCTGCTCTGGGCTGGCCAGAGACATTTCAGAGGCGATACCTGTGGTGCTTAAACACTTTATGAACCATCTTGAATGTTCAACATTTCTGCATAAATGAGTCAGAAACAAATACGTATAGTTCTGGATCACTTTCTTCAATGAATAGATTAACAAATGGAATATTTTTGACTTACTGGATTCGCTTGATCTGGTTTCCGGACTTGTGTGGAGAAGAGAGCGCAGGTCTTATTCAGGCAGAAAGGATGAAAATTCAGAAGGGTTCACAGGCCTTTCAGCACCACTTCAGCTCTGGAGGCGGCTGTGACTTGTGTGGGTCAGCCCCGTTAGCTGCCTCGGCAGAGAATCGGGCGGAAGGACCATGCTGGACCCCTGGGGGCCTTCAGGATGAGGGAGCCTGGGGCGCTTCGCTCACAGCAACCGATCAAACAAATTGCCATAAGGTCAAGAAGCGATTAAGGAGAAAGATGGTGAGCAGGACGAAGCGAAAAGCTTTGGCAAAGGCCCTGAGCTTATTCCTCACCCCTCTTCTGAACCAAGCAGGGGGAGGGGGGGCATTGAGGGGAGCCCCATTCCGGGGGATGGGCACTGCTGTAGAGAATTAATTAAATATTGGTTTCCGAGTGCCTCCTCTAATGCCCCCTCCCCCTTTGTCTGGTGCCTCGAGACATTGCCTGGGGTCTTGGAACTGGTGCCGCATCCTGTTGGGGGGCGGCAGGTGTGGCCTCTCGAGCGAAGCCCAAGGGAGCGTTTTATGCCCCCGGGGGTCCTTTGAAAGGCAGGCCAGGATTCCGGTTTCCAGGGGCTCCTCAGTTCACCCCTGAATTTGGGTTTCGGGAGCAAAGTTGTTTGGAGGCCCCGGCCGGCTGGACCAGGGGACGTGGGGCTGCTCTGCTCTGGCCGGACAGAACCCCTCCTGGGAAGCCTCCCAGCTCTGCTGGGCAGGCGGGCTGGACCCTCAGGAAGCTGGGGGCCAGTTCACAAAGAGCGCAGCAGGGCACCCCAGGAAAGGCCCTCCAGCTCTGCGGGCGTCGTCTGCCTCCGAGGGACCTGTGGCTCCAAGAGAGGGCGATGCCACCCAGAGCAGGCCGGCTGGCTGGCGGGAACTGCTCCCCCTTTGACTTGTGGGGTGGCTGGGATGGCTCGGTCAGGCTTGGGGGGTCTGGCTAGCAACGTTTCCCTCTCCTTCCTTCAGCAATACACGATGCTGCACGACATGGTGGCAGCTCACAGCATCATCCGGGTCTCCATCAGCAGAGCCAGCCACGGTAGGATGGGCCGGGGCAGCTTAGCTGGCAGGAAGGGTGAGGGCGAGGGGGGCATCTTTGGGGGCTCCTGCTTAAGCTCCTCCTGAGGTGCAAGTTGCTGGGGGGGGGGGGGGGGGTGAGGGAGCTCCCCAAAGCAGCAGGTGGACGCTTCAGAGCTGGGGCTGGTCTCGGGGCGCAGGGCCGGTCCTTGGCTTCTTGCGGGCAAGTGTGTGCTGGGTTGGCTTCTCCCTCGAGGGACGGTGGCCCTTCCAGGCTGGGGGTCCCTCTGCCAGCCTCAGGCCCCTCCCGGAGTCTTTGCCAGGCTGGGCGTTGCCCATTTTCAACCCTCTCGTGCCCTTCAGGTGTGGAGGAGGTTCTGTCCACGGACCTGGTGCCCGGGGATGTCATTGTGGTCCCGCTTCGGGGGATGATCATGCCCTGCGACGCGGTGCTTCTCAGTGGCACCTGCATCGTCAACGAAAGCATGTTGACGGGTGAGTCGGAGGGGCGCTTGCCCCGTGCCGGGAGCCGGGCCCCAATGCCGCGGGGGCCTGGGCAGTGAGCAAGCTCCTCCTTCCCTCCTCAGGGGAGAGCGTCCCCGTCACCAAGACCAACCTGCCCAACCCGTCCAAGGACTGCCAGGCCCTGGAAGAGGAGGTCTACGACCCAGATGGGCACCGCAGGCACACCCTCTTCTGTGGCACGACCGTCATCCAGACCCGCTTTTACACTGGGGAGCTGGTCAAGGCCGTGGTGGTCAGAACAGGTAGGCCAGCGCTGGGCGGGAAGGAGGGCCCGGGCCGGGGACCCCATGATTCAGGGGCGTCTTTGGGGAAGGCTGCT